>JAAALK010000286.1:26725360-27200346 GCA_019279435.1 Zizania palustris
ATTGGTCATGCTATCGATACAATGCACGTTGAGAAGAATGTCTTCGAAAGCACTATCGGTATTTTGTTAGACATACCGGGCAAATCAAAAGATGGACTCAAAGTACGAAGGGACCTTCAAACTCTCGGAATTAGACCCGAGCTTCACCCACAGGAAAGGGCCAATGGAAAATTTTTCCTTCCGGCTGCTAGCTATAACCTCACAATTGACGAGAAAAGATCAATCTGCAGGTGTCTACATGGAATTAGAGTTCCAACAGGATTCTCAACGAATATAAAGAATATTGTCTCCGTAGCAGATTTGAGGATGAGCGGCTACAACACTCATGATTGTCATGTTATGCTTGGGCTATTCCTCGCCATCGCAGTAAGAGGAGTCAAACATTCATTTCTGAAGATGGTGATAACACGCATGTGTCACTTCTTCAATGTCATATCAAAGAAGGTGATCGACACTGACGAGTTAAATGAATTACGTAAACAAATGAGGGAGACTATGTGTCAGCTTGAGATGTGCTTTCCTCCTTCATATTTTGATATTATGGAGCACTATATGATACATATAGCAGACCAAATCTTTGTTCTCGGTCCAACGTACCTGCACAATATGTATCCGTACGAGCGTCTAATGGTTATCTTCAAGGGTTACGTACGAAATCGTGCTTATCCAGAGGGTTCCATGATAGAGGGCTACACGACTGAGGAAGTCATTGAGTGCTATGCAGATTACATAAGAGATGGAAGACCAATAGGAGTTCCCGTGTCGCGGCACCATGGAAGACTCACCGGTAAAGGAACTAAAGGCAGGAAAATCATACGAGACAATAGTTATCAAAGAATAAGAGAATCACATTACAGTGTAATGCATCAGTTGGCGATTATGAGACCATATGTTGAACAACACCTACAAGAGCTTCGTGAAAAGAATGAAGATCACGATGAACAATGGATTATGAAAGAACACAAAATCTATTTCACATCATGGCTGAGGGATCTAAACCTTTCGATCGGAGAAACCGACGAAGAGATGATGATAAATAAATTGTCTTACGGTCCATTGAGCATGGTTAAAACATGGCAAGCGTATGACATCAATGGTTTCACATTCTATACCAAAGCAAAGGATCAAAGGAGTCAGCGCCAAAATAGTGGTGTCAGAGGAGAAGCAGAAGATAGCACTGGACAAAAGAATGCTTACTATGGATACATCGAAGAAATATGGGAACTTAACTACGGGAACTCTATAGAAATCCCTGTATTTAAGTGTCAGTGGGTGAGACATCCAGAAGGTGTGGAGGTGGATGATTACGGGTTTACGATAGTTGACCTTAATAAGGTGGCTTATAAAGATGACCCTTGGATACTCGCTCAATCCGTGGCACAAGTATTTTACATACTTGATCCTAAAGATGAGAAAAAATACATCGTTGCTCCAGGAAAACAAAGAATTGTTGGAGTTGATGGAGTCGAAGACGAAGAAGAATACAATCAGTTTGATGAGGTGCCGTTTTTCGTTGACATATCAAGGATCAATGTGGTTGAAGCAAAACTGTCATTTGGCAGTGTGATTCCTTATCTACGCACCAATGGCGATGGAAAATTAGTTCAAGGCTAGATCATTTATGTTTAGTTGTAAAATCAATTATGTCATTTATTATTAAAACATTTTCAAGATCAAATGAGGATTGAGTGTTGTGAATTATTTCATGTCTTGTAGTTCAAATTGAACTTTTTTTGACTTTGATCATAAAAACACACTTAATGAAATAAAAACAGTAAACTAAGGGAGAAAAAGTAAAGTGAGGCAGAATAATACCAATTTTTTAAATTTGATAAGTTATGATGTATTTTTATTGTTAAAAAAATCAAGTTCAAACTAGAATTTAATTATGAATAAAAAAGTAATGAAAATTAGAATAGAAATGTAAAAAAAATGTTTGGATGCTAGCAGCAAGGTTCGAACCTCAAACCGCCTGCAGGCAGCAAGGTTCGAACCTCGAACCGCATGGCACCAAAGCAACCCCCGCACCACTGCGCTACTAAGTCTTTCTCGACTTGAGTGGCAACGTATGCTAGATAACCCCACCAACGGCGGATTAGTAGTGGCGGACATGATGACGTCACCAGACCGCCACCGCTATCCTTTTAGTAGTGGCGGGCATGCTGACGTCAGCATGCCCGCCACTACTAAGACACCTATATACTTTCCACTCCCGCCGTCCGAAAACCTAGTTTCATTTTCTAAACCCTAAACTCCCGTGTCGCCCCCCTCCTCCCGTCGCCGCCGTCGACGTCCCGGAGCACGTCGCCGCTGCCCTCCGCCCGTCGCCGCCTTCCTCGGAGCCCGTCGGCGCCGCCCGTCGTCGCCGCCATCCAGTCGATCAGTAAATAATTATTAACCTACTTCTTTATTTGGTCTTATTTTATTCGAGCTTAGGGTTAAAATGATGGAGGATTGTTATATTAATTTATGCGTGGTAATATAATTTAGTATAATATTACTAGTAGAATGCACTATAACAATAATGTTTTTTAATCTACTGTAAAAAATTTCTGAGAAAAAAATTTCCACTATAACAATAATTTTTTTTAATGTACTATAAAAAATTTCTGAGAAAACAAATTTCCACTATAACAATAATGTTTTTTAATGTACTATAATATTACTAGCTTAGGGTTTTTTAATGTTATATCAATGTGACAAAAAAAATGCAGATGGCTCCTCCTAAGATTGAACCAACAAACAGTCGATCCTCAGACTCTACATCAAGTGGCGTGTGGGAGGTTTGCAAATGCGGTAAACATAAGGTACATGATGGTATAGTTTGCAGTTGTTTGGCGAAGAAAGTGATTCTCATAATGGACTCCGACTCGGAGGACGACTCGCGATCGCCGCAACCAGATAGGGTAAGTGTTGTGCTACGGAAGAATGATGAGACAACCGGTGGTAGAGGGAAACATGCCGAGGCTAGCGGTGGAAAAGGGAAGCATGTAGAGCAATGCGGCAGCAAGAGGATGAAGGAGGCAAGATCCTCTTTTTATGCAAATTTTATATTTTTATCATCCAATTCAATCATTGATAATAAGTTGTTCTCACTATCGTCGCCGCGTGTATTTTCTTGTTCAGGAACATGGAGAGAAGTTTAGACTGCCTGATGATGCCGAGTTGGTTGAGGATTGGCAAGTTGAGGCTTTTAATCTGTTTAACCAGAAATAGGTTGGGTTTGTGCCGAGGAAGAAGAAGAAGCTCCAAACCATATCTTTCCTTTGGGTTTGACCAGTAGTGCGTTTCGATGTGTAAGCTGGTTTCCCCAGCCTGGACTTGTGTTTGTTTACTTGCTTTCAAATAAACATGATGTGTCAAAAGCGAGCCCCCGCACCACCGCGCTACAAAAGTCTCGATCATATCGTAACAACATGTAATAAAAACACACTTAATAATAAAAACAGTAAACTAAGGGAGAAAAATACCAGTTTTTGCAATTAGAATATTGGTGTTGTATTTTTATTGTACAAAAAGTTTCAATTTCAAAGGAAGAATAAACTATAGATAAGTTATGATGTATTTTTATTGTACATGTTTATTAATGAAATAAAAAAAGTAAAGTGAGGCATAAAAATACAATTTTTCTAATTTGATAAGTTATGATGTATTTTTATTTTTAAAAAATCAAGTTCAAACTAGAATTTAAACATGAATAAAAAAGTAATGAAAATTAGAATAGAAATGTAAAAAAATGTTTGGATGCTAGCAGCAAGGTTCGAACCTCAAACCGCCTGTCGGCAGCAAGGTTCGAACCTCGAACCGCACGGCACCAAAGCAACCCCGCACCACTGCGCTACAATGTGTTTCTCGAAAAGTACAGCAACGTATGTTAGATAACCCCCACCTCTAATAGTAGTGGCGGTCAGGTATGATGACGTCACTAGCCCGCCACTGCTATTCCTTTTAGTAGTAGCATCGAGCACCAGCGGCGGGTGGATTAGTAGTGGCGGGCAGGTGATGTCAGCATGCCCGCCACTACTATTCCTTTTAGTAGTGGCATCGAGCACCAGCGGCGGGCGGATTAGTAGTGGAGGGTAGGTGATGTCAGCATGCCCGCCACTACTATGAGAAAATAGCAATGGCGGGCGGATGACGTCATCATGCCCGCCACTGCTAATCCACCTATTTATATTTTGCTCCCGTCGTCTGAAAACCCTAAGCCCTAATCTTCTCCCGCCAGTTACTGCCGCTCCCAGTGCCCGCGCCGCCATCCTCTTGGAGCCCGTCGTTGTCGTCCCTGAAGCCCATCACCGCCATCTCGGAGCCGTTGGTGTCCCCGGACCCCTCGCCGCCACCTCAGAGTCATCGTAGTCGTCCTCGAAGCCCGTCACCGGAGCCCGCGTCGGTGTACCCGGACCCCTCGTCGCTGCCGTCCCCGTCCCCGACGCACACCGCCATCCCCGTCCCGGAGCCCGCGCCGCCACCCTCGGAACCCGTCGCCGTCGTCACCCTGAACTCCGCCGGAGCCCACGTCGCTGTCCCCAGACTCTGCGCCGCCGTCTCCGTCCCCGAGCGCACGCCGCCGTCCCCGTTCAGTTTGCTAAAAACTTCCCCTTTTCCAATTTTCTCTGCTGATTGCTATATGTTTAGTGAACGTTTTTGTCCCTGCTGATTGCTAAATGGTGGATGACCTGCTATAGTGATTCTCAGTTATCCACGAAGATAATGTAAACTGTGCATTGATCGATGTGGATTAATAGGAGCAATAGTTTGCTCATTTTGGGTTGACAAACACGCAATGAGAAAAAAAGACATGGTAGTTCAGGGTGGTTAAACCATGACTCACAAGTTTTATGCCAATAGACATGGTTGAAAATCATGTCACAATTCAATGACCTGCTTCTTGGAACCTAGCAAGTTTGAATTCTGTTTTTAAATAGTTACTGATTCTGTTTTGCTATATGTTTTGAGCACATGTTACTTATAGATGGTTGAATCAAACCTGCACTATAGTGTATAATTTTTATAGCCACAACATATGTTTAAGTTCTTCTCAAGATTTTTCTGGTAATCTATTTTGTGCCATGATTGATCTGAAAATACAGTACTAAAGTCAGTTGATACTGAAATTCATTTGTCTAATCTGTTGAGTGATGTTCAAAAGGATTTCTGTTTTCAGTACTATTCAATGTCAAGATTGTGCCATTCTAAATCTTACACATTCTGTTTGGTCTTGCAAGAATAGTTAAACTTGATTAAAGTCTCAATTGCTTGGTATAAGTAACTAAATTGAGTAACCATCGAAGTAGATAAACCATGATTGGTTATCATGTAATTTTGGTGAGTGTTTCTGAGTGTAACTCCAATGATTGGTTATCAATCATAGGTTTTTTATTCATTAAAATAATTCTACTTTACAGGTCTTAAAATTTTAAAAGATTTAAACTTGGGGTTTAATAATATTACATATATATGCTTGTTTACTTCATTTGAAGAGTGTTCACTAACTCCCGTGCGCCGAACTCTGCCCATTGCCACCGCTCTCGGAGCCCACGCCGCCCTCGGAGCCCGTCGTCGTCGTCCCCGAAGGCCGTCGGCGCCAAACTCCGCACGTCGCTCCCAAAGCCCACGCCACCCTCGGCTACCCTTGAAATCATTGCAAGGTGTTTAGATAATTAAGTTTGTTTAAATTCTGATTTCTTGATTAGACATAAAGATTAAATAGCAAGTTTGTGATGTACTCTTTAATTTGACTCATTGGAGCTAAATCTGTGATTAAGTTTGGAGGAGCGTTGGGTGTTTTGAAAGGGCCATCTAATTCGAAAGAATTTTGTCGAGGCGCCTATTCACCCCCCTCTAGTTCTTGAGTGAAGTCTTCTATATCTAAGTTATGCCATGAGAAATATTGCATACCACATTACCACTTTTTTAGAACAACTTTTAGAGGCCTATGATGCAAATAGTAATTGAGTTATCTCATGTATGTCATCAAGCCGTGAGACACATCCATTCCGGTCAACAACTTCTTTCTCGTGTTGCTGACAGGGAATGGATGTGCTCACGGTTCCATGGCAGCCATGAACATTTTGAAAAGCTACACAAAATATGCTGAGGCCTAAACAACACTGTGACTAGTTTACTACCGCTATTATTTCTAAGGCTACTATACTAATCCTCAAGTTCATGCATCTGGCTGAAGGCCAACATTAGATTCTGCAATTCTTTTTAGGGGCCTATGATGCAAATTGTAATTGAGTTATCTCATGTATGTCATCAAGCCGTGGGACACATCCATTCCGGTCAACAACTTCTTCTTTCTCGTGTTGCTGACAGGGAATGGATGTGCTCACGGTTCCATGGCAGCCATGAACATATTTGAAAAACAACACAAAATATGCTGAGGCCTCAACAACACAAGAGAGAGAGAACAACACAATCTCCTAACTTGAGGATTAATATAGTAGCTTCAGAAGTAATAGCTCACTAATGTAGCCAAGAAGAGTGTTCATACATTTTCCACCTTTGACACTGTAATCAGTTTACTACTGCTATTACTTCTGAGGCTACAGTAGTAAACTGATCACAGTGTCAAAGGTGGGAAATGTATGAAAACTTTTCTTGGCTACAGTAGTCAGCTATTACTTTCGAAGCCACTATATTAATTCTCAAGCTAGGAGATTGTGTTGTTCTCTCTCTTTAGTTTTGTTGATACCTCAACATATTTTGTGTTGTTTTTCCCTCTAATGTTCCATGGCAACAAAATATGCTGAGGCCTCAACGACATTGTGATCAGTTTACTACCGCTATTATTTCTAAGGCTACTATATACTAATCCTCAAGTTCATGCATCCGGTTGAAGACCAACATTAGATTCTACAATTCCTTTTACAGGCCTATGATGCAAATAGTAATTGAGTTATCTCATGTATGTCATCAAGCCGTGCGACACATCCATTCCTGTCAACAACTTCTTCTTTCTCGTGTTGCTGACAGGGAATGGATGTGCTCACGGTTCCATGGCAGCCATGAACATTTTGAAAAGCAACACAAAATATGCTGAGGCCTCAACAACATTGTGTTCAGTTTACTACTGCTATTATTTCTAAGGCTACTATATACTAATCCTAAAGTTCATGCATCCGGTTGAAGACCAATATTAGATTCTGCAATTCCTTTTAGAGGCCTATGATGCAAATTGTTATTGAGTTATCTCATGTATGTCATCAAGCCGTGTGAAACGTCCATTCCTATCAACAACTTCTTTCTCGTGTTGCTGACAGGGAATGGGCGTGCTCACGGTTCCATGGCAGCCATGAACATTTTGAAAAGCTACACAAAATATGCTGAGGCCTAAACAACACTGTGACTAGTTTACTACCGCTATTATTTCTAAGGCTACTATATACTAATCCTCAAGTTCATGCATCTGGCTGAAGGCCAACATTAGATTCTCAATTCCTTTTAGGGGCCTATGATGCAAATTGTTATTGAGTTATCTCATGTATGTCATCAAGCCATGAGACACATCCATTCCTGTCAACAATTTCTTCTTTCTCGTGTTGCTGACAGGGAATGGATGTGTTCATGGTTCCATGGCAGCCATGAACATTTTGAAAAGCTACACAAAATATGTTGAGGCCTCAACAACATTGTGTTCAGTTTACTACTGCTATTATTTCTAAGGCTACTATATACTAATCCTCAAGTTCATGCATCCGGTTGAAGACCAATATTAGATTCTGCAATTCCTTTTAGAGGCCTATGATGCAAATTGTTATTGAGTTATCTCATGTATGTCATCAAACCATGTGACACGTCCATTCCTATCAACAACTTCTTTCTCGTGTTGCTGACAGGGAATGGGCGTGAACATGGTTCCATGGCAGACATGAACATTTTGAAAAACAACACAAAATATGCTGAGGCCTCAACAACACTAGAGAGAGAAAACAACACAACATCCTAACTTTAGGATTAATATGACATCAGACCTTTTTTGCATAACCAAAATTCTGATACATTAGCCTCTTCATATGAATAGTTTATCTATGGCGGAAGAAGGACGTTCCATCGAGGAGCTCATCTACGAGTCTCCCGCAAAAACAAATAAAGAGAGTTCATCTGAAGGATCCTCCGATAGCGAATCTTCGTACCACTCTCCGGAGAATGAACATCCAATGGAGCCTAGGAAGAAGAGAACGAGAGAAGACGCCGATGAGGATTACATTCCTGAAGCTCAAGCGGAGGTAATTATTACGTTAGTAACAAGTCAGAGCAGCATCTAACCGAGGATTACATTCCTGAAGCTCACATTGTCTATCATCGTAGGATCGTCCAAAGCGAGGAAGCAAGCGTCGATTATTCCAAGTCGAGAAAAGAACAACTATTGTCCCAACTATTGAGTCAGCTGAGCGAACAGATGTTGAGGCCGCTGCCACAACATCGTCTGCAAATGCGAAGAGGAGAGGGAAACGGGAGAAGAACAAGCTACATACAGCTATCTATGAGGTTGAAGAAGTGCATGTTGATGGGGCTCCAAAGAAGCCAAAAGAAATCACAGCGAAGTGGCGTAACGACTGTGGATGTCTCGCCAGGGAGCGATGTAAGATAGTTTGGAAAAATTGGAAGACTGTCCCTGAAGCTACAAAGAACGAATTGTGGCAGCATATAAAAGCGCATTATAAATTCCCGGAAGACCGCTTAGAAGACGCTAAAGCTGCCACATTGAAGACTATCGGGAAGGCTCTCCGTACATTTAGGACTAAACTGAACACACAATACCTTCAGAAAGATGAGTCGCCACTCAACGACTACGGCTTTATAACGCCAAATGAATGGAATGAATTCAAAATGCAGCATTGCTCCGAAGAAGTCAAACAAGAGAGCATAATGTTCAAAGAACTTAATAAGAAGAATAAGTTCCCCCATAAACTTGGGCCAGGTGGATATAAGGCTAAGGAGGATGAGTGGAGTAAAAAGGAGGAGGAGGACCGTGCGGCTGGGTTACCTGAACAGTTTTCAGGTGCTGATCAGCGCACTAAGAGATGGCTCCTAGGTCGAGCTAAAAAAACACCCGAGGGCCAATATATGCTCTCGGACTCACGGACTAGTGAAGTATTCCAGAAAGCACAGGAAATCGCTGAGTTGGAGAAGACTGGAAAGTTCAAGCCCGAGGGATGTAATGACCAGCTTACATCTGCTCTCGGAAACGAGGAACATCGAGGGCGCACCCGAGGTGTCTCTTCTATAGCACCCTGGAAAAATACTTTCAAGAAACAGGAGGGTGCCACATACAAGAAGCGTCAAGCACGCACAGACGACGCCGCAGAGCGCCGTGCAGAGTGGGAGCGACACTTTTTTGAATTTATTAACGAGAATCCAAACATAATGCAGGCTGCAGCTGGACAAATAATTGTGCCAGAGGTACGACTCGACGTACCAAGCAGTGTTGGCTCAGTACAAGACAAATTTCCTGTAAATTATATTAAAGAGGACACACCCTGCAGCCTGCATGTACCGATAGGGCGCAAAGGGCATTCCCAAGAGGCTGCACGAGGCATTGCTATGCCTGGGGATTTATTTCACAATCGGCCTATTCCTGCTGACTATACCAAGGTTCAGGTCAATGAGATCACCAACGACAGATTTATTAATGACCCCTTGGATCTTCCAATGCCTGATGAGGGGATTGAGACAATCGGAGATGCTCTAAATAACTTTGTCCTATGGGCGAGCCGAGATATCAAATTACTGCAGACAAGTTCTCAGAGTAAATCACCTATTGTCTCATCACAATCCCCCACATATCTTTCATCTCAGGATGTGCAAAATATAGGATCATTATCACCTGTTGATGAGCGTGAAATAGAGGAAAAGGCAGAGGAAGAGCCAGTGCCCAATAAAGTGGCAGAAGTGATAGAATCGAAAGTGACTTCTGATCCTCAAGTGACAAAGCTAGTGCCAGTGCTTGAGCCCACTGATGAGCCCAACACAAATGTGCCAGAGCCATATCAAATGCCAGTGCTAGTTCCGACTGAGCCTCAAGTGCCAGTTCCGGCTGATCCTCAAGTGCCAGTGCTAGTTGCTGCCGAGCCTGAAAAACAAGATGCATGCCCAAAGCTAGCAATCCACAAGATAACTGTTCAAGCTGGGCAGTGTTCTGCGCTGAAATCTGAGATGCATAAATTTTTTAATACTTTGGGGCAAACACGTTCTATGCCCGAAGCGGCTCCCATAAAGGCTCTAGTACAAAAGCATGCGGGCTCACTTTCTGTTGATAAGAGGACCTACGGAGACGAGGATTATATCGAATACGAACCAGGCAAACCATTATTACCCCAAGGAGTACTTAATTGTATGCCTTGGACGATGAAAACATTTCATGACTGGTACCTCGAAGCGTCTTCGTTAGGTGTAACACAAATAGAACTGACGGTTCCACAAGAAATATTCAACTGCCCAGAGTTTAAGCTTGCACTATTTTTCGACGACTTCCATCGGATGTTTCGTCTGAAGCGAACCGACATCACAAGCATGATGCTCTGGTGCATGTAAGTACTTTATACTTTGTCAATACAAAGAAAAAATAAATAATGTCTTATATTGACTATTGTTTTATAACATATGCAGTTGTAATTCACGCGGTGACGAGTCTAAATTGTATGGGTACCTAAACCCGTCATTAATAAGCCAAAGTGCGCTGAACCCGACACTAAACCAGAATGATAGCAAGTACTAGACTGCGGGTAAGAAAAAATTTCAAAGAAAGATGTTCAATAAAGACGAAGACAAACTTAAGAAGAACAAAAGGAGTTGTGCCGCGTTGTATATTGCGCGGTGCATGTATCAATGGAAGGACAGAGAAATTATATGTGGGGCATATAACTTTAAGTAAGTATACCCACTATATCCACTTAAACACGTTTTATCGATTATGAAACTAACATAATCATATATTACTTCTTTCGATAGTGATCATTGGATTGCACTTCTGATATACCCAAAAAGCTCAAGGGTTTATGTGCTCGACTCGCTCGACAAACCCAAAAAGAATATCAAGATATATTAAATGTTATTCAGAGTGCACATAGATACTACGTGGAAAAGTTAGGTGGCCCACATGATCCACAGAGGCCGAAAGAAATGCTTATCAGAACCAACTTTCCGGTAATATTATATTTTTAAATTTGTTAATTCAATTGATAAAGCCAAACTATATATCGTTCTAACTTTGTCTATTTTGAAGTGTCACAAACAATCTCTTGGTTCCGTGCATTGTGGCTACTATACTTGTGATTTCATTAGCAATAACTTAGGAAAGTTTGGGCGGACAGTATCTGAGGATACTAAAGAAGTAAGTTGATTTCTTGTGTGTTAATCTAATATAACTTGCAGCGTATGTACTTATATTTTACGTATGCAGGCGTCAGGTCCATCAACCGTTGCCGAGAAGAGCCAACTCTCTGAATCACAAATGTACAAAATCGTATCAAGGATGTGCCGCTTCACGATGCATGAGATTCTTCATGAGCTTGGAGTATTTTTCGATCCTGAGAGTGAAGTGGCCAAGCATCCAACTCTGTATGATTGGGTCGGAAGAATGAAAAGGCAAACCAATTAAGATATGAGTTAGCCTTCCAAGAAAACATAAACCGCATGAGCATGTATTTGTGAAACAATGAATTGTGTTGATGGATGTTTATTGTGAAACATAAACCGGAAGAATGTAAACATTGTGAATTTTTGAAAATTGATGAGATTGATGGTTGTTGTGTTGATGTGTTGTTGTTGTGGATGTGTATGTGGATATGTGGATGTTTTGCTGCTGTGTATGTGGATATGTGGATGTTTTGCTGCTGTGTATGTGGATATGTGGATGTTTTGCTGCTGTGTATGTGGATGGCTGTGTGAAGCATATAATTTCTGTGTTTTGGTTTGTGGGATCACAGCATTCTGTGTTATGGCTTATACACAGCAGTGGCGGGCAGATGAGGTAGCTTGCCCGTTACTGCTGTTAACATAGTGGTGGCGGGCGTGCTGACATCATCTGCCCGCCACTGCTGTTGACATAGTGGTGGCGGGCGCGCTGACATCATCTGCCCGCCACTGATATTGATAATAGCAGTGGCGGGCCGATGAGGTCAGCGCGCCCGCCACTGCTGTTGACACAGCGGTGGCGGGCGCTCTGACCGCCACTGCTAACCAGCGATAGCAGTGGCGTTAGAGCAGTGGCGGACTGGATGCCCGCCACTATAGGTCGATTTTGCCCGCCGCTACAGTGTCGCTTTGTAGTAGTGGTTTTCACCCATCTCATCGTGTTTCGTCCATATATAGTAGTTATTCACGAAGCCATATTTCAACAAGTGAAATCGTTCTTACATCGCTTCGTTCTTACAAACTTTCCAAGGACAATATATTGCCGCTTCATTCTAACAGGAAGCATATTGTGTGGTAGCTTCAATAAATTCAGTTACTCAGTTAAAATATGCCACCACATCTCCATCGTTGGACGAGTACATCCGGGACCTGTGCTCCATCTAAACCATATTATTTTAAAAATATTAATAAAAGGCTACATATTCATTATTATTAATCTTAGTAATTTACAAATTAAAAAGATATTGATTTCTCTCTCTTAACAACATTAATTAAAAATACTTTAATTGAAACTATGTAAACCTTGTTAATTATAAAGGAGTAATAGTATTAACTAGAATGAAAAATTTATTAAATAAATTTACTACATTGGTTTCTCTCTCCAAACAACATAGATCTAGATGTATAATCAAAAATCAAATTAAAAAAGAGATTAAAACAAGGTAAAAATGTATACAAGTGATGAACAGAATTGTGAGGAGGGTATTATTTGTTCATTTGGGAGAAATAAACACTACAAATGGAAGAATATTTTAAAATTTCTATGGACAAACCCTAGAATAGTAAAACGTTAATAACTCATTATACAATTGATTAAAAACAAAATAAATGTGATATTCAGCATGGATTTACCTCTTAGAACAAAATCCTTGAAAAGAAATGAAAACAAAGCCTCCCCCTCCACTTTCTAGATTTTTGTCGTCATTGTACGGATCAAATTGCGAAATCACGTAGCCTCGGTCTCGGGGAGGAAGAAGTTGTGTATTTATAGATGGAAAAGTAGTGGCGGTTGCCTATGATGTCATCAAGACATTATTGGTGGACAACGTAGAAGTGGCGGCCAGCACCAGCACCCGCCACTACTATTGCTACGCTAGTGGCGGTCGGTGCTGGCATTAGCCTCGTCCACCGCTACTATTGGTACACTAGTGGCGAGCGGGGCTGACGCTAGCACCGACCGCCATTAGTGTACCAATAGTAGTGGTGGGCACTGGTGCTGGCGTCAGCACCAGCCACTATAGTGGCGGGCCTCAAATGGACCGCCACTACAGTGAAAACGCCCAATGCCACTACATACTATTTTTGTAGTAGTGCTTATGCACAAGAGAATATTGATTAGTTCTACCATTATGAACCGATTCACTATCATATTGCTAAGGTCTACCAAGTAACAACAAACATGCTTTCATGGGTACGCCATCACAATCAAGAAAATCAGAATATGTACCAATAGAAAAATGCACTCACGTAGTTCGTGTTACCTTGAGCCTACCGATGTTGTCAAACCATTAAATGTGATATGGATGGGGATGTTATTGTGTATTGAGAGAAAGCTTCTCCACCATATCAATGCTAGCTAAATTGTTATAGCTCCCCCATCAATTATGATTCTTATGGCACGTTCTTTCACAACTCCTTTTGTATGGAACAGATTATGGCACTAATTACACTCGGCTGAGCTCAATTACATGCTTAAGACACGTTGTGCAATTGATGAACTCTTGTACTGATTTGTAGCTTTGGCATCCATAACCTCTATGTCATGATCTAAAACATGATTCTCTTCATCTCGTGTAGCAATAAGGGCTAATGTTTCTCCATTGTAGTCATTCATAGAATCATATTCACCATCCTCGTGAAAAATCATCACATGCGCAGAGGTGCAACCTCATTCTATGTGACCGCATCCCCAACATCTGCAACATTGAATGCCCTTCATTTTTCCCTTTGAAGCAACAAAAGACATAAAGCTTTGATAAGGGTCATGCTAGACATGGAAGAGGGCGTGCTAGACTTGGCTACAGAGGGGGGTGGTGAAGCATCACCAAGAGATGATGGTGCTGGTGGTCGTGATGTCCAAGATGAAGTGGGACCTACGAAATTATTAGGTCATCTCCATCGCTGGTGATCTTGCACTTCACGTTCAGATTTACAAGAATGATTAAACAAATGAGGGATGGTGGTATATTACTTATATTCTAAGATTATTTGAATTTAATCATTTAATCTACCAAAGATACATGCAAGTAAAACTTCATTATCTTCTTCCATACCACAATGAATCATCCATGTTTGCAGTAATTGATAATACTCCTCTACTGAATTTTTTCCTTGTTGTAATAGATATAATTTTTTAAGAAAATCAAGTTGAAAATATGGAGGAACAAAACAAGTAAGCATATCACATTTCAATGTATCCCAAGTATTAGGAACATTAGCATGATGCAAACGACAATATTCAGAACACCAAATGGAAGAAAAATTAGTGAATTCATAAATGGCTACACTAACACGTCTATATTTGGGATAATTTAAACAAGTAAAACATTATTGTACTTCAAACTCCCATGTTAGATAAGTATTTGAATTATATCAACCACCAAGCAGTGGAATATTTAATTTAAGCTTAACTACAAGATCATCATCATGTACCGGTTGTCATAGCGGTGGCCGCACATTGTGAATGAAGGGCCGTGGATGACTAGGAGGCTGTTGATGAACCTCATCGTCCTCCTTGTTCACATCTACATACTCATCGTCTCCTACGTAATCATTGTGCTGATTAGTAGTCGCTATATGAATAGTAGTAGTAGAGTGTTTCCCTTGTTAGATAGTAACACGATGGCACGTCCGTGGTCTCCGATGGCCGGAGGAGGGTGTAGTCGATTTAGGACATCTTTGAATTTAGCATCAAGCATGGAGTGGAATGATGTCTCGAGGCCATCAATCCTCTCCATTGTGTTCACAAATCTCATGTCAACATCCTATGCATGGTTCATCACTAGTTTGGTGAAATGGGCGTGTAACTCAGTGTTTGTCATCTGTTTCTGATCGACGGGATCCAGAGGCTTCACTGATCCTACCATGATTAGTACTCAAAAGCACAAATATATATGACCTACAAACTACTAGAAGGTGGAGTGATATCGTGTAATCCATCAAGCCCAATGTAAGCTCTTATAAGTTCTTACCAAATTGGAGGCGTTCAACGGTAGCAACAAGAATCAGTCACTCCAAAGAATTGACAAAGTGATTGACAAGACAGGTCAACCGACATAGTGTACAAATATGTGGAGCGGTAGGAGGCTTTAAATATGGTAGCAAGGATTAGCAATAATCAAAACAGTGATACAATGTTGAATAAACTCTCAACGACGGTACTGTGCTAGTCCTAGGCTCTACCATATTAGAGACGCTAGCCTAGAACACCAATGTAGTCATGGTGAGGCACCGAGACAAGAGGCAACAATGGTAGGATAGCACCGATTGTTTTTTTCAAATGAGAGTAGAACTCCTACTCATAGTAGGAATCCAAATCAGGGTAGGACTCCAAGTTACAATAGGACTTCAAATCAGAATATGACTCTTCTCTTCTTTTCTTTTTTATTCCAAATCAAGGTAGGAGTGCAAATCAAAATATGACTATTATCTTCTTCTTTTTTGATTCCAAATCAGAGTAGGACTCCAAATCATAATAGGACTCTCTTTTCTTTTTTTCTTATTTTTTATCTCCTCTTGATCAGCCAGACTCAAGCTATGATTATACTGATGGCGGAAGTGGTGGCATGACATGATTAGGTACGCTATGTTTGTAAGTTCAAGTGTTATTAGTTTGATTTTGGTGATTAATGACAAACCTAATTCTGTTGAGACTAATATTTTATTGAGTATTTATTTGTTTAGTCTCATTTTGATATGAAGATAGAAATGTTAATAGGTACACACTAAATTACTCATTGTCTTCATTGATGCCTCTTGCATTAATAGAATATAGAGTGATCTCCTCTTTTCATCTTGATTAAATACGCTCATATGTTTGTCATCTACAATTATATGTATGCACGTCTTGATGGGGAGGTCACTTTATATTACATGATTTGTTAGAATTTATTTAATATAACATCTTCATTTTGAAATGAATATATCATTCAGTCAACACTCTCTACATATTGATAATAATTGAACCTAATCATGATAAGATTGAAATACATGGAGATAAAAGCTCTTCGTAACACTCTTCATCTCATGTACATGGTTGATAGGTTCAAATGTGATTTTCATGTTATGGGCATATATACATATATATATGAGACCAACATTTTCTCTTAAGTATTGTTCTTTTTAGTTTCGTTGATTTGCAAATATGAAGATCACGACAATATGCATATGTTATCATATTCACATTCTTGTTGCATGCCTTTGACATATATTATACGATAAAATTTTCCATATGCTTAACTTGAATATGTGCATATATATTCTTCACACATAAACAAATTCACATATTTAGAGGAGTTATTCTTATATGTTGAATGTGCATAGTATTAATTCATGTGCTCCTATTGCTTCATCTATCCTTGCGCATATGGTTTTCTTAGATATATTTTGTATGCACATATACAGGGGGAGTACACACCATGTATAATTATATAAGCACTTGATCCATATTCTTCGCATACATTGTATTGAGAATCTTAATTTAAATTAGAATTTAGATGTTAGTACATGACACTTGTGGTGTTAATATATACTCAACCAATCTATTCATATATGTTGGCGCAAATGTTACGCCAACAAGTTCTCTGAGATCAAGAACGGACAAACAAGGAGTTTGCGCTTTAGGACTACCTCGAGCCTCCGAATTGGATAATAACTCGAGTGGTCCGAATGAGTGTTATGAATAACTTGTTCTGGCTCCCCTTTTACAAGGTACACAGGGGGGATTTATAGGGGAAAAAGCATAAGGAAAATACCTATTTACCCCTAGATTACAACCGACATAGTGGAAACTATTCGGTACCATAAACAAGGTTATATAAGGTAAAATACTACAAGGTAGATGGATAAGCTGGACATCCAATCAATGATGTCCTCAGGCTTCGAGGCCTCCATCTTCCATTCGGAGGGTTCTCCAGGGCTTCGTATCGGTGCACCCTTCGGCGCGGCGACTCATACTTCGAACAACTGCTCCCTAGCTTCGGAGTCCTCCTCGGCCTCTGAAGGATTAATCTTTAAGCCCTGGAAATGGAGTAATTTCCCCCAACAGTAGCCCCTCGAATATGCCTCTCTGCGATTAACCTGTTTAGAAAGAAGGCAGTATACGGAAGGAACATTTCTATTTTTTGAGGCTTAACGAGGATTGGGGCATGTTGCGACTTAACCGAAGACTTTGAGTCTAATACGTTCGAACCTCCCCCTTCGGGCTCCTGATGCAAATGGGAACGCACGCTGGGAAGGGAACGGTTTCGAAGTGCAAACGTCGCGGAGCGCCGTTTGATGGTAGCCGTTACAGCGCAAGTGACCGTTACACCCTGCAAAAGGTAACAGTCAACTTTTACGATGGTTACTCGCCGTTTCACTTACCGGGCCCACTTGTCGGCGGCAGAAGCCGAACCTGCAGTGTGAAACCAATCGAAGAGTAGCACTGGTCGTGCGGTTATAAAAGGGGAAGACAGGGATTAACCGGGATTTTTTACCGCATCCATTGTTCTCTATTCACTTTACTCCAATCCTCCAACCTCTTAGAGCACCCAAGTGCGATGGCGAGAACTAGCCACACCACTCCGTCAGCAGCCAGCACCTTAGCGCAGAGGCAGGCATGGGCTGCCTCGGCAGCGGCGGCAATGGCGGAGACTTCGAGTGGAGCTTGGCCCAAGAATCCTCGGGCGCTCCGTCCGCCTTCCAAGAAGAAGATCGCCCAAAGCTTCCTCATCGGCCAATCCGTGAGCACCGCCGAATCTATTGAAGAAGCCGTGGACGGAAAGCTGGGCGTTGGTCTGAGAACTCGGGTCCCCGGGCAGGAATCAACTCCGAGGCCGCGAAGCGGGGAAGTGGTGGTCTTTGAAGCATTCTTCGAAGCAGGCTTGGGGCTGCCAGCCGTGGACTTCTTGGCGGAGGTTCTGTACTTGTTCCACATAACTCTGCCTCAGCTATCTCCCAATGCCATTGCACGCTTGGCCATCTTCGAATGGGTGCTCCGGGCAGAGGGATGCGAAGGACGCTCCGAGAACTTCGACGCGACCCATGAAGCTATATGCCAGCAGAAGCCACAAGACAGGCCTGGGGACTCCAAGGTGACTATAGCCTTTGGCAGCGTCAATTTCCAGCTGCGGAGGGAGCATGCCCTTCAATTCCCTGCAAAAGCCATAAACGACAGGTGGTATACAAACTGGATACTTCGGTGGTTTTACGCCGAAGTCGGAGAGGACTCCCCCCTCGCTGGTCCTCTCCAGGAGATCTAGTTCCAGAAGGAGGCGGCCATCTCTCCGAACCCTAGCCTACTCTCGATGAGGCTAGGGCTGCTCACTTCGGTGGCTCGTCGCATGAGCATGCGCGATCTGGGCGAGGAGTTCATTGCCCTTCGGATCCCTCCCCTCGGAGCCAACTGGCCGATCGTGTTTCCACAGGCCTCGGAGGGTGACCTCCGAAACTTAGGTAAGACTTACTCCCTGCAGCATCATATTAGATGAAGGAACCAGTTATATTCATAATTGCATACCTTTTCTTTCAGCGGCGCCTCTGGCATTGGCTCCGGAGGACATAGTTCGGGCCACCGAACGAGTTCTCGGAGCCCCTTCGGTGGCCGAGAGGAAAAAAAGGCTAGAGCTGGTGGGATGCTGGGAGCGATCCAACAGAGTGTGGAGAGCTCTCGGGATGGATCCCCCCTTCTTTCGGACTTCGCCTCAACCAGAGTGGCTGCTCGCAAAAGGAAAGCCATTGCCGAACCATCCAAGAAAACCGGCAAGCAGCCGCCCAAGAAGAAGAAAGTAGCGAAGCCCCCTTCGCAGTTGGCGCCTGCCTCGTCTGCTTCATCGCCGGGCGCTCAGAGCTCAGCCTCCGAAGAGGTAGAGGACTCCGACGCTCAGACAGCGACGGCCTTCGAAGCCTACCTACTGGATGACGACAAAGACCTAGGGGAAGTCCCCCCGGGCACCTCCGTTAGGGAGGTAGTAAGCGCAACCCCGATGGTTCCTCCTGCGCCCGTTGCCGTGCAAGTGGAGTCAGGCTCCGCTAATCCCAACTTGCCTATCCCCGAGGTGGTTACGGCAGAGGTCGCTGCTCCGGTAGGAAATGTTGAGGTCAGGACTTCGGGAGATGACTTCGCCGACATCCTTCAGATGTACGAAGTCCTGGAGGATCCAGCGATCCTACCCCACGAGGCTCCCGGAGGTACTTTCCGAAGCTCCCCCTTTTTTGATCATTACCTGCACACTATTTCTGAAAACATGCTTATCAATTTTGTTATCGAAGTAGGTACCTCTACGGGTGTCAATGCCTCGGTGGCGTCCGAAGCTCCTGCACCTTTGGAGGCTGCTGCTCAAGCGGACCCTCCCGTGCCTTTGGACGCTCCGAGCTTGATGGCGGAGGACGCGTCCGCCAGAGCGGATGATGCGCTTGCCTGGACGGATTTGGCGACAGAGGTCACCCCTGCAGTGGCAGCCTCGACCACCGAGGTTGCCTCCGCCGCTGAGGTTTTGGTCGAAGGGGTAGCTGCCGACGGTCGGAGTACTCCTGCTTCACCCTCTTTCGTACCGGGGAGGGGCAAGAGTATTTATAGCCTCGGCCTTCTTCCTGGCCAGGCTGCGACCTCCGTCGGCAATTCGGAGGATGAGGCCGCAGCGGATAATGTTCAAGCTCTGTCTTGGCTTCCTCTGCTGGCTCCGTTCTTGGAGCACCGGAGTGGCCTCTGGAAACTCATGGAGCCACTGGCCGAGAGAAGCCAGGATATCGCCAATTCGGACTTGGTCTCCGTCTTGAGCGAGGCCAGGGCTTCATCACTCAACACAGCCCTCGAAAGGGCTGCCCTTCAGGTATGAAAATACACCATAGCTACTTCGCATTAGTGATCATAAATACTTCAGTACTTACTTTGTTCTTTTTGCAGCAATTTGTCCTTGCTAGAGCGGCAGCGACTTCCAACGAGGTCGAGGTTAATCGACTTAAACGGAAGGTCACCACCCTCCAGATGGCCCTTAACGACTCCACCGGGAGATCCCTCAGGCTGGAGAAAGAGATCCTAGAGGAACGGAGGGCTAGGGCGGCGTCTGACGAAGCCCTCCAGGAAGCGCGACAAGCCAGCGACGTCCTTCGTTCGTCCGCCCAAGAGGTCGAGGCCGAGCGCGTCGTCCTTCGAGCGGAAGTTGAAGGACTCCGCCAAGAGGCTGCTACTTCGAGTGTGTAGTTGGTGGAGCTCCAGGGGGCTCTTAGCCAGGCGATGGCCCATAAGAGCTCTTTAATGCTCCGGGTGGCCGAAGTGTCTGCGACTGCTGCAGGGCTGGAAGCAGCGGAGAAGAAGAATTCTAGTATTGCGAACCGTACCTTGGAGGCTCTTCAGGGTACGCTGGAGTACTTCGGCACCATGTGCCCTTCATCTTCTGCTACGACCCACGAGCCCCTTGACCGAAAGCTGACGAGGATCCAAGTTGCTTCGTCTCTGATGAAGAGCTCCGGTATTTGGTATGGAGAGATCTCCGGACAGTGTGCCAGCATTGGGGTTCTTCGTCACCTTGAATCTCTTCGGATCCCCCTCGGCTTAGTCGGGGGTTCGTCCCCTGGAGGCTTCGTATCGGACGACTTGCTGCGGCCATCTTCGGAGGTGGCTTCGGCCTGGGAAGCCTTCCGGTCGACCTGGAAGACGGACCACAAGGTCGTAGCTAAAGCTTGGATTGACGAGGCCCGTCGGCAGAAGCAAGCGCATACAAGGCCACCACTTCCTGCTTCGCCAGCCCCTTCGATTCCTGCACCACCAACCGACCCGCGGGTCTAGCCACTTAGGGTTACTATGTACATGAAGCCTTGTAAAGCCTCTTTTTATTAATGAAAAAGTTATAAACAAGAACTTGTCTTGGGTGTTCTGCTCTTTTTTAGGTTTTTTCATGCCCTTCGAGCCCTGACTTCGAACTTTTGGAAATTACCGACAAGCTCCGAAAGGAGTGGGCAAACCTCGAGGGCTCGAGGCCTTACCGCCGCTCCCGTTTTTCTGTTCCTTGCGGAGACGGAGGAGAGATCACCCTTGAAGTTTGTCGGGATGTCTTAGCTTATATTAAAGAGGAAGAGAAGGCGGAGGGATCTTCGTCTTCCGACCCAATTGACTGGTCCGACTCAGAGTACCGGGCCGAAGACCCTGCGGAGGCTGACTCCGAAAGGGACAATTTCGGCGGCTTCGAGCTCCGAAGGACAAAGTAGCCGTAGAGGTAGCTCTAGAGGCCGAAAGGGTCTCCGATTTTACCTAGGCTTAGACACAAATTTCTCTTGATGTAAAAGTATAATGATTTAATGTGAAATGGTTCGAAAGTATGTTGTGTGACTCCTATCCTCCGACCCCCCTTGTGGGTGGTGGAGCCTTTACTGTAGAGAAGGGTTCGCTAGGCACAATGAATCTCTGAACAACCGCATGCTTGGAATTTACACTTATCATTTGTATTTTTAGTGGTACCACTTCGTGGCTTTCCTCTTATATATATATATATATTTATACGCGGATCTTGTACAGATAGTTCGCGCCCGAGGACTAAAAATTTGTTCGCTTTTAAAGTCTTTAGACTCTTGTACGGATCCTAACAAGCCGGAGCCTGGAATCCATAGGGTGGCCACCTTCGGCTCTTTTACAGATACTTCACACCCGGAGGCCGAAGGTCTGTTTTTCTTTAAAGTCCTTAGACTCTTCTATGGATCCTAACAAGCCAGAGCGTGGAATCCGTAGGGTGGCCACCTTCGGCTCTTTTACAGATACTTCGCACCCGGAGGCCGAAGGTCTGTTTTTCTTTAAAGTCCTTAGACTCTTCTACGGATCCTAACAAGCCGGAGCCTGGAATCCGTAGGGTGGCCACCTTCGGCTCTTTTACAGATACTTCGCACCCGGAGGCCGAAGGTCTGTTTTTCTTTAAAGTCCTTAGACTCTTCTACGGATCCTAACAAGCTGGAGCCTGGAATCCGTAGGGTGGCCACCTTCGGCTCTTTTACAGATACTTCGTACCCGGAGGCCGAAGGTCTGTTTTTCTTTAAAGTCCTTAGACTCTTCTATGGATCCTAACAAGCCGGAGCCTGGAATCCGTAGGGTGGCGACGGAGCCTCTGAACCAATGGTTCGAAGGCAGCTGCCTGGGTCCTGGGAAAAATGCTTGGCTCTACAAGCATCTCTGTCATCCTAATGCGTCCATCAGGAGTAAAGGATATTCGAAGAGCAAACAAAATTCGACCCTTATCTTTACTCATAGAAGGGAAAGTTTTACAAGTGATTACAAGGGGCCCCTAAGCAAAATAACGCTTAAGGTGCTCCGCATGCCATGCATGCTTCAATTCTTCTCCTTCTAAATTAGCTAATTTAAACGATTCGGGGCGTCCTGAGCGTAAGATAACATATGGTCCTTCCCATTTGTTTCCTAGCTTCCCTGGAGCTATTACACTTCGCAACACTAGATGACCAGGCTTTAACTCATTTAGCTTTATTTTCGGGTCATACCATATCTTGGTGTGTTCCTGGTACTTAGTCAGGTTGGCGACAGCTCGAAGCCTTGTTTCTTCTGACAAATCCAGCGAAGTGATCCTGTCATCTTCGTCCCCAGGTTGAATTACGCGAAGCGATCCACCTCTGAGCTCCATAGGAGTCATGGCCTCATCTCCGAAGAGCAATCTAAATGGTGTGAAACCTATTGACCTGGTCTGAGTGGTTCGAATGGACCACAAGATTTTGGGGAGCTCTTCGACCCACAACCCCTTGGCCAATCCAACAATTCGGCGATTTAGCCAGATAGGATGTTCCCGTTGGCTCGCTCAACGGCTCCGTTGGACTATGGATGTCGCACCGCCGCGAAGCATAGCTTAATGCCCAGTTCTTCACAAAATGTTTGGAAGGTGTCAGCTTCGAACTGGGTTCCATTATCCACCGTCAACTCTCTTGGAACTCCGAACCTACATATAATATTCTGCCAGAAAAATCTTTGCACATTCCTCGAGGTGATAGCTGTTAATGGCTCCGCTTCCACCCATTTTGTGAAATACTCGATTGCCACCACCGCGAATTTTAAGCCCCCTTTTGCCATTGGGAAAGGACCTATGAGGTCCATGCCCCATCTAGCCATTGGCCACACTGGAGCAATAACTTGAAGCTGAGCTGGCGGGCGATGGCTTCGTCTGCCCATCCAGTGGCAGCCTTGGCATGTTCGAACCAGTTTCTCCGCATCTCTTACTATAGTTGGCCAATAAAACCCTTGCCGAAGCGTCTTGCCTGCTAGCGCACGAGGGGCTAAATGACGTCCGCACAAGCCTTCGTAGATGTCTAGAAGTATGTCTTGACCTTCGGGCTGTGAGATGCATCGAAGTAGGGGTGAACACACTCCAGCCTTGTATAACATTCCATCAATAAGCTTGTAATTTCGAGCTCTTGCTTGCAACCTTCGGGCTTCTGGACCTTCGGGAGGGTTTATGCTGTTTTGCAATATGTTCATTAGCGGAGCCCGCCAATCTGTCATTGGGATCCATAGTACCTCCGAAGAGGGTACTTGAACAGCTGCTGGTTGCGCTAGCTCTTCGTAGAAAGCACCCTCCGGGAGGTCTACCGCCCCTCTGCAGCCTTTGCAAGAATATCTGCAAGTTGGTTCTCTGCCCGAGGGATACTTTGAACTGTAAATCCTTTGAATGCGGCTTCGGCCTTGTGGATTTCTTCAAGGTATTGTGCTAGATGTGGATTCTTTGCTTGAAAACTTTTATCAACATGTCCTACGACGACTTGGGAGTCTGTCTTAATCACTATTCTTGCAACTCCGAGCGCTTTAGCCTTTCAGAGGCCTAGCAAGACTCCTTCATACTCCGCAATGTTATTAGTGGTTCTGAAGTTGAGCCTCGCAGAGTACATGGCCTTCTGCCCCGATGGTGATATGATGACGGCCCCTGCTCCGGCACCGGATGCTTGATAAGCTCCGTCAGAAAATATTGTCCAACAGCCTTCAGAGGGTTCTTCCGAGGCCCAAATAGCAGATGGGGTCCACTCTGCTACGAAATCAGCTATAATTTGAGATTTAATAGATGTTCTCGCCGTGAAGGAGATTCCGAAGGGTGCCAGCTCGACCGCCCATTTTCCAATCCTGCCCATAGAATCTTTGTTTCGGAGCATATCTCCCAGAGGATACGATGTAGGTATGATCAGGTTATGCGCCAAGAAATAATGCCTTAGCTTTCACGAGGCCATTACTAGGGCATAAGCAAACTTCTCGAGCTCGGAGTATCTGACTTTAGCTCCGGATAATGCCTCCGAGACAAAATAAACTGGGTTCTGGACAAGCTTTTCCTTAAGCTCGACTTCCCGGACCAATACTGCGCTCACCGTTGAACTTGTTGCTGCAAGATAAAGGAGCAGTGTTTCTTCTGGAAGTGGAACAGTCAGGATTGATAATCTTCCGAGGTATGCCTTTATATCATCAAAGCTCTTCTGGCACTCCGGTGTCCACTGAAAGCTTTCGGACCCCTTTAGTGCTTTGAAAATTGGGAGGCTCCGCTCTGCTGACCTGGCCAAGAACCTGCTAAGAGCTGCGAGCCTTCCTGCTAGCTTCTAAACTTGCTTCAAATTTTCTGGCGGAGCCATCCTTTGTAGCGCGCTTATCTGTGTGAGGCTAGCTTCGATTCCCCTGATTGAAACTAAGTACACTAGCAGTTTTCCTGCTTGTGCTCTGAATATACATTTTTCCGGATTGAGGCGTACTCCACATGCTCGGAGGCTCTCAAATGTTTCAGCTAGATCTAGGCTATGCTGGTGCTTTAGAGCACTTTTTATTACAATATCATCCATATAGGCCTCGACATTCCGACCTATCTGATGACCTAGAGCCTTAGCTATTAAACGAGAAAAGGTGGCCCCGGCATTCCGCAGCCCAAAAGGCATTCTTACATAGCAAAATACTCCGGAAGGAGTTATAAAGCTTGTCTTGGCTTCGTCTTCGCGTTTCAGCCATACTTGATGATATCCGGAGTAACCGTCGAGGAATCTTAGAAATTCGGAGCCTGCTGTGGAATCTACCAGCTGATCTATTCGGGGCATCGGGTAGGGGTTGTAGGACCGAAAGTAGCGACCAGAGGGGGGGTGAATGGGCGCCTTAAAAATTCTTTCGAATATATGGCCTATTCCCAACACCCAACGCACCTCAAAAGACTAAGCAGCAGAAAATAAACAGGTAGCCTAAGTCTAAAGCTATCTAGCCTAGGAGCAACTGATATCAAACAGAGAACTATCAAAGCAGTGCTAAATAGACAGATAAACAGTATACACAAAACTAGGCAAGGCAAACTTCTCAGTATAATACTTTTAAGTACACTAAGAATGAAGTGAGAAGTTACCGTTTGAAATCTGTCTCCTGTTCGAATCTCGGTGAAGCCTGCTTCGTAAATCGAAGCCTGCTTCGCTGGCCGAAGTATGCTTCGGAGGTCGAGGTCTAGTTCGGAGGTGACATGAATCAAAGTAAGTCGAAGGTGTTGTGAAAATGCCGAAGGTAAGAATCGAAGTATGCTTCAAAGCGAAGTATGAGAAAATCGGAGCCTGCTTCGAAGTGAGTACTTCGAAGGCAAAACTTCGAACACAGCTTCGAACCACGTACTTCAAAGCTAAACCTTCGAACAGAAAACTTCGAACGCAACACACAGACAGACAAGCTTCGAACAAAGAAGCGAAGCCTGTCACACGACAGAGGCACCAAATTCGAAGCCTACACTCTACCTTCGAAAAGAGCAAGCTTCGAAAAGAGAAGCGAAGGCTGACACGCGACAAAGAAACCAAAATGAAGCCTAACAGAACGACAAGCTTCGAAGCCAACTTCGAAACCTATAGAAGTGTGGACTTCGAAGAGCTCGAGGCGGAGTACCTTCGCACCATCATTCGAAGTATGCGACGCTGTCCGTAAAAATTACTTCGCAGCTAGCAACTCAGGACACAGAACGAAGTTCGAAGTTCCAATGAAGCCTTCGAGCAAATCAGGTCGAAGCCTGCCTCACGGAGCTGAGGGGCTTCGAACAAAGAGGATAGCTTCGCCCAAAAAAACAGACAGAAATGTTGCTAGGGCCTATCAACTTTGATCAAAAAGCTCCGCAGTAGAAAGCAAAAAGCTAGCACAGAGTACTGTAGCTACAGTAGAGGAATACTACATGCAAACAGCAAGAACTAGTACTCTGTTCGTGAAGAGCAGAAGCAAAAGAGAAGCTTCTGCTCACGAAATAAATCCAGGCTGTGCCTGTAGCTGAAGCATTAACTCCTCAAACCAAACAATGTACACCGAATGAAATCAACAGGGACTAAGGCTTTAATGCATCCAAAAGATTTGAACAAATGCAAGGCAAAATAGAATGAGCAAGAGCCTGACGGCGCACACAGGAGAGAGAACGTGAGAGACAAAATGACCCAATAGATTAAAAAGTGAATTCTGGAAGGGGTAGTCCAAACCCTAGGGATTGGGGTCCTACTTATAGGCTGCCCAACACTAGGAATATTCTACCAGCCCCTTAGGGTTTTTTACAGACGCAAGAATAAAGGAAAAGACTCTACTGCCCTTAGGTATTTTTACAGACACGACTGACTGACTGTGGGCCTAGAGTTACAGATGACTTATCTGGAAGCTAAGTTTTTGTAGTGACTACGGCTTCTCTTCTGGACAGTCGGATACAAGATCGACGGTTGTCAGTTTTGCGCCGAAACTGACAAAGCCTCCACCGGCTTTGCACCAGGTACCCGGATTGGGCTGGCCCGACTCCGCGGCTCTCTTAGCCCGGCAATCGCTCACCGCCCGTGTACCTGAGTCAGTCCTGGTCAACAGCCCAGTGGGTCTTCTACTGCTTCTGGCCCATGTACCCGGATTGGGCCAGCCCGACTTCGCAGCCTCCTCTGCCCGACAGTCGCTTGCTGCCCGTGTACCTGAGTCACACGCGGCCCATGAAACAGCAGATCTCTTCTTCTTCTGTCCTCTTTGACTATCGTTGACAAGGACTCATGACTTATGGAGCCATGAGGCCCACGCTATTCAGCATGACTCCTCAATCTCCCCCTTGATGAGTGCATTGTCAACACTCCTCTTCTTCAGCTCTTCAGCACCTGCGAGCAAATGTGGAAATACGAAAACAAAACACAAGAAAACAAAAAAGAAGAAAAATAAGATAAAAAAGTTTAACCCTAATGACCAAAAGCCGAACAAAAACAAGAAGCGGTCATTATGGTTAACCAAAACGTAAAAGCTCAAAATGAGTGCGATTTCAGAACAACAAGGATATCATCAGAGTAAGAACTCCCCCTTAAACTCTAATCCCAAATTTTCTCCCCCTTGTTGACAAGTGAACTCATCAAGCACTCAATAGAGACAGAGACTCACCCTGAAATGCAACTCCCCCTCAAAATATGCAGTGAATTCAACTGGAGTGCATAAGAAGTGTAGAAAGCATGCTTGTCAAATATGATTGACTGCAATTACTACATCTAACAGGTATAGCAAAAGACATACTGTCTAAAACACATGGCGTGATCAGCACAACAGATGATATCTAAGGAAAGTCATTAGCACGCATTTTTCAGTTTGTGTAAACAAAAACATCACCACATTTTCCAGTTAACAAGCAAGGTAAAACATGAGATGCAGAAGCTAACTGATATTTACCAAGATAAGTATTGTTCGAAACAAAATGCTTCAGCAGACTTGTTGTCTTTTTAATTTTCAGGCTCTTTTATTTTCCTTTTTCATTTTTGCCAAGGGTTATTTGCATGTCAAACCTTATGCTAACCGACCAAGTCAAGCCTAGGCCAGAACTGGACCATCAGACACTGTCCTAGTTCATACCAAAGTGTTATGGTAAGCAGTCCAGAACAATGTAATGTGACAACACAAACCCACTTGGATCTTTTCAACTCAAGCATAAAAAGGCATGGAATTTTCATTCATTTTTGATTTTTATCATTTTTATAGCACATTTTCCATGTTAAAGCATAAAGATGTCCAAGTTGCATGTCTGCATCTATGTGATGAACTAGCTACAAGGTATGTAACAGATAGCAAAAACACTCAGCCTACACATGCTAGTTACCAGAAGCAATGGTGATCATTTTTCAAGTTTAAAGTGTAAAAGCCATGCATATGACAGATATCAGACATATCAAGCGAACTGAAACAAGGCATGATCAGTGACAAGTAATCAAAAGCATGTACCAGCTAAAATAAGTAAAGCAGTTCAATCATATAATAGAAGCAAGCTCAAAAGTGTGATATGTGAATATGCAAGATATGAACACACACAAAAAAAGACTCAAGAAAAGAGTAAAGAAGAAAGAAAACTGACGCAAAATATCCTAAAAAGGATACACAACACCCAAATCCCCTCGTAAACGCTCGAATGTAGAATGATCTAGGGGTTTGGTGAAAATATCAGCCAACTGATGATGGGTATCAACATGAACAAGGTCAATGACACCTTTCTCATATTGATCCCGCAAGAAGTGAAAGCGCACATCAATGTGTTTGGTTTTTGAATGGAGACATGGGTTTTCCCTACACTAATTGCACTGGTGCTATCGCAAAACAAAGGAACTCTGGTAGGAAAGAACAACCCAAAATCTCGTAGAGTGGAAATCATCCAAACCAACTGTGAGCAACAGCTAGCAGCAGCTACGTACTCAGCCTCTGTGGTCGAAAGAGCAACTCCAGATTGCTTTCGATAAGACCAAGAGACAAGAGAAGAACCAAGAAACTGGCAAGTACCGGAAGTCGACTTGCGATCCAACCAGCACCCACCAAAGTCGGCATCCGAAAAACCAGATAAATCGAGAGAAGATGATGCTGAATAGAAAAGACCAAGATCGGGCGCATAAGTAAGATACCTGAATATGCGCTTGACAGCTTGCCGATGAGACGTGCGAGGTGAAGACTGGAAGCGCGCGCACAGTCCCATGGCGAACTGAATGTCAGGTCTGGTTGCCGTTAAGTAGATCAGCGAACCGATCATCCCTCGAAACTCCCTCTCGTTGACCTTGATGCAGCTCTCGTCCTTGTCCAGACCCCCAGATGTGCCCATCGGGGTCATCTGCGGCTTCAATTCACCACCAAAGTCAAATTTCTTAAGCATATCACGAGTGTACTTACCTTGGTGGATGAAGGTGCCGTCCTTGGTCTGCTTGATCTGGAGCCCTAAGAAGTACTTGAGCTCACCCATGAGCCTCATCTCAAACTCACTGTGCATCTGCTCAGAAAACTTGGACACAAGATCATTAGTAGTACCGCCAAAAATAATATCGTCCACGTAAATCTGAGCAACTAAAAAATCTGAAGCATCTCTGAGCAAGAAAAGAGTTTTGTCCACAGAACCCATCACAAAGCCCTTCCCCAACAAAAATTGCTTCAACCGGTCATACCAAGCCCTGGGGGCTTGCTTCAACCCGTATAAAGCTTTGTGCAACATAAAACAGTTCGAGGAAACTTAGGGTTCTCAAAACCGGGGGGTTGCCTAACATATACCACCTCTTCTATGTACCCGTTCAGAAAAGCACTCTTAACATCCATTTGAAAAAGCTTAAAACCCTTAGAAACGGCAAAAGCTAGAAGAATACGAATGGACTCAAGACGGGTAATAACCCTGGGCAACTAGTCGAGCCTTGTTGCGCACCAAAACCCCATCTTCACCTTGTTTGTTCTTGAATACCCACTTGGTGCCTATGGGGTTGCATCCTGGTGGCGGTCATCTAGTGTCCAAACCCGATTGCGGACAAAGTTCTCAAGCTCTTCTTGCATAGCATTAATCCAATTAGAATCAGAAAGAGCATGAGAAACGTCTCTGGGCTCAAAAGATGCAACAAACACAGATTCAGCAAACACAACAAGAGAGGCAGAAGAACGCAAAGTTCTCTCAGTCAAATCACCAATGATGAGCTCTGAGGGATGGTCACGCTGAACTGCTCGGGTTCCCTGGTGATCTTAAGTCACCTCACCGGAGTCAGAAGCAGGCACCTCTGGACTCGACTGAGGGGGCTCGATCGTAGTGGAAGAAGTGATCAGAGGTCCGCCCTCATCATCAGTTGAAGTCTCAGAAGGTGTGGGCTCTGCGGGGGATGCAGAAGGCCCACCCTCATCAGCAGCTTGAGTATCCTCATCTTCCTCGAAGATGGACTCTCCGAGCTCATCATCACCCGAAAGCTCAAAAGAAGGAGTCAAAGAAGGCAAGCACTCATCAAATGAAACCTCACAAGTCTCGACAAGCAGCTGGGATTCGAGGTTCCAAACACGAAAACCTCGAGAATGCAAAGCGTAGCCAAGAAAAACACCATCCCAGCAGTGAGACTCAAACTTGTCCAAATGCCCTCCCTTCTTGAGCACGAAGCACTTGCAGCCAAACGCTCGCAAGTGGCTCACCTTGGGCTGTCTGCCAAACCGCAGTTCAAATGATGTCTTACCAAGGTAAGCTCTAAGAAAGATGCGGTTGGCCAGATAGCAAGCCGTGTTCATGGCTTCAGCCCAAAAACGCCTAGGAGTCATGTGCTCATCGAGCATCGTCCTGGCCATGTCGACTAGCGTGCGGTTCATTCGTTCCACAACGCCGTTTTGTGGGGGAGTGTAAGGAGAGGAAAATTGATGGTCCAGACCCTGATCACTACAGAAGCTGACGAACTAAGAGTTCTTGAACTCAGAGCCGTTGTCGGAGCGAATTGCTCGCATCCGACCATTGTTCTCATTCTTCAGCTTCAAAATCAGGTCATGAACAAACTGAAACGTTTCATCCTTAGACTCCAAAAAGAACACCCATGAGAATCGAGAAAAGTCGTCAACAATCACAAGTGCATACCACTTCCCACCAACTGAGCGTACCCGAGCAGGACCTACAGTGTCCAAATGTAAAAGCTCGCCCGGATACGAAGTCATCACCTGAGTCACAGGTGAGTGGGAAGCGGCAACCATTTTCCCATGACGACAGGGATGACAAACTAGATCCTTCTCCATCTTTAGCTTGGGCAATCCTCGGATGAGGTCCATAGAGCTTAACCTGACTAGCAGATCAAAACTCAAATGACCTAACCTCCTATGCCACTTCCAGAGCTAAGAAGAGGATCCAGCAATCAAACAGCGAGAAGGGCCAAAAGAACTAGATAAGTCAATTCGAAAAACTTTGCCGAATGGTAAAATCTGGCAAATCAAAGACCCTCTAGAATCAACCACAGAAGAATTGCCCTTCTTAAAACGCACTTCCAAACCATCCTCAAGAAGTTGCGAAACAGAAATCAAGTTGAAGTTCAAATTTTTAACCAAAGCAACATTCTTCAAAGAGAAATGATCTGAAATGCGAATTGAGCCTATGCCACTTACTTTCCCTTGACCGTTGTTCCCGAACATGATGTATTCTTTGGAGCTCGGGGGAGTGAGACTGGATAACCATCTGCGATGTCCCGTCATGTGGCGAGAGCATCCTGAGTCCATGATCCAAACATCCTCCAGTCCTCGGTCCTGCACAATCAGTGGCTGTAAGTGGGAGCAAATGGTCCGGCACCAGGTTTAGCAAAGGAGCTAAACCAGTGTCGAGCCATCTGCTCAAAAGATGGAAAGCGAAAACCATCAAAAGAGTTTGGACCAAAACGCGGCTCAAAGCGCGGTCCTCGGTTCTGCCTAACCCTGCGGCCACGAGGTCCAGGACCGTAGCCAACACGGTCTGGAACTCTGCCGGAATGGACACCACCAACTAGAGCACGGGCAAGAAAGTCGTCTCCTCTACCACCACCTACACGACGCGGCCTGGCCTCCAGCCTCTCCCCGCGCCGAGGAACACGCAGTCTACCACCCTGCTGGTAGAACTGCTCCTGATCACTACGAGTCCTCTCTGCTCTCTCAACCCGCTTCCTCCTGAAGCAGAACTCCGCAAGATGCCCGTGGGCTTCTTGGGATGTGGTTGAGGCTTAGGATGTTTGGGCTTGGTAGTGTTTGGTGTGGTCTTCTTGGGTTGAGACGGTCCAGGAAGAGAGTTTAGAGAAGAGTGGAGGTGTTTGGGCTTAGGAACCTAGATAGGCTTCTTGGGTGGAGCTTTGGGTGGTTCATGAATCACTCCATCCTTGGGCTGACAAGCCTAGGAGGTCTCAGTGGAGTGAGTCTTGGGATACCTCTGCTCTGGGGTCATTTTGCTCCACTCCACTGCCCGGCTAATGGCACTCTCAAAGTCAGCCTTGGTGTAGGTGTAACCTACCCCAAACCCATCCTGCCTCTTGAACTGCTGGATCATCATGCCAAGCTGTGGCTCTTTGGCACTGATCCAACTCAGGATAGAACGGAGGTAAAAGTTCTCATTCTGAGAATCTGCTAGCTCCTCTCTCAAGGAAGCTAGAACCTCCACCTGAGACAAGCAGGTCTGATGAGGACATCACTTCACATGATACACATATGGATCCTCCACCTACAATTCAATTACTAGGATGAATCACACGCGCCCGTGCCCGTCGCTTGAACCATGAGGTTAATTCTTTCCTTAGCAACTATGTTAATATTTGTTTGGATGGGATGCTACTGAATACTAGTGATATTTTGTTGCTTAGGAACATGGGAGATGGAATAGAAGAGTTGGAGTTGAAGACGGAGTCGCACGGATGACTTGAAGTCAAGAATTCGCTGGTTCGGACTACATCGACCACCTTGCACCAAAATGGGCATAACTTCCTCATACGAAGTCCGATTGGCGCGTTCTTGGACTTTTTGGAAAGCTAAGGAGAAGACGGATCGTTTGTGTCTCATTTGGAGTCTCGAGTCGACCTGTGTGTTTAAAACAGTCCTACATGACAGAACTGGGCCGTGTTGGCCCATAGTCCACGTCTGTTCGACTTCTAGCCCATGGTCTGAGTCTGTTCGCCTTCCACAGGCTGCCCACGCCCTATATATTCACTCCAGCCGCCTTTAGGGTTAAGTTTTGCTTTGCTTGCATCTACACTTGTGTGTTTAGATCCCGCCTCTTGCACCAGACCGATTGGCTGCTACATTGGCGTTTGTGAAACCTCACCTTATCATCGTTTTTCTGTGTTTTGGCATTCGACTTGTATCCTTCCTGTTCTTGCTTGTGTTCTTTGGTTGGCTTGCAGGAATTAGCCTTCGTGGCGAGGTCAATCGCGTCCTGCGTGGTTGATAACCAACGGAGACAGTGGTGTAACGATTGCAAGGTTTTGATCCGCCGGACCGGAGCCTTGGATCGCCAACATCGAGATTCTCCACCAACCCAAGTTATCCCTACCTAACGGAAGATCGGGACCAATCCCCCATCAAGGTCTCACACTCACTCTCTACTTGGATAGACTTTTCGACTTTCAGCTTGATCAACTCCATTCTAAGAGACCGACAGTTCTCACAGACAGTGGGTGGAACTGACAGTGTCTCAAGCTCTAGCCTAGTCTGGGCAAGCTCAGCTCTCAACCTTTCCAAATCACCCAGATGTTTATCACCCTTGGATTTCAGCTCAGCTAAGGCAGCTAGATGAGATGGGCAATCAACACAGGGTGCGACGACAGTGGCTTGAGCATCTTTCAGCTCCAGCTGAGCGCTTTCAAGCTCAGTGGCCAAAGCGTCCCTCTCATCAACCCTTTCTGTGTACCTGGACTTCAGAGTCGATAGGTCACACAGAAGCACCTCACACTTCGGGCACTCACTGCTATCACCCAAGCAAGGGGAAGAAGATAGACTCTCAATTCTGCCGTTGGCCACGGCAAGCTCACTCTCTAACTCATCTATCTTCTTCTTAGCCCCCCTAAGCAGTTTTTCCCGATATTTCAACTCCTCACGATTGCTCTCAAGTAAGTCAACTATTTCGTGCTCGTAAGATGATACCTTGTTGTCGTCGTCGTCGAAGGAGCTCTTTTCTTCCCTATCCCCAAGAGCCATTGAACAGAAGCTTTTGCGGGATGTTCGGCGCTGGTGTGAGTGGCTCTTCGGCTTGTCTCCGAAGGCCATGAAGTAGAGGCCCGCCGGATCGTCCTTGTCCTTCCCCTTCTTGATGGCGATCTCCTCATTGCCTGAGCTCGATGAAGAGGAAGAAGACGTGGACCGCTTGGAGTAGCTCTTCTCCATCTCGGCGAAGAAGGCCTTGTCGCGCTTCTTGTTCTCTCGCCGGTAGTCCTTTAGGGCCTTCTTGAAGAATCCGGTCTTCGGCTTGCCCTTGTTGAAGGATGATCTCTCGTGCTTGCCGGAGTCATGGAAGCTGCCACTGGTGCCCTTCTTATGTCCATTGCGCTTGGGGCAGTCGGCGATGAAGTGTCCTGGATCACCACACTCAAAGCATCCGGATTTTGTGCCGTGTCTTTTGAACATTCTCTTGTCATAGACACGACGCACCCGGTTGTTAAACAGACACAAATCATCATCTCCCAAAGACTCAAGCTGGTCCTCAGTGATAGACATCAAAGAGAACCCAGCACAACTCACAGCAGAGGGATCAACAGAAGGTGTAGCAAGGGCCAGGGATTTTGATCCAGAACCAGTGAGATTTGATCTCAACTGGATATCTACCTCAGTGGCCTTCAGCTTGCTAAATAACTCAGAAATGGTCAAGGTATCGTAAGAAGTGCTCTCAATGATAGAGGATACCTTGATCTCCCAGATCTTTGTGTCCAAGGTATGGAGAACCTTGAGCGCCTGCTCATGATCTGAGACTAACTGAGCACCCTCAGCCTTGTTGTCCCGAAGCTTATTTATGATCGACTGAAAATGACCAAACAAAGCCTCAACAGATTCACCCGGCTTCTGTGTGAAATTCTCATATTCACGTCGGTAGGTCTGATAGAGCCAAGCCTTGACCTGTGCTGTTCCCTTATGGTGTGCCTTGAGGGTAGCCCAGATCTCTCTCGCAGTGGAGAGATGACTCACACGCTCAAACTCAGTGGGACCTAAACCAGAAAATAGAATGTTCACAGCCTTACTGTTGCTCAGATGCTTAGCAATGATACCAGCAGTACCCTGCTCAGTAACTGGCAATATGACAAACGTGGTGTGAACGCAAATATCCCAAATGTCCGAACCCTGGCTCATGAGATAGGCTCGCATGCGAGTCTTCCAATAGTTATAGCCATAGGCTTCCAAGGACGGGACCTTGCCAGGAGACGTCATGGTCACTACCGGGGTTTAGAACCGGTTAAGGTATGGAAAAACCGTAACCAAGCTCCGATACCACTTGTAGGACCGAAAGTAGCGACCAGAGGGGGGTGAATGGGCGCCTTAAAAATTCTTTCGAATATATGGCCTGTTTGCAACACCCAACACACCTCAATAGACTAAGCAGCAGAAAATAAACAGGTAGCCTAAGTCTAAAGGTATCTAGCCTAGGAGCAACTGATATCAAACAGAGAACTATCAAAGTAGTGCTAAATAGACAGATAAACAGTATACACAAAACTAGGCAAGGCAAACTTCTCAGTATAATACTTTTAAGTACACTAAGAATGAAGTGAGAAGTTACCGTTCGAAATCTGTCTCCTGTTCGAATCTCGGCGAAGCCTGCTTTGCAGATCGAGGCTTGCTTCGCTGGCCGAAGTCTGCTTCGGAGGTCGAGGTCTAGTTCGGAGGTGACAGGAATCGAAGTAAGTCGAAGGTGTTGTGAAAATGCCGAAGGTAAGAATCGAAGTATTCTTCGAAGAGAAGTATGAGAAAATCGGAGCCTGCTTCGAAGTGAGTACTTCGAAGGCAAAACTTCGAACACAGCTTCAAACCACGTACTTCGAAGCTAAACCTTCGAACAGAAAACTTCGAACGAAACACACAGACAGACAAGCTTCGAACAAAGAAGCGAAGCCTATCACACGACAGAGGCACCAAATTCGAAGCCTACACTCTACCTTCGAAAAGAGCAAGCTTCGAAAAGAGAAGCGAAGGCTGACACGCGACAAAGAAACCAAAACGAAGCCTAACAGAATGACAAGCTTCGAAGCCAACTTCGAAACCTATAGAAGTGTGGACTTCGAAGAGCTCGAGGCGGAGTACCTTCGCACCATCATTCGAAGTATGCGATGCTGTCCGTAAAAATTACTTCGCAGCTAGCAACTCAGGACACAGAACGAAGTTCGAAGTTCCAACGAAGCCTTCGAGCAAATCAGGTCGAAGCCCGCCTCACGGAGCTGAGGGGGTTCGAACAAAGAGGATAGCTTCGCCCGAAAAAATAGACAGAAAAGTTGCTAGGGCCTGTCAACTTCGATCAAAAAGCTGCACAGTAGAAAGCAAAAAGCTGGCACAGAGTACTGTAGCTACAGTAGAGGAATACTACATGCAAACAACAAGAACTAGTACTCTGTTCATGAAGAGCAGAAGCAAAAGAGAAGCTTCTGCTCACGAAATAAATCCAGGCTGTGCCTGTAGCCGAAGCATTAACTCCTCAAACCAAACAATGTACACCGAATGAAATCAACAGGGACCAAGGCTTTAATGCATCCAAAAGATTTGAACAAATGCAAGGAAAAATGGAATGAGCAAGAGCCTGGCGGCGCACACAGGAGAGAGAACGTGAGAGACAAAATGACCCAATAGATTAAAAAGTGAATTCTAGAAGGGGTAGTCAAAACCCTAGGGATTGGTGTCCTATTTATAGCCTTCCCAACACTCGGAATATTCTACCAGCCCCTTAGGGTTTTTTACAGACGCAAGAATAAAGGAAAAGACTCTACTGCCCTTAGGTATTTTTACAGACACGACTGACTGACTATGGGCCTAGAGTTACAGATGACTTATCCAGAAGCTAAGTTTTCGTAGTGACTACGGCTTCTCTACTGGACAGTCGGATACAAGATCGACGGTTGTCAGTTTTGCGCCGAAACTGACAAAGCCTCCACCGGCTTTGCACCAGGTACCCGGATTGGGCCGGCCCGACTCCGCAGCTCTCTCAGCCCGGTAATCGCTCACCGCCCGTGTACCTGAGTCAGTCCTGGTCAACAGCCTAGTGGGTCTTCTACTGCTTCTGGCCCATGTACCCAGATTGGGCTAGCCCGACTTCGCAGCCTCCTCTGCCCGACAGTCGCTTGCTGCCCGTGTACCTGAGTCACACGCGGCCCATAAAACAGCAGATCTCTTCTTCTGTCCTCTTTGACTATCGTTGACAATGACTCATCACTTTTGGAGCCATGAGGCCCACGCTATTCAGCATGGCTCCTCAGGGGTCTCGCGGGCATGCTTTATTTAATGAAGTGAAGTCAATACACATGCGCCACTTGTTCGAATCCTTCTTTCTTACAAAAACAGGGTTAGCCAACCACTCGGTATGGGCTACCTCTCTGATGATGCCAGCTCTTAACAATTTTTCTACTTCGGTTTTGGCGAGGCTTGCTCTTTCTGCTGACAGCTTGCGGAGCCCCTGGCGTACTGGCCTGGCCTTCGGGTTGACGAGAAGACTATGCTCGATGATGCTTCGATCGACCCCGGTGATGTCTTCGTCAGTCCAAGCAAATACATCCAGATTTCTCCTGACGACTTCTTCTAATGAGGCAGCTATTTCACGGGATAGCCCCTTGCTGAACTGCACGGGGTACTCCTTGCCATCTTTTGAAATTATTCTTGTTTCTACATCACCCTCTGGGCTTGGCTTGAGCGAGTATCCCTTCGAAGGGTTCGAGGCCTCCGGCACTTCTTCGATGCTTTCCGCCACATTATGCACTTGTCGGGGGTCCAACAGCTGCCCATGGCCATACTCCATCCTCCGGGCTACAGCTTGGTCTCCTGAAATAGTAAGTACTCCACCTTACGTGGGCATTTTGAGACAAAGGTAATTATGGTGTGCTATAGCCCCGAACTAGTTCAACATCCCTCGGCCGAAGATAGCGTTGTAAGCATATGGGGCGTCAACCACGTCGAAGATCACCTCTTCTACTCGGGCCAAAGGCCCCTCTCCAAAGGCACCTCGAGGCCTATTTGGCCGAGGGCATCGAGAGGTGGTCCTGAGAACCCTTGAAGCGGCCGGGCTGCTGGAAGTAGATGCTTCCGAGGTATGCACATCTAATCGAAGGCCTGGACAAAGAGTATGTCTACGGAGCTCCCCCTATCTACCAGGATCCTTCAGACCTCCACTCCTGCTATATCAGCAGAAATGACCAATGGGTCGGCATGGGGGAACTTCACCCCCGCAGCATCACTGGCGGTAAACGAGATGGGCACGTGGGACCACTCTAGCATCCCTTCGGCGGAACTCGAGGTCCCAATGTGCCCGACCTCGCGGACGTATTCACGCCGCTGCCTTTTGGACATGCTTCCGAGGGTCCCCCCTCCGGAGATGGGCAGGACCACTCTCTTGCCGTGATCCTGCGGGTCTTCCTGCTTTGGTGGTGGCATAACGTTGGCCACCGGGAGCCGCATGGGGGCTTCAAGGGCACCGGCTCGAGCCACATCTTGCACCGGCTCCGACCGTGCTGATGGTGGGGCTCGATCCGAAGCACCTCATCCCGCACTTCGTCCTAGGTACTCACCCCGAAGGGTTAACACCAACTTGTAGTCCTTCGTGTCATGGCTCCTATTATCGCCATGCACGCAGCAGAAAAAACTCTGGCACCTGACGGGCGCTCTCTCTTGAGGCTTCGGTGCTCCAGCCTTGAAGTTTTGTGCTTGCTGGAAATTGGCAGGTTCCTTCGGGACGGAAGGTGCAATGCTTAGCACCTCCGAACAGAAATGCTTCTTCCCCCGTTTGTACTCGTTGAAGCGGTTGTCTTGTGGAGGCTGTAGAGGAGCGGAGGCTTCGGGCTCCCTTTTGACTTCTAGGAGGGTGGGCGATGGTGCTTCAGCTCGCCGAAGACAGCCTTCCTCCGCCTTGGCATACTGTTCGAAGTATGCCATGAGCTGCGCCACGGACGTCACCGGCTTCCGATGGAGCTTGTTGAGGAGGTCGGGGTTCAGCACCCCTTCGCGGGCAGCATCGACTACCGAAGAGGTAGACAGGCCCTTGATCTGTGATTTGGTGTGGGCGAAGCGCGTGAAGTACTCCCGGAGGGTTTCTCCCACCCGCTGCTTCACCTGGAACAAACTTCCTGTGGACATCAGGGCCACGAAGGTGCCTTGGAAGTTGCTCACAAATTTCTTCTTCAGCTGCTCCTAGGAACTGATCGATCCTAGCTTCAGGGACCAAAACCAGCGAAGTGCCACGCCTTCGAGGGCGAGGGGGAAGCATTTTGCCATAGTGCTTCGCACCCCTCCACTTTCTTCTATTGCTAGGGCGTATGAGCGGGCGAACTCTCCGGGGTCTGACCCCCCGGAGTACTTGTGCAATTTCGAGGCCTTGAATCTGGGGTCGAAAGGCACTCTCTGTAAATCTGAATGTAATGGAGACTCGCTATCGAAGGATGCATTCTTGGTTTCCTCCGGTACTTGGATAACTTCTAGGAGATTGTGGGTACCACCGTCTTGAGGCCCTTCTGGAGTTTCGGTGGAAGCTTGAGTGCGAAGGCGATCGGCGGCCTCTTGCCTCCACCTGGATACTTCCTCCTGAAGCCTGGCTAGTTGTGTAGCCTCGGTTTCGGGAGGGCCTTCGTCTTCGTTGGAGGGCACCTCCGGGTCTCGGGAGCTAACGTAGTCGGTCTAAAGCACCGTAGGAGGAGTCCGAGGGCCCCGGGGTACTCGACGCCCAACAGTCTCGGCGGGAATCACCGGATTAGCCGAGGGTCCGGCTCCTGTGGTCCGAGGGGACCTTCGGAGAGGACCCGAAGCCTGACTTTGCTTCGGAGGCATAGCTAGCCACGAAGAGGTCTTGGAGACGGAGGACATCGAACGACTCGGGAGATCGAGTGAAGGCCTTCGGGCTGCACTAAGAAGCCCTTAACTAAAGGGTGCGTGGAATCTTGAGACTCCGAGGCTCCCTCCGTAAGTGCTCTTCGAAGTGCAGTCAGCAGCAGAGAACAAGCTTTTAGAACTTGGTTCCCCACGGACGGCGCCAACTGTTGGCGCAAATGTTATGCCAACAGGTTCTCTGAGATCAAGAACGGACAAACAAGGAGTTTGCGCTTTAGGACTACCTCGAGCCTCCGAATTGGATAATAACTCGAGTGGTCCGAATGAGTGTGATGAATAACTTGTTCTAGCTCCCCTTTTACAAGGTACACAGGGGGTATTTATAGGGGAAAAAGCATAAGGAAAAGACCTATTTACCCCTATATTACAACCGACATAGTGGAAACTATTCGGTACCATAAACAAGGATATATAAGGTAAAATACTACAAAGTAGATGGATAAGCTGGACATCCAATCAATCATGTCCTCAGGCTTCGAGGCCTCCATCTTCCATTCGGAGGGTTCTCCAGGGCTTCGTATCGGTGCACCCTTCGGCGCGGCGACTCATACTTCGAACAACTGCTCCCTAGCTTAGGAGTCCTCCTCGGCCTCTGAAGGATTAATCTTTAAGCCCTGGAAATGGAGTAATTTCCCCCAACAATATATTTCTTATGTGATGGTTGGTCAACTGGTGGAAGTTGACAGTCGAACTTTTGTACTAATGGATTTCTTCAAAGTTGTGTAAAGGAATAGGTCCATTTGTGAGGAGAATATTAAATGGCATCTTGCATTAATGGTCATCGATTTAAAACCATCATCATGGATTCATGAGAATGGAGGTTGATCAATGTTTCAGCGTGAAGATTGTTGGGCTGAATGATCAAATGAATTGATCGCAAGTTAGATAAGCACAAGGCAAAGGTACAATGTAGCTAAGGATATGTTTCTCAATCTTTTACATGTCTTGGTGTTTGGAGTAAAGACCGGATTGCTAGATAGGCGTCGTACTATTAAGAGGGGTCATTGACTAGTAGCTTGATTTAAACCGTGTGTAAATCGCTCAATCTCAAATCATCATCTTTTTCACTAAGAATGCACAATTATGTTTTGTCTAGATTGAGTAAGATATCTGGGTATGATCTTGACCCTTTTGGTACTCAACTAGAGTCTTTTGCTTGCATGTGATTAATCTTTCATAGAGGTATTTCATGCATTGCTTGTCCACCCGTGATTATCGTCGGAGTCGGTTTTGTGGACAGAGAGAGATGTTGACATATCAAGGGGGATGTCAAAGCTTGTGTCAAGAGTTCTCTCAAGTCTCAAATAGAGTGGAAAGTGGAGATGTGCGGATGGAATGAGTTGCCCTTTGTGCACATGTATGGTATAATATCTTTGATACTTTGAGCCTTTTATCTCATAAAAAATTGTATTTCTTAGATGTAAAACATATTTATTGTATAGCCCTTGAAATTAGCTTTCTGCAGAGTTCAAGATCGATGAATTCTGAAACCAGAGTCAAAAGTTATCGCCGTTTTACTGAGTGTCGGTCGTGCTGTTTTTGACCGGCGGTCTGACCGACCTTGGGAGGACGGTCAGACCGGTCAATGATGGGCGGTCCAAGCGTCTAGGAGGCCGGCCCGACCGGAATTTCCATATTTTTCATACAGCTAGTTTCCAGAGCTGAGAACTGTGATTTTGGTTTCACCGAGCCGATGGTCGGTCTGACTGGGGTCCCACTACTACAAAGCGACACTGTAGCGGCGGGCAAAATCGACCTATAGTGGCGGGCATCCAGTCCGCCACTGCTCTAATGCCACTGTTATCGCTGGTTAGCAGTGGCGGTCAGAGCGCCCGCCACCGCTGTGTCAACAGCAGTGGCGGGCGCGCTGACATCATCTGCCCGCCACTGCTATTATCAATATTAGTGGCGGGCAGATGATGTCAGCGCGCCCGCCACCACTATGTCAACAGCAGTGGCGGGCAGATGATGTCAGCACGCCCGCCACCACTATGTCAACAGCAGTAACGGGCAAGCTACCTCATCTGCCCGCCACTGCTGTGTATAAGCCATAACACAGAATGTTGTGATCCCACAAACCAAAACACAAAAATTATATGCTTCACACAGCCATCCACATACACAGCATCAAAACATCCACATATCCACATACACAGCAGCAAAACATCCACATATCGACATACACATCCACAACAACAACACATCAACACAACAACCATCAATCTCATCAATTTTCAAAAATTCACAATGTTTACATTCTTCCGGTTTATGTTTCACAATAAACATCCATCAACACAATTCATTGTTTCACAAATACATGCTCATGCGGTTTATGTTTTCTTGGAAGGCTAACTCATATCTTAATTGGTTCGCCTTTTCATTCTTCCGGCCCAATCATACAGAGTTGGATGCTTGGCCACTTCACTCTCAGGATCGAAAAATACTCCAAGCTCATGAAGAATCTCATGCATCGTGAAGCGGCACATCCTTGATACGATTTCATACATTTGTAATTCAGAGAGTTGGCTCTTCTGGGCAACGGTTGATGGACCTGACGCCTGCATACGTAAAATATAAGTACATACGCTGCAAGTTATATTAGATTAACACACAAGAAATCAACTTACTTCTTTAGTATCCTCAGATACTGTCCGCCCAAACTTTCCTAAGTTATTGCTCATGAAATCACAAGTATAGTAGCCACAATGCACGGAACCAAGAGATTGTTTGTGACACTTCAAAATAGACAAAGTTAGAACGATATATAGTTTGGCTTTATCAATTGAATTAACAAATTTAAAAATATAATATTACCGGAAAGTTGGTTCTGATAAGCATTTCTTTCGGCCTCTGTGGATCATGTGGGCCACCTAACTTTTCCACGTAGTATCTATATGCACTCTGAATAACATTTAATATATCTTGATATTCTTTTTTGGGTTTGTCGAGCGAGTCGAGCACATAAACCCTTGAGCTTTTTGGGTATATCAGAAGTGCAATCCAATGATCACTATCGAAAGAAGTAATATATGATTTTGTTAGTTTCATAATCGATAAAACGTGTTTAAGTGGATATAGTGGGTATACTTACTTAAAGTTATATGCCCCACATATAATTTCTCTCTCCTTCCATTGATACATGCACCGCGCAATATACAATGCGGCACAACTCCTTTTGTTCTTCTTAAGTTTGTCTTCGTCTTTATTGAACATCTTTCTTTGAAATTTTTTCTTACCCGCAGTCCAGTACTTGCTATCATTCTGGTTTAGTGTCGGGTTCAGCGCACTTTGACTTATTAATGACGGGTTTAAGTACCCATACAATTTAGACTCGTCACCGCGTGAATTACAACTGCATATGTTATAAAACAATAGTCAATATAAGACATTATTTATTTTTTCTTTGTATTGACAAAGTATAAAGTACTTACATGCACCAGAGCATCATGCTTGTGATGTCGGTTCGCTTTAGACGAAACATCCGATGGAAGTCGTCGAAAAATAGTGCAAGCTTAAACTCTGGGCAGTTGAATATTTCTTGTGGAACCGTCAGTTCTATTTGTGTTACACCTAAAGAAGACGCTTCGAGGTACCAGTCATGAAATGTTTTCATAGTCCAAGGCATACAATTAAGTACTCCTTGGGGTAATAATGGTTTGCCTGGTTCGTATTCGATATAATCCTCGTCTCCGTAGGTCCTCTTATCAACAAAAAGTGAGCCCGCATGCTTTTGTACTGGAGCCTTTATGGGAGCCGCTTCGGGCATAGAACGTGTTTGCCCCAAAGTATTAAAAAATTTATGCATCTCAGATTTCAGCGCAGAACACTGCCCAGCTTGAACAGTTATCTTGTGGATTGCTGGCTTTGGGCATGCATCTTGTTTTTCAGGCTCGGCAGCAACTAGCACTGGCACTTGAGGATCAGCCGGAACTGGCACTTGAGGCTCAGTCGGAACTAGCACTGGCATTTGATCTGGCTCTGGCACATTTGTGTTGGGCTCATCAGTGGGCTCAAGCACTGGCACTAGCTTTGTCACTTGAGGATCAGAAGTCACTTTCGATTCTATCACTTCTGCCACTTTATTGGGCACTGGCTCTTCCTCTGCCTTTTCCTCTATTTCACGCTCATCAACAGGTGATAATGATCCTATATTTTGCACATCCTGAGATGAAATATATGTGGGGGATTGTGATGAGACAATAGGTGATTTACTCTGAGAACTTGTCTGCAGTAATTTGATATCTCGGCTCGCCCATAGGACAAAGTTATTTAGAGCATCTCCGATTGTCTCAATCCCCTCATCAGGCATTGGAAGATCCAAGGGGTCATTAATAAATCTGTCGTTGGTGATCTCATTGACCTGAACCTTGGTATAGTCAGCAGGAATAGGCCGATTGTGAAATAAATCCCCAGGCATAGCAATGCCTCGTGCAGCCTCTTGGGAATGCCCTTTGCGCCCTATCGGTACATGCAGGCTGCAGGGTGTGTCCTCTTTAATATAATTTACAGGAAATTTGTCTTGTACTGAGCCAATACTGCTTGGTACGTCGAGTCGTACCTCTGGCACAATTATTTGTCCAGCTGCAGCCTGCATTATGTTTGGATTCTCGTTAATAAATTCAAAAAAGTGTCGCTCCCACTCTGCACGGCGCTCTGCGGCGTTGTCTGTGCGTGCTTGACGCTTCTTGTATGTGGCACCCTCCTGTTTCTTGAAAGTATTTTTCCAGGGTGCTATAGAAGAGACACCTCGGGTGCGCCCTCGATGTTCCTCGTTTCCGAGAGCAGATGTAAGCTGGTCATTACATCCCTCGGGCTTGAACTTTCCAGTCTTCTCCAACTCAGCGATTTCCTGTGCTTTCTGGAATACTTCACTAGTCCGTGAGTCAGAGAGCATATATTGGCCCTCGGGTGTTTTTTTAGCTCGACCTAGGAGCCATCTCTTAGTGCGCTGATCAGCACGTGAAAACTGTTCAGGTAACCCAGCCGCACGGTCCTCCTCCTCCTTTTTACTCCACTCATCCTCCTTAGCCTTATATCAACCTGGCCCAAGTTTATGGGGGAACTTATTCTTCTTATTAAGTTCTTTGAACATTATGCTCTCTTGTTTGGCTTCTTCGGAGCAATGCTGCATTTTGAATTCATTCCATTCATTTGGCGTTATAAAGCCGTAGTCGTTGAGTGGCGACTCATCTTTCTGAAGGTATTGTGTGTTCAGTTTAGTCCTAAATGTACGGAGAGCCTTCCCGATAGTCTTCAATGTGGCAGCTTTAGCGTCTTCTAAGCGGTCTTCCGGGAATTTATAATGCGCTTTTATATGCTGCCACAATTCGTTCTTTGTAGCTTCAGGGACAGTCTTCCAATTTTTCCAAACTATCTTACATCGCTCCCTGGCGAGACATCCACAGTCGTTACGCCACTTCGCTGTGATTTCTTTTGGCTTCTTTGGAGCCCCATCAATATGCACTTCTTCAACCTCATAGATAGCTGTATGTAGCTTGTTCTTCTCCCGTTTCCCTCTCCTCTTCGCATTTGCAGACGATGTTGTGGCAGCGGGCTCAACATCTGTTCGCTCAGCTGACTCAATAGCTGGGACAATAGTTGTTCTTTTCTCGACTTGGAATAATCGACGCTTGCTTCCTCGCTTTGGACGATCCTACGATGATAGACAATGTGAGCTTCAGGAATGTAATCCTCGGTTAGAAGCTGCTCTGACTTGTTACTAACGTAATAATTACCTCCGCTTGAGCTTCAGGAATGTAATCCTCATCGGCGTCTTCTCTCGTTCTCTTCTTCCTAGGCTCCATTGGATGTTCATTCTCCGGAGAGTGGTACGAAGATTCGCTATCGGAGGATCCTTCAGATGAACCCTCTTTATTTGTTTTTGCGGGAGACTCGTAGATGAGCTCCTCGATGGAACGTCCTTCTTCCGCCATAGATAAACTATTCATATTAAGAGGCTAATGTATCAGAATTTTGGTTATGCAAAAAAGGTCTGATGTCATATTAATCCTAAAGTTAGGATGTTGTGTTGTTTTCTCTCTAGTGTTGTTGAGGCCTCAGCATATTTTGTGTTGTTTTTCAAAATGTTCATGTCTGCCATGGAACCATGTTCACGCCCATTCCCTGTCAGCAACACGAGAAAGAAGTTGTTGATAGGAATGGACGTGTCACATGGTTTGATGACATACATGAGATAACTCAATAACAATTTGCATCATAGGCCTCTAAAAGGAATTGCAGAATCTAATATTGGTCTTCAACCGGATGCATTAACTTGAGGATTAGTATATAGTAGCCTTAGAAATAATAGCAGTAGTAAACTGAACACAATGTTGTTCAGGCCTCAGCATATTTTGTGTAGCTTTTCAAAATGTTCATGGCTGCCATGGAACCATGAACACATCCATTCCCTGTCAGCAACACGAGAAAGAAGAAATTGTTGACAGGAATGGATGTGTCTCATGGCTTGATGACATACATGAGATAACTCAATAACAATTTGCATCATAGGCCCCTAAAAGGAATTGCAGAATCTAATGTTGGCCTTCAGCCAGATGCATGAACTTGAGGATTAGTATATAGTAGCCTTAGAAATAATAGCGGTAGTAAACTGATCACAATGTCGTTGAGGCCTCAGCATATTTTGTTGCCATGGAACATTAGAGGGAAAAACAACACAAAATATGATGAGGTATCAACAAAACTAAAGAGAGAGAACAACACAATCTCCTAGCTTGAGAATTAATATAGTGGCTTCGGAAGTAATAGCTGACTACTATAGCCAAGAAAAGTTTTCATACATTTCCCACCTTTGACACTGTGATTAGTTTACTACTGTAGCCTCAGAAGTAATAGCAGTAGTAAACTGATCACAGTGTCAAAGGTGGAAAATGTATGAACAATCTTCTTGGCTACAGTAGTGAGCTATTACTTCTGAAGCTACTATATTAATCCTCAAGTTAGGAGATTGTGTTGTTCTCTCTCTCTTGTGTTGTTGAGGCCTCAACATATTTTGTGTTGTTTTTCAAATATGTTCATGGCTGCCATGGAACCGTGAGCACATCCATTCCCTGTCAGCAACACGAGAAAGAAGAAGTTGTTGACCGGAATGGATGTGTCCCACGACTTGATGACATACATGAGATAACTCAATTACAATTTGCATCATAGGCCCCTAAAAAGAATTGCAGAATCTAATGTTGGCCTTCAGCCAGATGCATGAACTTGAGGATTAGTATATAGTAGCCTTAGAAATAATAGCGGTAGTAAACTGGTCACAGTGTTGTTTAGGCCTCAGCATATTTTGTGTAGCTTTTCAAAATGTTCATGGCTGCCATGGAACCGTGAGCACATCCATTCCCTGTCAGCAACACGAGAAAGAAGTTGTTGACTGGAATGGATGTGTCTCACGGCTTGATGACATACATGAGATAACTCAATTACTATTTGCATCATAGGCCTCTAAAAGTTGTTCTAAAAAAGTGGTAATGTGGTATGCAATATTTCTCATGGCATAACTTAGATATAGAAGACTTCACTCAAGAACTAGAGGGGGGTGAATATGCGCCTCGACAAAATTCTTTCGAATTAGATGGCCCTTTCAAAACACCCAACGCTCCTCCAAACTTAATGACAGATTTAGCTCCAATGAGTCAAATTAAAGAGTACATCACAAACTTGCTATTTAATCTTTATGTCTAATCAAGAAATCAGAATTTAAACAAACTTAATTATCTAAACACCTTGCAATGATTTCAAGGGTAGCCGAGGGTGGCGTGGGCTTTGGGAGCGACGTGCGGAGTTTGGCGCCGACGGCCTTCGGGGACGACGACGACGGGCTCCGAGGGCGGCGTGGGCTCCGGGAGCGGTGGCAATGGGCAGAGTTCGGCGCACGGGAGTTAGTGAACACTCTTCAAATGAAGTAAACAAGCATATATATGTAATATTATTAAACCCCAAGTTTAAATCTTTTAAAATGTTAAGACCCGTAAAGTAGAATTATTTTAATGAATAAAAAACCTATGATTGATAACCAATCATTGGAGTTACACTCAGAAACACTCACCAAAATTACATGATAACCAATCATGGTTTATCTACTTCGATGGTTACTCATCCAAATATATAGCGCGTGAGAAAATAAAACTTCTCATAGAGGGAACCACATCCAAGACAACAAAAAATAACATGAATTTCTCCTAATATTAACAACCACCAGTACAGAACCAAACAATCAATCGCACAAATTACGCACATGAGCACCACAAGAGATGAGATCATCTCTCTGCATGTATCCTCATCAAAACACTCAAACCACAACACTTCAATAGAATGATATACGTACACCATTCCACTTATCTATATTTTCTGTATGCATTAACAACATGGGATCTTGTGTCTACTGAAACTAGCTATTTGCTTGCATAATGCATATGCAACATTATTTGTTGTACAGACAGACAACTCTGCATTAAAAATACATATAGATGCCTAATTTACTCATTCCAGCATGCATGCAGTTATATTTCGGCATAAATGTTGGATGTGGATATTTGGCATCCAAACGGTGAGATATCCATAAATAATTCTATTAGATATACATAGCTCTTGACTTTGAAACATGCAACCTGCCCATTATTGTAGCTGCTCTTATTATATACTCCACATGACTGTCCTCTATTTACTACATTTAAAAACAGTTAGCTATCTAGTAGCAATATATATTGGAGTACAACCTTGCATTGGAATTAATATACATTATTGCTGCAACTACTCAGTCTCATAATTTACCAAAGATTTTTTCAGAGAAAAGGGTCTACATAGATGTCCGTGATTTCATATATCCACACACACATACCAAGCACACATGAATCACAAGTTAATATGCTTGAGGGATGAAAAAGAGGATGCCCGGAAAGTACTCACCGGGGACGAGGACGGCGGCGCGGGGTCTGGCGACAGCGACGTGGGCTCCGGCGGAGTTCGGGGCGACGACAGCAACGGGTTCCGAGGGTGGCGGCGCGGGCTCCGGGACGGGGATGGCGGCGTGCGTCGAGGACGGGGACGGCAGCGATGGCTCCGATGGTGCCGACGGGCCGACTCCGGTGACGGCGGTCTCCGAGGGCAGCTGCGGTCTCCGAGGTTGGCGGCGGTCTCCGGTGGCGGCGGCAGTCTCCGAGGGGGACGGTGGGAGTTTGATTTGCAAATGAACTAGGGTTTAGTCTGGGCGGGAGCCAAAAACTATATATTACTAGTATAGTAGTGGCGGACACACGCTGATGTCAGCATGCCCGCCACTGATATTTATCGTAGTAGTGGCGGGCAAAGACATAGTAGTGGTGGGCCGCTGACGTCACCGACCGCCACTACTAGGGTTTAGTCTGGGCGGGTGGAAAAAAGTATAGTAGTGGCGGGCATGATGACGTCAGCATGCCCGCCACTACTAAAAGTATAACGGTGGCGGTCTGGTGACGTCATCATGCCCGCCACTACTAATCCGCCGTTGGTGGGGTTATCTAGCATACGTTGCCACTCAAGTCGAGAAAGACTTAGTAGCGCAGTGGTGCGGGGGTTGCTTTGGTGCCATGCGGTTCGAGGTTCGAACCTTGCTGCTTGCAGGCGATTTGAGGTTCGAACCTTGCTGCTAGCATCCAAACATTTTTTTTACATTTTCATGACTTTTTTGTTCATGTTTAAATTCTAGTTTGAACTTGATTTTTTAACAATAAAAATACATCATAACTTATCTAATTGCAAAAACTGATATTTTTCTCCCTTAATTAGTTTACTGTTTTTATTTTCATTAAGTGTGTTTTTATTAGCATCCAAACATTTTTTTTACATTTTCATGACTTTTTTGTTCATGTTTAAATTCTAGTTTGAACTTGATTTTTTAACAATAAAAATACATCGTAACTTATCTAATTACAAAAACTGATATTTTTCTCCCTTAATTAGTTTACTGTTTTTATTTTCATTAAATGTGTTTTTATTACATGTTGTTACTATATGATCGAGACTTTGTAGCGCGGTGGTGCGGGGGCTCGCTTGACATATCATGTTTATTTGAAAGCAAGTAAACAAACACAAGTCCAGGCTGGGGAAACCAGCTTACACATCGAAACGCACTACTGGTCAAACCCAAATCGGCACAAACCCAACCTATTTCTGGTTAAACAGATTAAAAGCCTCAACTTGCCAATCCTCAACCAAATCGGCATCATCAGGCAGTCTGAACTGCTCTCCATGTTCCTGAACAAAAAAATACACGCGGCGGTGATAGTGAGAACAACTTATTATCAATGATTGAATTGGATGATAAAAATATAAAATTTGCATAAAAAGAGGATCTTGCCTCCTTCCTGCTCTTGCTGCCGCATTGCTCTACATGCTTCCCTTTTCCACCGCTAGCCTCGGCATGTTTCCCTCTACCACCGGTTGTCTCATCATTCTTCCCAACACTTACCCTATCTGGTTGCGGCGATCGCGAGTCGTCCTCCGAGTCGGAGTCCATTATGAGAATCACTTTCTTCGCCAAACAACTGCAAACTATACCATCATGTACCTTATGTTTACCGCATTTGCAAACCTCACACACGCCACTTGATGTAGAGTCTGAGGATCGACTGTTTGTTGGTTCAATCTTAGGAGGAGCCATCTGCATTTTTTTTGTCACATTGATATAACATTAAAAAACCCTAAGCTAGTAATATTATAGTACATTAAAAAACATTATTGTTATAGTGGAAATTTGTTTTCTCAGAAATTTTTTATAGTACATTAAAAAAAATTATTGTTATAGTGGAAATTTTTTTCTCAGAAATTTTTTACAGTAGATTAAAAAACATTATTGTTATAGTGCATTCTACTAGTAATATTATACTAAATTATATTACCACGCATAAATTAATATAACAATCCTCCATCATTTTAACCCTAAGCTCGAATAAAATAAGACCAAAGAAGTAGGTTAATAATTATTTACTGATCGACTGGATGGCGGCGACGACGGGCGGCGCCGACGGGCTCCGAGGAAGGCGGCGACGGGCGGAGGGCAGCGGCGACGTGCTCCGGGACGTCGACGGCGGCGACGGGAGGAGGGGGGCGAGTTTAGGGTTTAGAAAATGAAACTAGGTTTTCGGACGGCGGGAGTGGAAAGTATATATAGGTGTCTTAGTAGTGGCGGGCATGATGACGTCAGCATGCCCGCCACTACTAAAAGGATAGCGGTGGCGGTCTGGTGACGTCATCATGCCCGCCACTACTAATCCGCCGTTGGTGGGGTTATCTAGCATACGTTGCCACTCAAGTCGAGAAAGACTCAGTAGCGCAGTGGTGCGGGGGTTGCTTTGGTGCGATGCGGTTCGAGGTTCGAACCTTGCTGCTTGCAGGCGATTTGAGGTTCGAACCTTGCTGCTAGCATCCAAACATTTTTTTTACATTTTCATGACTTTTTTGTTCATGTTTAAATTCTAGTTTGAACTTGATTTTTTAACAATAAAAATACATCATAACTTATCTAATTGCAAAAACTGATATTTTTCTCCCTTAATTAGTTTACTGTTTTTATTTTCATTAAGTGTGTTTTTATTAGCATCCAAACATTTTTTTTACATTTTCATGACTTTTTTGTTCATGTTTAAATTCTAGTTTGAACTTGATTTTTTAACAATAAAAATACATCGTAACTTATCTAATTACAAAAACTGATATTTTTCTCCCTTAATTAGTTTACTGTTTTTATTTTCATTAAATGTGTTTTTATTACATGTTGTTACTATATGATCGAGACTTTGTAGCGCGGTGGTGCGGGGGCTCGCTTGACATATCATGTTTATTTGAAAGCAAGTAAACAAACACAAGTCCAGGCTGGGGAAACCAGCTTACACATCGAAACGCACTACTGGTCAAACCCAAATCGGCACAAACCCAACCTATTTCTGGTTAAACAGATTAAAAGCCTCAACTTGCCAATCCTCAACCAAATCGGCATCATCAGGCAGTCTGAACTGCTCTCCATGTTCCTGAACAAAAAAATACACGCGGCGGTGATAGTGAGAACAACTTATTATCAATGATTGAATTGGATGATAAAAATATAAAATTTGCATAAAAAGAGGATCTTGCCTCCTTCCTGCTCTTGCTGCCGCATTGCTCTACATGCTTCCCTTTTCCACCGCTAGCCTCGGCATGTTTCCCTCTACCACCGGTTGTCTCATCATTCTTCCCAACACTTACCCTATCTGGTTGCGGCGATCGCGAGTCGTCCTCCGAGTCGGAGTCCATTATGAGAATCACTTTCTTCGCCAAACAACTGCAAACTATACCATCATGTACCTTATGTTTACCGCATTTGCAAACCTCACACACGCCACTTGATGTAGAGTCTGAGGATCGACTGTTTGTTGGTTCAATCTTAGGAGGAGCCATCTGCATTTTTTTTGTCACATTGATATAACATTAAAAAACCCTAAGCTAGTAATATTATAGTACATTAAAAAACATTATTGTTATAGTGGAAATTTGTTTTCTCAGAAATTTTTTATAGTACATTAAAAAAAATTATTGTTATAGTGGAAATTTTTTTCTCAGAAATTTTTTACAGTAGATTAAAAAACATTATTGTTATAGTGCATTCTACTAGTAATATTATACTAAATTATATTACCACGCATAAATTAATATAACAATCCTCCATCATTTTAACCCTAAGCTCGAATAAAATAAGACCAAAGAAGTAGGTTAATAATTATTTACTGATCGACTGGATGGCGGCGACGACGGGCGGCGCCGACGGGCTCCGAGGAAGGCGGCGACGGGCGGAGGGCAGCGGCGACGTGCTCCGGGACGTCGACGGCGGCGACGGGAGGAGGGGGGCGAGTTTAGGGTTTAGAAAATGAAACTAGGTTTTCGGACGGCGGGAGTGGAAAGTATATATAGGTGTCTTAGTAGTGGCGGGCATGATGACGTCAGCATGCCCGCCACTACTAAAAGGATAGCGGTGGCGGTCTGGTGACGTCATCATGCCCGCCACTACTAATCCGCCGTTGGTGGGGTTATCTAGCATACGTTGCCACTCAAGTCGACAAAGACTTAGTAGCGCAGTGGTGCGGGGGTTGCTTTGGTGCCATGCGGTTCGAGGTTCGAACCTTGCTGCCTGCAGGCGGTTTGAGGTTCGAACCTTGCTGCTAGCATCCAAACATTTTTTTTTACATTTCTATTCTAATTTTCATGACTTTTTTATTCATAATTAAATTCTAGTTTGAACTTGATTTTTTTAACAATAAAAATACATCATAACTTATCAAATTTAAAAAATTGGTATTATTCTGCCTCACTTTACTTTTTCTCCCTTAGTTTACTGTTTTTATTTCATTAAGTGTGTTTTTATGATCAAAGTCAAAAAAAGTTCAATTTGAACTACAAGACATGAAATAATTCACAACACTCAATCCTCATTTGATCTTGAAAATGTTTTAATAATAAATGACATAATTGATTTTACAACTAAACATAAATGATCTAGCCTTGAACTAATTTTCCATCGCCATTGGTGCGTAGATAAGGAATCACACTGCCAAATGACAGTTTTGCTTCAACCACATTGATCCTTGATATGTCAACGAAAAACGGCACCTCATCAAACTGATTGTATTCTTCTTCGTCTTCGACTCCATCAACTCCAACAATTCTTTGTTTTCCTGGAGCAACGATGTATTTTTTCTCATCTTTAGGATCAAGTATGTAAAATACTTGTGCCACGGATTGAGCGAGTATCCAAGGGTCATCTTTATAAGCCACCTTATTAAGGTCAACTATCGTAAACCCGTAATCATCCACCTCCACACCTTCTGGATGTCTCACCCACTGACACTTAAATATAGGGATTTCTATAGAGTTCCCGTAGTTAAGTTCCCATATTTCTTCGATGTATCCATAGTAAGCATTCTTTTGTCCAGTGCTATCTTCTGCTTCTCCTCTGACACCACTATTTTGGCGCTGACTCCTTTGATCCTTTGCTTTGGTATAGAATGTGAAACCATTGATGTCATACGCTTGCCATGTTTTAACCATGCTCAATGGACCGTAAGACAATTTATTTATCATCATCTCTTCGTCGGTTTCTCCGATCGAAAGGTTTAGATCCCTCAGCCATGATGTGAAATAGATTTTGTGTTCTTTCATAATCCATTGTTCATCGTGATCTTCATTCTTTTCACGAAGCTCTTGTAGGTGTTGTTCAACATATGGTCTCATAATCGCCAACTGATGCATTACACTGTAATGTGATTCTCTTATTCTTTGATAACTATTGTCTCGTATGATTTTCCTGCCTTTAGTTCCTTTACCGGTGAGTCTTCCATGGTGCCGCGACACGGGAACTCCTATTGGTCTTCCATCTCTTATGTAATCTGCATAGCACTCAATGACTTCCTCAGTCGTGTAGCCCTCTATCATGGAACCCTCTGGATAAGCACGATTTCGTACGTAACCCTTGAAGATAACCATTAGACGCTCGTACGCATACATATTGTGCAGGTACGTTGGACCGAGAACAAAGATTTGGTCTGCTATATGTATCATATAGTGCTCCATAATATCAAAATATGAAGGAGGAAAGCACATCTCAAGCTGACACATAGTCTCCCTCATTTGTTTACGTAATTCGTTTAACTCTTCAGTGTCGATCACCTTCTTTGATATGACATTGAAGAAGTGACACATGCGTGTTATCACCATCTTCAGAAATGAATGTTTGACTCCTCTTACTGCGATGGCGAGGAATAGCCCAAGCATAACATGACAATCATGAGTGTTGTAGCCGCTCATCCTCAAATCTGCTACAGAGACAATATTCTTTATATTCGTTGAGAATCCTGTTGGAACTCTAATTCCATGTAGACACCTGCAGATTGATCTTTTCTCGTCAATTGTGAGGTTATAGCTAGCAGCCGGAAGGAAAAATTTTCCATTAGCCCTTTCCTGTGGGTGAAGCTCGGTTCTAATTCCGAGAGTTTGAAGGTCCCTTCGTACTTTGAGTCCATCTTTTGATTTGCCCGGTATGTGTAACAAAATACCGATAGTGCTTTTGAAGACATTCTTCTCAACGTGAATTGTATCGATAGCATGACCAATCTCCAACTCCTTCCAATAGGGCAAATATCTAAAGAAGATCGACTGCTTTTTAAATGGAGCGTCCTTTGAAATTTTTTCAGATTTCTTCCTCTTCTTTCCGAAAACAACTTTGATATTCTTTACCATTTCGAATAGAAATTTGCCATCTCGATTTCGTGGAGGCTGTCCAAGCTCGATTGTACCGTCGAAATGGTTCCTATTTCTTTGATATTTGTGGTTTTTTGGTAAAAATCTGCGGTGTCGCATATATATCGTCTTAACGAATGATGGAAGATGCATAGATTCTGTCTGGTCCACACACACTACACATGCTATCTTTCCTTTAACCTGTCCTGTTAGGGACATGCGTCCTGGGTTGTCAGCTATGGTGCAAAAGATTATGGCTCTTAGATTGAAGTGCTCTTTCTTGTGCTCATCCCACACACAGACACCATGTTCCCATAGACGTTTCATATCCTCCATCAAAGGTTCTAGAAAGATATCAATGTCATTGCCAGGTTGTTTTGGACCAGAAATTAGAGTAGTGAGCATAAGGTATTTTCTTTTATGGCACAACCATGATGGAATGTTGAACAAGCATAGAAAGACTGGCCACGTACTATGTGGGTTCCTCATCTCACCGAAGGGATTCATTCCATCCGTGCTAAGTCCCATCCTGATATTTCTAGGATCGTCCGAGAAATCTGGATGGGCCAAGTCAAATGATTTCCACTGCCTAGCATCCGCAGGGTGCCGAAGTTTTCCGTCCTTCTTTCGCCAAGCGAAATGCCAGATTAATAGTTCAGCATCTCTAGGATTAGAGAACATACGTTTCAAGCGATCAATCACCGGTAGGTACCACATTACTAAGGCCGGAACTTTCCTCTCCATCTTTTTTCCAGGATGGTCTTCAATAACATTTTTATTCCTCTTCTGCAACCTCTTATTATTCTTCTGGTGGTCATTGTAGTCCTCCACACAATCATTTGGACGTTTGTATCGACTCGCATTGCACTGCGGACATCTCTCTAACAATCCATACTCTTTTCGATATAGGATACAGTGGTTCGGGCATGCATGAATCTTCTGAACGCCCAAAGTCAACGGACAAATCATCTTCTTTGCTTGGTACGTATCAGATGGTAAACCATTGGGTTTTGGCAAAACCTTTTTTAGGAGTTGTAAAAGATTTGAAAAACTGGTGTCAGACCATCCATTGCTGGCCTTCAGTTTCATAAGCTCAAGAATTGTGTACAACACAGTATACTGCTTATCGCATCTGTGGCGTTCCTCGTAAAGAAGGTTTTTTGATGCTTTGTCAAGTGCTTCAAAGTTATCGTATCCTTTGGTTGTAGTTCTCTGCAACAACACCTCAGGCGCAACATTTCGCATCAGTTCCTCCACATCAAAGGCGTCATCATCATCATGTTGATCAACATCATCATGTGTTATGTCGGATGTATGATCACAACCTCTTCTATGTTGATGAGCATCTTGCGGCACATCAGAATCTTCAGGAGGATTTTGGCCCATCTCACCGTGTTTCGTCCATATATAATAGTTCTTCACGAAACCATTTTTCAACAAGTGAAATCGTATGGTTTCACGATCAGAACACGGATACATCGCTTCGTTTTTACAAACTTTACAAGGACAATATATTGCCTCTTCACTCTGACGGGAAGCATATTGTGCGGCAGCTTCAGTAAATTCAGTTACTCTGTTAAAATATGCCACCACATCTCCGTCGTTGGACGAGTACATCCAGGACCTGTGCTCCATCTAAAACATATATTATTTGAAAAAATATTAATAAAATCATTATTGTTAATTTTAGTAATTTACAAATTGAAAATATATTGATTTATTATCGCTCATAACAACATTAATTAAAAATCCTCAATGCTTTAATTAAAACTACTTATTAAGCAGAAAAAATTATTAAATAAATTAACTATATTGGTTTCTCTCTCTCTCCAAACAACATAACTCTAGATCTATAATCATAAATCAAATTAAAAAAGAGATTAAAATGACGTAAATCAATATACAAGTGATGAATAATTGTGAGGAGAGTCATATTTGTTCATTTGGGAGAAGGTAACACCGTAAATGGAAGATTATTTGAAAATTTCTATTCACAAACCCTAAATTAAAAAAACGCTAATAACTCATTGTATACATGATTAAATACAAAATAAATGTGAGATTCGGCATGGATTTACCTCCTAGAATGAAATCCTTCAAAAGAAACGAAAACAAAGCCTCCCCCTCTTTATCTAGATTTTTGTCGCCATTGTACGGACAAAATTGAATGCGAACTCCAGTAGAGCTCGGGGAGGAAGACACTGCGCATTTATAGCTAGAATAGTAGTGGCGGTCGCAAGTGATGTCATCATTACTTTAGTGGCGACCATCTTAGCAGCGGCGGGCAGCACCAGCGCCCGCCACTGCTATTGGTACATTAGTGGCGGTCCGGGCTGACGTCATCACCGACCGCCACTACTTTACCAGCAATAGTGGCGGGCGCTGGTGCTGCCGTCAGCACCAGCAACTCTAGTGGCGGGCATCTAATGGCCCGCCACTACAGTGGTTTTGCCCAACGCCACTACAGTGACAGTTTGTAGTAGTGTCCGGTCAGACCGGGCCACCATGGCCGATCAGATCGGGTGTCACTGTTACATCAGCCAACAAATATATTTTTAGCTGTTGGAAAGGCAGGACGGTCTGACCGGCCCAAAATGTGCGGTCAGACCAACAATGCGTAGAGAGCACACCTACTTAGCCTAATAGCTAGTTTTTTGGTGTGGGCTATATAAGGGCATGAGTTGGGTTTGTTTTGTTGTTGCTCCTAGATTTTGTACACTCAGTCGATACTAGTTGTTTTAGGGCTTGATTGTGCAAAATCGATTTGTTTTAGCTTTCTCGTATAGCAATCGGTTTAGAAAAAAATATTTTTTAAAGTCGCCTATTCACCCCCTCTAATCGGCCATCTTGATCCTACAAGTGGTATCAGTGCTTGGTCTCTAATTTTGTGGATTTTACCATCTTGAGAGAAAATGATGGCTTCTAGAGATGCAGTGTACCCGGGTGGTGACCCTCCTATATTTGATGGCACAAATTATACACATTGGAAAGATTACATGATTTCTTATTTTAGAACCATGAGCTCAAAAATTTGGTGGATTTTATATGTGGGCTTTTCTCATGCTTTCAATGACCAACCCCTAACAAAAGGGCAAGAGAAATGCATACATCTCAATGCTCAAGCACCTAACGCTGTATTTTGTGCTTTGAATGATGATATGTTTAATGAAGTATACTATCTCGAGAGTGCTCATGCTATGTGGACAAAGCTCAAAGAAAAATATGAAGTGTCCATAATTATTGAGGGTGATTGCAAGCATTAGAGGATCTCGGGAGAAAACTCCACATCCCCAAGTGATAATGAGGAGATCTCAACACAATCCACATCACCTCATTGCTTTATTGCAAATGGTAAGAATGAGGTAGACACAAACTCTCATCATGATGTTAGTGGTTATGATAATGATTGTAACGATTTATCATATGATGATCTTCTTGATATGCTTAGGGAGGCTAGTGAATATATTGCTAGAGAGAAGAAGAAAAAAAAAATTTTAGAGTGAGAACTTGTTTCTTTAAAAGAGTCAAATGAGGAGCTACAAAAATTCTTATAAGACCCTGAGTGGCTCTTATGAGGATATGAAAGAATCTTAGGAGTTTCTTCTTATTGACAATGCATTTAGTAAGCCAAAAGTGGACATAGGCACTACATATAATTTAATTTATGACATGTCATGTGCAACTAGCCCGTGCATTACATCTAAGGTTAGTGTGCCCACTTCTTGTGAAGACTTGGTACATGCACCTTATAGCTCAAATATAAATGAAAATGCTTGTTCTTCCTGTATGTATGTTGTCAGTAACCTTGTAGAAGAAAGCAAGAAATTACAAACCTAAGTCAAAGAATTGAAAGAAGACTTGGACATGAGCTACAAAGGGAAGAAGGTCACACTTGAAGAAATCCTAAGAAAGCAATAGTGCCTCAATGAAAAGTGTGGAATTGGTTTCCACAGCAAGGAGAACATTAAGAAGATATGTAACATGCCAGGCCATCCAATAAAGCTTCAACGCTCAAGAAATGATTGCAAGAAATATACGAATGACAAGTGGAAATCACAAAAGTTAAGGTTAACCGGCAAGAGGCAAGAAAAAAGGGACACATTAGTAAAAAATTGTCCCATAGGTAACACTCCTAATCCTAATATTCTTTACCATCATTATGTGCTTAGGAAGAATGCACAAGGCAATGTGTTTTCTAGATATATTGGTTTACCTAGGCATGTACCTACAAGGAGTTTAATTTGGGTACCTCACAATTTGGTAATTAACATTCATGGATAAAATTTTATTGGGGACTAAAATGTGCTTTAATGTGAATGTATGTAATTGGAGAGGTATTAGAGGCTTGGTTAATGCAAGAAAAAGATGGTTCTCACCAAATCAAAACTTGGAGCCAACCAAAAGGATGAACGATTCACATCAAGGACGAATGCTATCTCTCGGTAATATGTTTCAATTATGAACATTATTTTATATTGCCTTGTGTAGGCTATATTCCAATAGAACTATTTAATATTGTCTTTCTTTTGCTCATGTTATATTTCTTCTTTATACTTTCAAGAGTAAAAATGCGTTATGGCATGTTATGGTGTGGTCCTGAATTTGTATTCATTTTTATCATATTTGTTTGTATGCTAAACTCAATAAGTGCTAGTATTGACTATTTCAAAACAAGCCATTTTAACCTAATGCTGGAAATTTAAAAATAATAGTTTTGACATAAAACCCTAATTCTAATCTCTGTTAAATTGTATTCCAAATGTTTTCCATTACTTGTACTTAAATGAAAATGAATTTGTTGAGTAAAGTATAGTTCTTATTATCTTGTTTTCGCATTTAAATTCCAATTTTTGTATAAATATTTCTAAAAGGAATTTTAAACTAGCTTCAAAACAAAAATGGTTGTATTATCTGTTTGAAATATACTTGGTTTTAACAAGCTTACCAAAATGCCAACCAATCAAAAGTTATTTGCACTTGAAACTCATTGAAAATTCTCTTTTGACCTGAAATATTCATCTACAAGTACCTAGTTGATTGTACCTAGTTGAGTTTCATCTCTTCAATCTGAATAAATGCATTCTATCAGTCCAAAAGTACACTCAAAATGCATATGCGTCATTACACTCCATATCAATAATCTTCTTGTTTGCGTTTTTTCTTTTTGGAGGATGAATTTTCTAAAGCGAGCTTACATAGCTCTTGTGGTTATAATTGGTTCTTTATCTAGTTCTTGTATTCCTTGATCTAAAGTGCAAAAGGCATCTAGGGGAAGTGATATATATCATATTCATACATTCTTTACTCACTAGATATGCTTATTCAAAAAGATGCAAGAATAGCCTTTCAAAAGAAGTCCATTTGGTCAAATGTCAAAAATCTTATTCAAACTTCTAAAGTATGTGAAAACCCTTTCAAAAGTAATTCAAAATGTATTTCAAATGATTTGACAAGATTTTGCAATAAAAATTATCATTTATAAAATCAAATTGCAAAATTGGCCTACAAGATCTTATATGATCTAGTTTTTGTCTAAAGTGATTTATTCTCCTATAACAAAATCTATTGAGTTTTTCAAAAAGTTCCTAATATAAAACATTTATAGTTGGTCTTTTATAACATTTTTATAGTTTAAAGTTTTTCAAAAAGTCCAACAGTTTGAAAGTTATAATATTTTGAATTTCAGCCAAAATCTTGCTTTTACCGAACGTAACCTAAAATTGATTTTGGTGATTTGAGCCGTTTGGAGCCAAATTTATAACCTATCCAAGGATTTTAAAATATAAAACTCAAATAAATTCATATTTGGTAAGGTTTTGGACGGTTGACTCAAATTTACTTTTTTAAAAGGCCTACAAGGTGTTTTTTCTCATATCTTATGAATAAAAATTGATTTTCAAAATTTATTTTTTGAAAAGTTTATAATTAGACTATAGTTTTAAATAATTTGGATTTTATTTGATAAAGTTTTGACTTTTTCTTACTTTGTTTAGTTTGCTGAAAAAAATCAGGCCTACAAGACACTTTTTGCCATATCTTCTCAATGAAAATTAATTTTCAAGAAATTATTTTTTTGAAAAAAAATATTCTTTGAATTCCAAAGATAATTTCTACAAATTTTCAAATCATTTAGAGTTGATTTGCTAAAGTTTTGACTTTTTTCTCACTTTGTGCAGCTTGCTGAAAAATTCAGAACTTGAATAGTTTTAGGCTGAATTATGATTTTCGTATCTCAAAATGGGTTATAAACCGGAATTATCATATATTATGAATTTTGATACTCTATAGTTTTACGTCATTATAAAATTTATTCAGAATTTATGGAGGTCATATAGATACTTTTTCAGTGCTCTTTCTAACCCAGTTTTGAGTGTCAAAAGTCTGAAAATCTGAAATTTCAGATTTGGTGAAACATTTTAATTTTTGTATCTCCCTTATGATTGAGACCTGGATAAGGCTCGCAAAACAAAACTTGTGTATTCCTCCACTCTCTATCTCCTGGATATATTCAAGATTTTTTGGATCTCATTTTCACAAAATTTGACCTTTTAAAAGAGCCAACGTTATTACACTCTTTTCAACTGAAATTGAACTCAAAAGTCCGTAACCTTGCTTCTGCAAATTTGAGCTTGAATCTTTAGCAAATTAATATCTCTCAAGATTGGAGCTCTTTGTCAAATAATGTTTTATAACCTTTTGAGCTCTTTTGGATTTGTTCCTTACTTAAACATCATTTGCTCTCAACCACATAGAACATATGCACTCAAATGGTATTCACATTGATAATTTTTAAATTCCATTGACCGTGCAACTTTAATTCAAGTTGTTCAATCAAATCATTGAAAACTATCTTCTTACATATCAATACGCCAAGTTATATATATAAGTAGTGTTCTAAATGAAGGGTACTACCTCTTGATTATATTGAACTCGGCGTTTGCATAATGCTTTCATTATTTGACGAGATCATATCTTTGATCAAGCTCCTCCTAGAATCTCTTTTACCAAGTTCCTCTAATGCCCATACACCTTTATAAATGCCTATGTAGAGGATCTTTGGGGGTAAAAGTTCAAGTTGCTAAACTTCTCTTTTCTACAAGTCGATCCCATTTCAAAGTATCTTATCGAATACATCAATCAACAATTAAGGGGGAGCATTTCTCTTGGATCTTTAAAACAATAATTTGCTTGGCCTACAAACAAAATTGTTTAAACAAATAATTGATCTTCTTAGTTACTTGTCTATTCTCCTTTTCTTGAGCAAATTTGATTTCTTTTAGTTTGTTCTTTTTGGTGATTAATGCCAAAAGGGGGAGAATTTTTAAGGATACCGCAGTTTCTTACTGAAAAAAGAAGGAAATATTTGAGAATCCCACATCAACTTGGTGCATAACATGGAAACAAATATCTCATTAATACACTTTGCATCCTATATGCACCATGCTTTCTAGCATGTCATTATCATAGATTAAGACTTATATTTATCATTAACATGCATTTATATAAATCAAATGTATATTATTTCATATCTTGTTGATTTATATCAAAGTTAATATTCTTCAAATCTAAATGTGGTTATTATTAAAGGATTTGTAATCAATCACCATAAATGGGGAGATTGTAAGTTCAAGTGTTATTAGTTTGATTTTGGTGATTAATGACAAACCTAATTGTGTTGAGACCAATATTTTATTGAGTATTTATTTGTTTAGTCTCATTTGTATATGAAGATAGAAATGTTAAGAGAGGCACACACTAAATTACTCGTTTTGTTAATTGATGCCTCTTGCATAAATAGAATATAGAGTGAACTACTCTTTTAATCTTGATTAAATATGCTCATATGTTTTTCATCTACAATTATATATATGCACATCTTGACAGGGAGCTCACTTTATAGTACATGATTTGTTAGAATTTATTTAATATAACATCTTCATTTTGAAATGAATATATCATTTAGTCAACACTCTCTACATATTGATAATGATTGAACCTAATCACACTAAGATTGAAATACATGGAGATAAAAGCTATTTGTAACACTCTTCATCTCATGTTCATGGTTGATAGGTTCATGTTTTGGGCATATATATATATACATATATATGAGATGAACATTTTCTCTTAAGTATTTTTCTTTTTAATTTCATTCATTTGCAAATATGAAGATCACGACGATATGCATATGTTATCATATTCACATTCTTGTTTCATGCCTTCGATATATATTATAGGATAAACTTTTCCATATGCTTAACTTGAATATGTGCATATAGTTTCTTTCACTAAGAATGCACAGTTATGTTTTGTCTAGCTTGAGTAAGATATCTGTGTACGATCTTTACCCTTTTGGTACTCAACTAGAGTCTTTTGCTTGCATGTGATGAAACTTGCTTAGAGTTATTTCATGCATTTCTTGTCCACCCGTGATTATCATCAGAGTCAATTTTGTGGACAAAGAGAGAGGTGGAAATATCAAGGGGAATGTTCAAGCTTGTGTCGAGAGTTCTCTCAAGTCTCAAGTTTCCCTTTGTGCAAATGTACAGTATAATGTCTTTGATACTTTGATCCTTTTAACTCCGAACAAATTGGATTTCTTGGATGGAAATTATATTTATTATGTATCCCTTGAAATTAGCTTTGCGAACGAGCCGATGGCCGGTCTAACCGTGTGTCCAGTTAGACTTGGCCACCATCATCGGTCTGACCGTTGGTCCGGTCAGACCAGGCCACAATGGCCGGTCAGACTGGGTGTGACTGTTACATCAGCCAATGGCTATTTTTATAGTCGTTGGAAATGGAGATCTGTCTGACCGGACTAAAATGGGCTATCATATCGACACTGCGCAAAGAGCACATGAACTTAGCCTAACGGGTATTTTTTTGGTGTGGGCTATATAAGGGCATGAGTTGGGTTTGTTTTGTTGTCGCTCCTGGTTGTATTGAAGGCATACATGTGAGAGCAAATCCTAGTGAGCATATAGTGCATTATTTACTCTAGTGAAGCCGCTCCTCTCCTTCGGTACATAATTTGCATCTAAATTGCATTAGTTGCATATAGTGTTGGGGAAAGGAAAAGCTACGCTAGCCAGAAATTTCGAAAATTCGCCCGAAGACCAAGAAGCATGCGCGTGTGAGATCATAGATCGTTACTGTTGTGGGAAATAATCCTGGCAATGTTCAAGGCAAGATTGAAGGTCGCCATGCGGTCTTTGGGGTCTACGGCTATGAGGTCTGAACGGTCAGGCGAGGAGCCACAAGCCGGTCGACCGGGTCACGTCGAGTGGACCCTGAGGTCAACGATAGGCTCTACAGGGGCTCATGCTCTCACACGTAGATCAAGGCCCGGTGCGGAGCCCCTAGATCTGGAGGCCTCCAAAGGACAGCTCCCCAACAGGCCTCGATGGGGTTCGGAGCGAAGCCCTCCAAAAGTCAGGGTCCGCCGGTAGGCGGTCTAGAGGAAGGCTATGATGGAGGCCTGGAGCAAAGCCCTATAGGTTTTGGTGGTCCCTGGGTGCCAACCACTAAAGTGAAGACATGACAACCGTGACATCAAGAAGCTCCCGTAGAGTGCGATGAGCGGGTTGGTACCTGTCATATCGTGACTAGGAGTACGATGGGACCATATGTGCATGTCATCACACCTACGTGATGTAGCCTATGTCCGAGTGATGAGCAGGCCCTATACCGTTGAATCCCTACCAATTAGGGATATGGAGTCTCTAATGATGTATGTACGACTCGGGGTAGGAAGGTATTGGCCTAGCTTAGGGCTCCCCCATATAAATACCTTCCACCCGTATTGTACACAGCTTCATCGGAAGCCGATTTTATCGTTGGCCCAGCTGATGATGTACTTCGAAGAGTACACTAGGTCCGAAGAAGGGAAGCTTCACAGGTAGGCGATGATCGCCTCTGTCCGAGCTCCGGAGGCTAAAGTCTACGAAGCAAGAAGACACAGCCCCCGCACGCCACCCCAATAGAATCCCATCACTACGACTCAATGTGGGGGCAGAAGCATTACAGGGAGGAGGTACTCAACATCATCTCCCCGGCCTCCAAGCCCTCGAAGTTCAAGCACACCCAAGGTGGGGGGTGACCCACCAGCTCAAAGCCACTAGCGAAGACCTTGGCCACGAACGCGGCCTTCCACTATAGTGTTCATGGAAAGAATCAGAGCCATGACACCAATTCATGCAGAACCATCCTCACCCTCCAAAACAACTACCTCGAGCAGAGCTCTAGATGAGGGTCTTCCGACCGGGCACCACCCGCCGCCCGAGCCGAGCCCGTCCATGTTGTGGGGTGGATTGAGGAGCACAGAGCTCCTAGGTACTTCCCAGACCCGAGCAAGTTCTCAAACTGAAGGTTGAGGAAAGTTCGTATCGGGGGAGCACATAGTACTACCCATCTCTAGGGGGAGCCATGGGTGTTATGTCGAAGAGACAACAGCAACAGTATGTTCGACAAGTAGGGCACATTGGGACCTCAACCCCGGCCACGATGCCCGAGTGGTCCCATGTACCCATCTCCTTCACCGCCAGCGACACAGCCGGTGTAAAATTTCCACACACCGACCCATCATCGTCACCGCCGACATCGCCGGCATCGAGGTCCGCCGGGTGCTTATTGACGGAGGAAGCTCCGCTGACATTATTTTTGTGCAGGCCTTCGACCTACTCTTCATCTCAAGAAGGCACCTGCTCCCGGCCACCAGGTCACTCCAAAGTTTCACGGGCCCACCGCTCGACGCCCTTAGCCAAATAGGCCTCGATGTTACCTTCGGAGAAGGTCCTCTCACGCGAACCAAGGAGGTCATCTTCTACATAATTGATGCCACCAATGCCTACAACACCATCGTCGGGAGGGGCATGCTGAACCGGTTCGGAGCCGTCACGCATCACAACTACCTTTGTAAGAAGATGCCGACTCCGGGTGGAGTCCTCTCCAATCTTTGCGATCAGGCCATGGCCCGGAGGGTGGAGTACAACCACTCCACCCCGCTAGAACCTAGACAAGTCATCATCATCCGGTAGAACCCGTGCAATCAAGACCCTCGACCTCCCTCCGAGCTCCTAAGGGGACCGGCCGCTAAACCCAACCCCGAAAGAGAGGTGATCACCAAGGTCATCATCAATGAGGGGCAGGAGTACCCCATCTAGTTCAATGGAGGACTGGAACCTGAAGTCATGGACATGCTAGAAGAGGTGGTATGGGACAACCTGTACATCTTCGCCTTGTTCGACGAGGACATCTCGTGGATGGACCGAAGCATCATCGATCACTCCTTATCGTTGAACCCAAAGGCATGCCGGATCCGTTAGGGGCTCCACAAGATGCCCGCAGAGAGAGCCGAGCATGCCAAAGCAGACGTGGAAAAGCTGATCCGAGCCGGGGCCATCAGGGAAATCAGCCATATGGAGTGTCTGTCGAACCCCATCTTTGTTAAAAAGAAAAACTCCGGCAAATAGCACATGTGTATTGATTTCACCTCTTTAAATAAAGCATGCCCTCGTGACCCGTACCCCATGCCTTGCATCGACCAATTAGTCGACTCCACAGCCTGTTCCGAGCTCCTCAGTTTTCTTTATGCGTATACCGGTTACCAACAGATATTGTTGAAGCACGAAGTCCATTCCAGGACTAGTTTTATCACTACCTCTGGAGTATTCTGCTATGTAAGGATGCCCTTCGGCCTGAGAAATTTCGGGGCCACCTTTTGTAGGCTAATTTCCAAGGCTTTAAGGGCATCAGATAGGCCGTAACATCGAAGCATACATGGGTGATATTGTAATCAAGAGTGCACATAAGAACCAACATAGCCTAGACATAGATGAGACATTTGGTAGACTCTGAGCCTGCGGGATCCACTTAAAACCCAACAAATGTGTCTTCGGGGCCCGAGCTGACAAGTTATTGGGATACCTAGTCTCGAACCGAGGCATCGAAGCTAGCCTGACTTAGATCAGCGCACTACAAAACATGACCCCACCAGAGAATTTAAAGTAAGCCCAAAAGCTGGCTGGGCGTCTTGCCACCCTCAATCGCTTCCTCGCTAGATCTGCTGAGCAAAGCCTCCCAATCTTCAAGGCACTAAGACGGTTAGCGGACTTCTCTTGGACCGTCGAGTGCCAAAAATGCTTCGATAAGATCGTGGAGTACCTCACTAATGTTGCTACTCTCACTACCCCTCGGAGCAGAGAAACCCTCTTCATCTACCTCATTGCTACCGGCTTCGCAGCAAGTGTCGTACTAATTAAAAAGAAGAGCTCGAAGGGAAGCTAATCCAGAGGCCGATATACTTCATATCTGAAGCCCTTTCGGGATCCAAGACAAGATACATCAAGCTCGAGAAGGTGGCCTACGCCCTCGTAATGGCTTCCCGGAAGCTACGCCACTACTTCCTGGCCCACGGTATTGTCATCCCCACTTCATATCCTCTCAGAGATATGTTCAGGAATAGGGATGCTACCGGAAGGATAGGGAAGTGGGTGGTGGAGCTCACCCCTTCGACAGCACGTTCATCGACAGGACTACCATCAAGTTGCAGGTCATCACTAACTTCGTCGTAGAATGGACCCCGTCAGCGAGCTATACTCCGGAAGAAGTTGGTGAAGGAGTGTGGATGATCTTTTCTGACAGAGTGTACCAGGCCTCCGAACCAGGCACTGGAGCAGTCATCATCTCACCATTAGGGCAAAAAGTATTGTACTCTGTAAGGCTAAATTTTAAAGCTTTGAACAATATAGCTGAGTACGAGGGCGTGTTGTTAGGCCTTCGAAAAGCACGCGCACTAGGTGCTGCTCGGGTGGTTGTAAAAACAGATTCCCAGAATGTAGCGGGGCATGTAGATAAGAGTTCCCAGGTATGGCACTCGGATCTCGCTCCTTATCTAGAAGTAATCCACAAGACCGAAGCAACATTCAAAGGGATCTTCATCTGAAGCATCCCGCGAGCCGATAACCAGCAAGCGGACGCCCTCGCCAAAGAAGCAGTCAAAGGCCAAGACGTACACCCAGGGGTTTTTTCAAAGAGTTGTCGAGACCCTTGGTGCTGTCCTCGGAGCCCACCCCGGTCCTTTGCACTGCCGCCGAAGAATGATGAGACCAGATCCTAAACTTGTTGCGAGGTGATGGCAAGATCCCCCAAGGCCTCCAGCTTTCAAGACTTCAGCATAGGGCACTGTGGTACCACATCATCAACGGAGAATTTTACAAATACGGCATATGCTCACCATTGCTTCGATGCATCTCCCACCCCGAAGGGCAGTAAGTGCTTCATGACATACACGAAGGCCTATGCGGCAGCCACCTAGTGCCCCGGGCCTTAGCAGGAAAGACACTTCACCAAGGCCTATACTAGCCCACTATCATGGCTGATGCCGTAGCCTTGGTACGCACCTGCCAAAGGTGCCAATGGAAGGGGCAGCATAGCCACCAGCCCCCCACCCCACTCTTAATCATCACCCCAGTGTGGCCTGTGTCCCGATGGGGGATGGATCTCATAGGTCCGTTCCCAAGAGCTAAGTGGAACTTCAGGTTCGCAGTGGTCGCTATGAAATACTTCTCCAAATGGGTCAAAGCAAAACAACTAGCCGCCATCACCTTGAAGAGGGTCTAGAAGTTCTTTTGGCAAAACATCATCTGTCGGTTCAGAGTGCCTAGATAACTCACAATTGACAATGGTACCCAGTTCGATGCCGAAGCCTTTAGAAAATTCCGCGAAGAGTTAGGAATCTAGCTATGCTTCACCGCTGGCCAGCACCCATAGTCCAACGGAGCCTCTAAGAGGTCCAACGGAAACATATTCTCTGGCCTCAACCTACGACTTGTGGGCCTCGTTAAGGGGCTCTAGACAGATGAGCCGCCGAAGATTTTGTGGTCCATATTAACCACTCAGACCAGGGCGACCGGGTTCACACCATTTCGGCTACTATTTAGAGATGAAGCGATGATCCCGACGGAGCTCAAGGGCAGCACTCTACGAGCAACAGAGCCCGGAGATGATCAAGAGTGAAGCGTCTTAATCGACCTATCTAAAGAAACAAGACTCCAAGCCATTGCCAACCTCACCAAGTATCATGACCAGACAAAACCATGGTACGAGCCCAACGTGAAGCTGAATGAGTTAAAGCCACGACACCCTGTCCTCTAAAGCGTGCTCGCCTTAGGAATGCTTGGCAACAAATGAGAGGGCCATTCATCATATTACGCTCCGGTCGACCCGGTTCATTAAAGTTGGCTACCTTAGAAGGAGAATAGCTAAAACATGCTTGGCATGCCGAGCACCTGAAAGAGGTACTATGCATGACATCAATGTAATCCTGACCAATGTACTATTCAATAATAAAATCCACCCCCCCCGCTTTTTAGCGATGCTTCTCTGAAACAAAACTTTGCCAAAGTGGACGCACTATGGTACAAGACTTTTTTTGGACTTAAACGAAGCATCCACACAAAGGATTCTGAGCCACCGGCTTGAAGCATCCGCACTAAGGATTCCGAGCCACTGGTTTGAAGCATCCACACTAAGGATTCCGAGCCATTGTCTCGAAGCATTCGCAATAAGGATTCTGAGTCACCAGCTTGAAGCATCCACGTTTAGGATTCTAAGCCACCGGCTCGAAGTATCCCAAATAAGGATCCTCAGCACCCAAGGTTCGAACTTCGAGCCCTCGGGTCAAAGCACCCCGCCAAAGGCTCCCGAACGATCAAGACAAGACCTCTGTGCTCTACGTCACAACTCGATGACTTAAGCCAACATAAAAATAAGCTACGAATATCGGCAGCCATTATTGCGCGAAGCTGGCAAGCCGCCTACCCGTAAGGGGGCAAGGGGGGGGGGCAGGAGGAATAAGTTCGGAGCGCCAAAGCAAAAATGAATGACCCAATTTCATGGAAGGTAATAATAAGCACCAAAACAGAATAAGCGATCCGATCTTATTTAAATAATAGTTACAAATACAACACGACTAAGATTCGAGTGACACTCGGGACACTACGAAAAATTGGTGTCTAACCCGAGAAGGAAACGTAAACCCTTCCGGTCCTACATAATGGCCCGATTCAAATATCCATATTCGGCCAGCGCTATTGGATCCCTAGGGGCTGCGGGGCCCCTTCCCGTAAACCTGGCTCGCTTCCTCTTCATCTTTTTTGAAGCCCTCCAGGACCTTTGATCCTCTAGGAGCTACGCCAAAGTCCAAAGGGGTTGACCTCCGAGCTCTGACACACCGGGGTCCTACTCCACGTCTGACCAGTCCACGGGTTCCGGCGATGAAGATGACGCCCTCACCTCTGTCTCTTCTTATTTTATGAAAGAAAATACTTCATGCAAAATTTCTGGAATAACGTGCCCTTGATTATCATGAGATATGGTAAAACAAGCGCGTTCACTAGTGCTAAGGGCCTCAAAAATAGCCCGCTGGTGATGAAGAGCTTCCGTCACATCAAGCACCTCGACCTTGGAGTTCGAGGCATCAGCCGAAACTTGAGCAATTTTCCAAAGAGTCATAGACCTTTGCTTACAAGATTAAATTTATAGGAGGAAGCCATAAGGAGACTACTACTTCAGTCTCGAAGGGGGAATGACAAAGGCATGCCTCGAAGGGGGCTGCGTCCGCGACAGGCTCAAGCGATGGGCTTCATCTGTCTAGGCTTTCACTGTAGATGGGCCTTCGGCATTCCAAGACTTCACCACAAGCGGAGTCAAGGAGAGAAGATGGTATCCCCCAAAGATAACTAGGGTCATCCCCATCGCCATTGGGATGATGCCTCCGACGGCTTCGAGGTGATGGAGGACGCCAAGGGCGGCCACTCGCCCCGAGACCTCCCCGTACTTGGCTGCAGTGGCATCATGTTCCTAGTAGTAGCCTGGACGAACTTCAACTGGTGGCTCAGTGGCTTCCCTTTCAGCTCGAAGGTATCACGCCTCCCCCTCGGTCACTTCGATGCGCTCGCGGAGCACCATGACTTTGTGGTCATGACGGCTGTGTTCCACGAAAAGAGATGTCGAAGACCCCTAGGCCAAAACGACGAGCTGCCCATAAAACTAGAGGAATATGAGTTAGACGAAAGAAGAAGAAAAGGAAGCATGTATGGAAGCTCTTGCGAGAGCGTACTTGGCAGGCCGCATGTTCTATGGTGAAGTTCGGGTCAACTCCATCTGACTGACCGACCTACAAAACTAGGTTGTTGCACCTGAAACCCAGATAGGCCCGGTGTAGGTGCTCCATCCTCGTGACGAGGTCTGGCTCGGGGTTTATAAATTGGGCTAGTAGGGGGATGCCCCCGTGCGCATGATCGGTCCCCCCATTCAAAAGAGCCTCGAAATGTGGAGAGGCCTCTCTCGGAGCCCTTCCTAAGGTGCGTCCTCGTCAGACTCTAGCACCTCAGCTACCTCAATGTCGGCCTCCGCCCCTACATCGGCACCATCTTGAGGGAGCGGGAGATCCAAAGAGGCATCTCTGTCCAAGGAACTTGCAAATAAATGGATTTTTGTAAAACAACATAGGCAAAGCGATGATGGCAAGGTCCAAAGATGCGGGACTGAGTGAAGAAGCTTACCGCTCCGAGCTCCCTTCGGCAAAAAGTTTGGAGACCATGCGGCCACCGGAGATCATACTGTTTGGAAGAACTCATCTAACGAGTTGGTTGGAGATATGCATAGTGTGGCGGTCAGCTCGGCCGTGATGTTGGCGCTCCTGACCACTTCTACTAGTGGGTCGGCTAGCCCCCCACAAGCCACGTTGTCCCCCTCTGGGCTCCCTCGGGAGTTAGCCGTAGTCTCTTCAGCCTCCTCGCCCGGAGTCATGGCGGTCCGCGGGGCCGTAGGGACCCCCCTGGCTTCCCCTTCCGTGTCCACCTCCATCGGAGGCGTAGACAACACTTCATCGGCTTTCGCGCCGGTGGTAGCATCATCACCAATGACAATGTCCGACGCCGCAACTTTGAGGTTCAGCGCGAAGGTTTTGGGAGCAATACTTAATACTTTTGATGAGCAAAACATTCAAAATAGATCTGATGAGATATCCTGTTCAGCCTCTACTCCTTAGTAATACGGTTGATTCAATGCACCTCTTATGCACAGGAAAATATGATGATTGCAAAATAGAAATGACAATAACAATCAATACATGAACTACTGTTCCTATTCCACCACACTTTCAGCATTTAGTTCAAGAGATCAATCAGGATACTCATGACGCAGAAATGTTTCAGGAATCTGTTAAAACTTGACAGACCAGAATCAAGTTTATAGACAAACCTCAAGAAGAAACTCAATCTTTAAGAGAAATAAGTTATTGACAACAGATTCAGATTCTATCATCAAAAATGTTCCAATAAGTTCCAGCAAAAAAAAGAACAAATTGAAAGAACCAGAGCTGAAACAGAAAAATTTTTACTTGCTATAGTGCCACCGGAAATCCTGTTGCAGATCAGAAACATTTCATCCGAAAATTCTGTAGCTCATCCAGAAAATCCATCCCATCTGTATGTATTTTCTCTAAGTATTTTGTGAGCAAAAACATGATCCCCAAACTTCAGTATGTTCACAAGAATGAACCAGACATTTTCTCAAACACCAAACGGGGTTCAGCTCTATTCAGATACAAACCAATTTGCTCAAAATCATAGTAGAGGTACCAGTTTTGATCAACAAAAGAATTAAGAAGGAATCGCAGAAACCAGTTGCAACTTTCGAAAATGGAACATTCAAAATATTCACAACAAAAGTTGTATATACTTTAACATCATGTTCTGCACCGAAATCACTAGAAACTGCTTCACAAAATCGAATCCAGACTGAATAATTTTCTGTGCAGGGTGACATAGTTCTGGGCGCTGCACTGTTTATCTTGTCGGATCTTGAACAGTGATGACGGCTTGATGCACACAACAAGAAAACACAATAGAAATTTTATGAAGTAGATAGTTTGGTTCAGCCAAAAGAACAGCCACCTGGCCATGGATATGGTCCTCTATTTATAGGCTAGCAATGGGGGTAAATTTCTGAAAAGAACCCTCTAGATTTAATATATTATATCAAGGTCCTATTCCTTGTAATATATTTTTAGAATTAAAGAAATACTGAAAAAATATATTCAAGGAGTACATTTACTCTAGACTCTTACAAAAATTAAATCTAATTTATTACACATTGACTCAACACTAAAAAAAGGACTCCTAACTATTAAAATTAGCAAATCTAGATATGTGACGGTTTTCAGCAAAAAATGACAAAGCCTCTCAACCCTTCGACTCATGACACCGCTTTGCGACTCCGAGCGCCAGTAAGCCTTTTCCGCTCTCGATCCCCTCGAGCCGCATTAATACTTTCCCTAGCCTCCCTCTTGTAGACCCGGTAGTCACGCAGTCACAATCAACCGTCCATCCAAGTCTCGCTCGGTTTCTTCGGGCACTCTTGAGATCTTCTCAAACTTCTGAGTAGCCATGCTGGGCCTCATGGCTCTAGAGGTGATGAGTCATTGTCAACGATAGTCAAAGAGGACAGAAGAAGAGAGGAGATCTGCTGTTTCATGGGCCGCGTGTGACTCAGGTACACGTGCAGCAAGCGACGGTCGGGCTGAGAGAGCTGCGAAGTTAGGCTGGCCCAATCCGGGTACATGGGCTAGAAGCAGCAGAAGACCCACTGGGCTGTTGATCAGGATTGACTCGGGTACACGGGCGGTGAGTGATTGCCGTGCTGAGAGAGCCATGGAATCGGGCCGGCCCAATCCGGGTACCTGGTGCAAAGCCGGTGGAGGCTTTGTCAGTTTCGGCGCAAAACTGACAACCGCTGATCTTGTATCGGACTGTCCAGAAGAGAAGCCGTAGTCGCTATGAAAGCTTAGCTTCCGGATAAGTCATCTGTATCTCTAGGCCCACAGTCAGTCTGTCGAGTCTGTAAAAAATCCTAAGGGCAGTTTAGTCTTTTCCTTTATTTCAGCGTCTATAAAGAACCCTAAGGGGCTGGTGGAATATTCCTAAGTGCTGGGCAGCCTATAAATAGGGCCCCGATCACTAGGGTTAGGTCACCCTTCCAGAATTCACTTTTTAATCATTCATTGGGTCATTTTGTGTTCCGTGCGCTCTCTCTCTCCCTGTGTGCGCCGCCAGAGTTTTTGATTCCTGAGTTCATCCTGTTTCCTCACTGTTTTTGGAAGTTTTTATTCCGGTTGGTGTGTGCGCAGCACTTCATGTAAGGCTCTGTTTGTTCGGTTTGCACGCAGCTGATTTATTCCTGAGCAGAAGCTTCTCTGTTGCCTCTGTTTGTTCTTCGTGAGGAGTACTAGTTCTTGCTGGTTGCAAGTAGTACTACTTCACTGTAGCAACAGTACACTAGTACTCTAGCTTGCTTTTTCTGCGTAGCCTTTTTGATCGAAGTAGACAGTGCAATGTAACTTTTCTGGCTGTTTCTGGTGAAGCCCCCTTCTCTGATCGAAGTCCCTCAGCTACGTGAGGCAGGCTTCGATCTGACATCTTCGAGGGCTTCGATAGAATTTTAACTTCGCTTTTGTCTTGTGAATCTACCTTCGAAGTATGTTTTGGACTTAGTCTGGTGGCTAGTCATACTTCGACGGTCTTTGCGAATGTGATCTCTGTCTGGAGCTGTTCAAAGTCAATACTTCGACAGGCGTCGAAGTTAGCTTTGAAGCTTGTCTCTCTGGTAGACTTCGCTCGACGTGAGTTCCTTCTTGCTGTCTTTTTCGAAGGTCACAGTGTGTATGTTCGGAGCTTGTCTTTCGAAGTTAACCCTTGGATCGAAGGTCTCAACTTCAGCTATCATACCTTGTCCATGCTAGCTTCAAAGGTTGAGTGTAGGCTTCGATTTGATCTCTCTGTCGTGTGTTTGACTTCGCTTCTATTTCGAAGGTTGCATTTCTATGAACCTTGTTCGAAGCTTTCTATTCGAGGTATTGTCTTCGAAGTATACGGTTCGGAGCAGGCTTTGATACTCTCATACTTCGCTTCGAAGCATACTTCGCTCTCTGCCACACTCGAGCTAGGCTAGACAAAACAAACCTTCGACACGTCAACTTCAACTTTCGCTCGACTTCGACACTGACCTCTGAAGCAGGATTCGACACTGTGAAGCATACTTCGACACTGCGAGGCAGGCTTTGACACAGCGAAGTAGGCTTCGCCAAGTTTCGAACAGGAGACAAATTTGAACAGTAACTTCACATCTCACTTTATATTCACTTAGATCATCCATTGAGAAGTTTTTGACCTGCCATGTCTTGAATATTTGTATATCTTCCTATTAGCACTGTTCTAGGTGTTTCTCCTTTTTGTCACATGTTGTTTCTAGGCCAGATACTTTTAGACTTAGGCTTTCTGTTCACACTCTGCTGCTTAGTCTTTTGAGGTGCGTTGGGTGTTGGGAGCAGGCCATTGATTTGAAAGAATTTTTAGGCGCCCATTCACCCCCCCTCTGGTTTGCTACTTTCGGTCCTACAAGTGGTATCAGAGCCTGGTTAGGGTTTTTCCATACCTTAACCGGTTCTAAACCCCAGTAGTGATCATGACATCTCCTGGCAAGGTCCTGTCCTTGGAAGCTTATGGCTATAATTATTGGAAGACTGGCATGCGAGCCTATCTTATGAGCCAAGGCTCGGACATCTGGGACATTTGTGTTCACGATACGTTTGTTATATTGCCAGTTACTAAGCATGGTACTCCTGGTATCATTGCCCAGCATCTGAGCAATAGTAAAGCTGTGAACATTCTGTTTTCTGGTTTAGGTCCCACTGAGTTTGAGCGTGTGAGTCATCTTTCCACTTCGAGAGAGATCTGGGCTACCCTCAAGGCACACCATGAGGGGACAGCCCAGGTCAAGGCTCGGGTCTATCAGACCTACCGGCGTGAGTATGAGAACTTCACACAAAAGCCGAGTGAATCTGTTGAAGCGTTGTTTGGTCGTTTTCAATCAATCATAACAAGCTTCGGGACAACAAGGCTGAGGGTGCTCAGTTAGTCTCAGATCATGAGCAGGCGCTCAAGGTTCTCCATACCTTAGACCCAACGATCCGGGAGATCAAGGTATCCTCTATCGTTGAGAGCACTTCTTATGATACCTTGACCATTTCTGAGTTGTTTAGCAAGTTGAAGGCCACTGAGGTTGATATCCAGCTGAGATCAAATCTCACTGGCTCTGGATCAAAGTCCCTGGCCCTTGCTACACCTTCTGTTGATCCTTCTTCTGTGAGCTGTGCTGGGTTCTCTTTGATGTATATCACTGAGGACCAATTTGAGTCTTTGGGAGATGATGATTTGTGTCTTTTTAACAACCGGGTGCGTCGTGTTTATGACAAGAGAATGTTCAAAAGACACGGCACAAAATCCGGGTGCTTTGAGTGTGGTGATCCAGGACACTTCATCGCCGACTGCCCCAAGCGCAAGGGACACAAGAAGGGCACCAGTGGTGGCTTCCACGACTCCGCCAAGCACGACAGCTCTTCCTTCAACAAGGGCAAGCCGAAGACCATATTCTTCAAGAAGGCCCTGAAGGACTACCAGCGAGAGAACAAGAAGCGCGACAAGGCCTTCTTCACCGAGATGGAGAAGAGCTACTCCAAGCGGTCCACGTCTTCTTCCTCTTCATCGAGCTCAAGCGATGAGGAGATCATCATCAGGAAGGGGAAGGACAAGGACGATCCGGCGGGCCTCTGCTTCATGGCCTTCGGGGACAGACCGAAGAGCCGCTCACACCAGCGCCGAAGATCCCGCAAGAGCTTCTGCTCAATGGCTCTTGGGGATAAGGAAGAGAAGAGCTCCTCTGATGACTCCGACGACGACGACGACAACGAAAAGGTATCATCCTATGAACGTGAAATCGTTGATTTACTTGAAATCAATCGTCAGGAGTTAAAATATTGGGAAAAACTGCTGAGGAGCCAAGAAGAGGATAGATGAGTTAGAGAGTGAGCTTGGCATGGCCAATGGCAGAATTGAGAGTCTATCTTCTTCCCCTTGCTTGGGTGATAGCAGTGAGTGCCCGAAGTGTGAGGTGCTTCTGTGTGACCTGTCGACTCTGAAGTCTAGGTACACATAAATGGTTGATGAGAGGGACGCTTTGGCCACTGAGCTTGAAAGCGCTCAGCTGGAGCTAAAAGATGCTCAAGCCACTGTCGTCGCACCCTGTGCTGATTGCCCATCTCATCTAGCTGTTTTAGCTGAGCTGAAAGCCAAGGGCGATGAGCATTTTGGGGATTTGGAGAGAGTGAGAGATGAGCTTGCACAGGCTAGGCTAGAGCTTGAGACATTGTCAGTACCACCCACTGTCTGTGAGAACTGCCTGTCTCTTAGACTTGAGTTGATCAAGCTGAAAGCCGAGAAGACTATCTAGGTAGATAGCGAGTGTGAGACCTGCTTGTCTCAGGTGGAGGTTCTAGCTTCCTTGAGAGAGGAGCTAGCTGATTCTCAGAATGAGAACTTTTACCTCCGTTCTATCCTGAGTTGGATCAGTGCTAGAGAGCCACAACTCGGCATGATGATCCAGCAGTTCAAGAGGCAGGATGGGTTTGGGGTAGGTTACACCTTCACCAAGGCTGACTTTGAGAGTGCCATTAGCCGGGCAGTGGAGTGGAGTAAAATGACTCCTGAGCAGAGATATCCTAAGACTCACTCCACTGAGTCTTCCCTGGTTAGTCAGCCCAAGGATGGAGTGATCCATGAACAGCCCAAAGCTCCACCCAAGAAGCCCATTTGGGTTCCAAAGCCCAAAAACCTCCGCACTTCTCTTGACTCTCTTCCTGGACCCTCTCAACCCTAGAAGACCACACCTAACACCACCAAGACAAATAATCCCAAGTCTCAACCACATCCCAAGAAGCCCACCTATCATTGTGAGTACTGTCAGAGAGACGGGCATCTTGCGGAGTTTTGCTTCGGGAGGAAGCGGGTTGAGAGAGCAGAGAGAGCTCGTGGTGGTCAGGAGCAGTTCTAGCAGCAGGGTGGTAGACTGCGTGTTCCTCGACACGAGGAGAGGCTGGAGGCCAGGCCGCGTCGTGTAGGTGGTGGTAGAGGAGACGGCTTTCTTGACCGTGCTCCAGTTGGTGGTGGTCGTTCCGGCAGAGCTCTTGGCCGTTTTGGCTACGGTCCTAGACCTCGTGGCCGAGGTGGCAGAACCGAGGACCGCGCTTTGACCCGCGTTTTGGTCTGGTCTCTCATAATGATTTCTGCTTTCCGTCTTTTGAGCAGATGGCTCGACACTGGTTTATCTCTTTTGCTAAACCTGGTGCCGGACCATTTGCTCCCCCTTACAACCACTGATTGTGCAGGATCGGGGACTGGAGGACATTTGGATCATGGACTCAGGATGCTCTCGCCACATGACAGGACATCGCAGATGGTTCTCTAGTCTCTCTCCCCCGAGCTCCAAGGAATACATCTCCTTCGGGAAGAGTGGTCAAGGGAAGGTACACGGCATTGGCTCAATTCGCATCACAGGCCATTTCTCTTTGAAGAAAGTTGCTTTGCTTGGAAATTTGAACTTTAATTTGATTTCTGTTTCGCAACTTCTTGAGGATGGTTAGGAGGTCCATTTTAGGAAGGGCAGTTCTTCTGTGATTGATTCTAGAGGGTCTTTGATTTGCCAGATCTTACCATTCGGTAAAGTTTTTCGAATTGACTTCTCTAGTTCTTTTGGCCCTTCTCGCTGTTTGATTGCTGGATCTTCCTCTAAGCTCTGGAAGTGGCATAGGAGGTTTGGTCATTTGAGTTTTGATCTGCTAGTCAGGTTGACCTCTATGGATCTTATCCGAGGATTGCCCAAGCTTAAGATGGAGAAGGATCTAGTTTGCCATCCCTGTCATCATGGGAAAATGGTTGCCGCTTCTCACTCACCTGTGACTCAGGTGATGACTTCATATCCGGGCGAGTTGGTACATTTGGACACTGTTGGTCCAGCTTGGGTATGTTCAGTCGGTGGGAAGTGGTAAGCGCTTGTCATTGTTGACGACTTTTCTCGATTCTCGTGGGTTTTCTTCTTGGAGTCTAAGGATGAAACTTTTCAGTTTGTTCATGACCTGATTTTAAAGCTGAAGAATGAGAACAATGGTCGGATGCGAGCAATTCGCTCTGACAACGGCTCTGAGTTCAAAAAACTCTCAATTCGTCAGCTTCTATTGTGATCAGGGTCTTGACCATCAGTTTTCTTCTCCTTACACTCCCCCACAGAACGGCGTTGTGGAACGAAAGAACCGCATGCTAGTCGAGATGGCCAGGACGATGCTCGATGAGCAGAGGACTCCTAGGCATTTTTGGGCTGAAGCCATGAACACGGCTTGCTATCTGGCCAACCGCATTTTTCTTAGAGCTTACCTTGGTAAGACTTCATACGAGTTGCAGTTTGGCAGATAGCCCAAGGTGAGCCACTTGCGAGCGTTTGGCTGCAAGTGCTTTGTTCTCAAGAAGGGAGGGCATTTGGAAGAGTTTGAGACTTGTTGCTGGGATGGTGTTTTTCTTGGTTACGCTTTGCATTCTCGATGCTTCCGAGTTTGGAACCTCGACTCCCAGCAGCTTGTCGAGACTCGTGAAGTTTCGTTTGATGAGTCCTTGCCTTCTTTAACTCCTTTTGAGCTCTCTGGCGATGATGAGATAGGAGAGTCCATCTTCGAGGAAGATGAGGATACTCCAGATGCTGATGAGGGTGGGCCTTCTGCGCCTCCTGCAGAGCCCACACCTTTTGAGACTTCGACTGAGGATGAGGGCGGACCTCTGATCACTTCTTCCACTTCGATCGAGCCCCCTCAGTTGAGTCCAGAGGTGCCAGCTGCTGACTTCGGTGAGGTGACTTTAGATCACCAGGGATCCCGAGCAGTTCAGCGTGATCACCCCTCAGAGCTCATCATTGGTGATTTGACTGAGAGAACTTTGCGTTCATCTGGTACCTCTCTTGCTGTGTTTGCTGAATTTGCTTTTGTTGCATATTTTGAGCCTAGAGATGTTTCTCATGCTCTTTCTGATTCTAATTGGATTAATGCTATGCAAGAAGAGCTTGAGAATTTTATCCGTAATCGGGTTTGGACATTAGTTGAGCCGCCACTAGGATGCAACCCCATAGGCACCAAGTTGGTGTTCAAGAACAAACAAGGTGAAGATGGGGTTGTGGTGCGCAACAAAGCTCGGCTAGTTGCCCAGGGTTTTTGCCAGAAAGAGGGTATTGATTTTGAAGAAACTTTCGCCCCTGTTGCCCGTCTTGAGTCCATTCGCATTCTTTTAGCTTTTGCCGCTTCGAAGGGTTTTAAGCTTTTTCAAATGGACGTCAGGAGTGCTTTTCTGAACAGGTTCATAGAGGAGGAAGTTTATGTTAGGCAGCCCCACGGTTTTGAGAACTCTAAGTTTTCTCGACATGTCTTTAAGATGCAGAAATCTTTATACGGGTTGAAGCAAGCCCGAAGGGCTTGGTATGACCGGTTGAAGCAATTTTTGTTGGGGAAGGGCTTTGTGATGGGTTCGGTGGATAAAACTCTTTTCTTGCTCAGAGATGCTTCAGATTTTTTAGTTCCTCAGATTTACGTGGACGATATTATTTTTGGCGGTACTACTAATGATCTTGTGTCCATGTTTTCTGAGTAGATGCACAGTGAGTTTGAGATGAGCCTCATGGCTGAGCTCAAGTATTTCTTAGGGCTCCAGATCAAGCAGACCAAGGACGACACCTTCCTTCACCAAGGTAAGTACACTCATGACATGCTTAAGAAATTTGACTTTGGTGGAGAGTTGAAGCCGTAGATGACCCCGATGGTCACATCTGGGGGGCTGGACAAGGATGAGAGCGGCGTCAAGGACAACGAGAGGGAGTTTCGAGGGATGATTGGTTCGCTATTATACTTAACGGTGACAAGACCGGGCATTCAGTTTGTCGAGGGAATTTGCGCGCATTTCCAGTCTTCGCCACGCTCGTCTTATCGGCAGGCTGTCAAGCGCATCTTCAGGTATCTCACTTATGCGCCTGATCTTGGTCTTTACTATTCAGCATCATCATCTCTTGATTTATCTGGCTTTTCGGATGCCGATTTTGGTGGGTGCCGGTTGGATCGCAAGTCGACTTCCGGTACCTGTCTTTTTCCTGGTTCTTCTCTTGTCTCTTGGTCTTCTCGAAAGCAATCTGGAGTTGCTCTTTCGACCACTGAGGCTGAGTATGTAGCTGCTGCTAGCTGCTGCTCCCAGTTAGTTTGGATGATTTCCACTCTGCGAGATTTTGGGTTGTTCTTCCCTACCAGAGTTCCTTTGTTTTGCGACAGCACTAGTGCAATTAGTGTAGGGAAAAAACCGTTTCTCCATTCAACAACCAAACACATTGATGTGCGCTTTCACTTCCTGAGGGATCAATATGAGAAAGGTGTCATTGACCTTGTTCATGTTGATACCCATCATCAGTTGGCTGATATTTTCACCAAACCCCTAGATCAGTCTACCTTTGAGCGTTTACGAGGGGATTTGGGTGTTGTGTATCCTTTCTAGGATATTTTGCGTCAGTATTCTTTCTTCTTTACTTTTTTCTTGAGTCTTTTTGTGTGTGTTCATATCTTGCATATTCACATATCACACTTTAGAGCTGCTTCTGTTATATGATTGAACTGCTTTACTTATTCTAGCTGGTACATGCTTTTGAATACTTGTCATTGATCATGCTTTGGTTCAGTTCACTTGATATGTCTGATATCTGTCATATGCATGGCTTTTATGCTTTAAAACTTGAAAAATGATCACCATTGCTTCTGGTAACTAGCATGTGTAGGCTGAATGTTCTTGCTATCTGTTACATGCCTTGTAGCTAGTTCCTGATTTAGATGCAAACATGCAACTTGGACATCCTTTTGCTTTAAAACATGGAAATGTGCTATAAAAATGATGAAAAATCAAGAAAAATGAAAATTTCATGCCTCTTTATGCATAACTTGCAAAGATCCAGGTGGGTTTGCTTTGTCGCATTGCATTGTTCTGGACTGCGTACCATAGCACCTTGGTATGAACTAGGACAATGTAGTGTATGCCAAGACCAATGTCTTAAGCTTCTGATGGTCCAGAACTGGCCTAGGTTTGACTTGGTCGGTCAGCATAAGGTTTGACATGCAAATAACCCCTGGCATAAATGAAAAATAGAAAAGAAAAAGCTTGAAAATAGAAATGATTACAAGTTTGCTGAAGCACTTTGTTTTGGACAATGCTTATCTTGGTAGATATCAGTTAGATTTTGCATATCATGCTTTACCTTGCTTGTCAACTGGAAAATGTGGTGATGCTTTAAGTTTGCAAAAACTGAAAAATGCGTGCTAATGACTTTCTTTAGATATCATCTGTTGCACTGATCATGTCAGGAGTGTCAGACAGTACGTCTTTCGCTATACTTGTTAGATGTTTGTACTTGCAGTTAATCATATCTGAGAAGCATGCTTTCTACACTCCACATGCACCCCAGTTGCATTCATTGCATATTTTGAGGGGGAGTTGCATTTCAGGGGGAGTCTGTGTCTCTTTTGAGTGATTGATGAGTTCACTTGTCAACAAGGGGGAGAAATCTTGGAATGTGAATTTAAGGGGGAGTTTTTGTCCCGTTTGTCCTTACTCTCTTGATATCCCTGTTGATGTTTCTGAGATCGCACTCATTTTGAGCTTTTACTTTTGGTTAACCATAATGACCGCTTCTTGCTTTTGTTCGGCTTTTGGTCATTAGGGTTAAACTTTTACCTTATTTTCTTCTTCTTTGTTTTCTTGTGCTTTGTTTTCGTGTTTCCACAGTTGTTCGTAGGTACTAAAGAGCTGAAGAAATGAAGTGTTGACAATGCACTCATCAAGTTGAAAATTAAAATAGATACATGAATTCAGACTGAAGGAAATTAAAACAGTATTTCTTTGAACCTTTGTAGAACTTGAAGCACTCAATCAGATGCCAATACTTAATACTTTTGATGAGCAAAACATTCAAAATAGATCTGATGAGATATCCTGTTCAGCCTCTACTCCTTAGTAATACGGTTGATTCAATGCACCTCTTATGCACAGGCAAATATCATGATTGCAAAATAGAAATGATAGTAACAATCAATACATGAACTACTGTTCCTATTCCACCACACTTTCAGCATTTAGTTCAAGAGATCAATCAGGATACTCATGACGCAGAAATGTTTCAGGAATCTGTTAAAACTTGACAGACCAGAATCAAGTTTATAGACAAACCTCAAGAAGAAACTCAATCTTTAAGTATTTTGTGAGCAAAAACATGATCCCCAAACTTCAGCATGTTCACAAGAATGAACCAGACATTTTCTCAAACACCAAACGGGGGTTCAGCTCTATTCAGATACAAACCAATTTGCTCAAAATCAGAGTAGAGGTACCACTTTTGATCAGCAAAAGAATCAATAAAGAATCGCAGAAACCAGTTGCAACTTTCGAAAATGGAACATTCAAAACATTCACAACAAAAGTTGTAGACTTCAACACCAAGTTCTGCACCGAAATAACTAGAAACTGCTACACAAAATTGAATCCATACTGAATAATTTTCTGCACAGTGGGACTTACTCAATTCTTTGTGCTGCACTGTTTATCTTGTCGGATCTTGAACAGTGATGACGGCTTGATGCACACAACAAGAAAACACAGCAGAAATTTTATGAAGTAGATATTTTGGTTCAGCCAAAAGAACAGCCACCTGCAAATGGATATGGTCCTCTAGTTATAGGCCAGCCATGGCGGTAAATTTCTGAAAAGAACCCTCTAGATTTAATATATTACATCAAGGTCCTATTTCTTGTAATATATTTTCAGAATTAAAGAAATCCTGAAAAAATATATTCAAGGAGTACATTTACTCTAGACTCTTACAAAAATTAAATCTAATTTATTACACATTGACTCAACACTAAAAAAAGGACTCGAAACTATTGAAATTAGCAAATCTAGATAGGTGACGGCTTTCAGCAAAAACCGACAAAGCCTCTCAACCCTTCAACTCATGACACCGCTTTGCGACTCCGAGCGCCGGCTAGACTTTTCCGCTCTCGATCCCTCGAGCCACTTGAATAATTGCCCTGGCCTTCCTCTCGCTGACCCGGTAGTCATGCAGTCGTAATCAACCGTCCGTCCAAGTGTCGCTCAGTCTCTTCGTGCACTCTTGAGATCTTCTCCAACTTCACCCAGCATCCCTGATCCTCTGGCATCGAGCTCCCCACTTGACCCTCGATCACTTGTCGTTGACAGTTGGTCAGCATCTCCACCCTGCACATCCAAGACAAGCCAAAACAAGAACGCGACACACCATCGAACACCTCGACAACCAATCCTCATTTGTACATCAAACCCCTCGATGCACCCAACCCTTCACTAACACATTCACTCGATCGCTCATCCTTGTCAATCACTCATCATTCATACAGAAACCACCCTTGGTTTCACAGGTTCGGATTAGTGCTGATCAGAAGTCAGATCGTCAACTTCGAGTCCTCCACCAATCGAGTTTACCCCCTCTGACGGAAGATCAGACTCCACATCCTAGTAGTTCATAGGAAACTAATGCACTTGTGAGCTTGTTTGTGTTTTGTGTTTCCACTGACCATGGCAGGATCACACCAAGGTGATGGAGATGAATGTGTGTCCAAGTTCGAGCTTCGGAAGTTGCTGCAAGAACTCAATGCAAACATTGTTAAGAGTAACCAGGACAATGAGAACATATTGGAGAGGATAGAGAGGAGCATTGTCACTCTCATCACCAAGATGGAGAACATAGAGACACAGCAAGCGCCACCTAACGATAGAGCTGAGGATCTCGATGCAGATGGCATAAATCAAGAAGAGTATATCCACCCCCTTGCTCGAGACCCTCCTCCCCGTCAATGAAATCTACGTCTTCAAGGTATGGGAGGTATGGGAGGTAATAATGAAAACAACCCTCGTGCTGATAATTCGTTTGCTAAGGTTAAGTTTAGCATACCACCTTTTTCTGGCTATTATGATGCTGAGACATATCTGAATTGGGAGATGACAGTAGAACAAAAATTTAACTCTCATCTGGTTCCATAAATTCATAGAGTTAGACAAGACACTAGTGAGTTTACCGATTTTGCTATTATTTGGTGGAATGAGCTATCAAATGGGCTAAAGAGAGCTATGAGTGGTAGATGTGTCCCTACTACTTATAAATGTGATTTGTGTCAAAAATTACAGCGTTTAAACCAGGGAAATAAATCTGTAGAGGAGTACTATTGGTGTAAAAGATTACGCTAACAGGTTCTCGAAGATTAAGGACTAACAAACAGAGAGTTTGTGTTCAGAACTATCTCGAGCCTCAGAATAGGATAATATCTCAAGTAGTCCGAAATTGTGTATTGAATAGCTGAGTATTAGATGTCTATTACAGGGTAAGAAGGGGGGTATTTTAGGCAAAAAGTCTAAGGAAAAGACCTATTTACCCCTCAATTACAACCGACATACTGGAAACTATTCGGTACCCCGAATAGGGTTAAAATAGTAAAATACATCCGGAGAATGTAGATAAGGCAGACATCTTATCAGTCTTGCTATTTTCCATTCTAGCTTCGTAGCCTTCGAAGGATGCCTTTGACTCATGATGTCGAAGTATCCTTCGGCTTAGAAACTTTATCACCTCCGGAAATGAATGTGAACTTTGATGTTGGTGAATTATCTTTAACCGTTGATTTCCAAAGTCCTGAAAATGGAGTATTTTCCCCCAATAGTAGCCTCTCGAATACGCTTCTCCGATTTAACTTGTATGGCAAGAAAGCAATATACGCAAGGAATATTTTCATATTCTAGGACTTAGAGAAATTTGAAGGTGTTACAGTTATTTGAAGGGTATTTTCCATCGAAGTATCCCCGATGAAAGCTTCGAATTGGACTGTTGTGTGAACATTTCGCAGGGAAGTGAACCGTTACAGAGGTGGAACGTCGTGAGGAGCCATTAATTTTGAGTCGTTACCCTCCAAGTAGCCGTTATGCTCCCGAAAAAGGTAACAATTGAAATTTTACCGTGAGTTGACACCTTTTCACTTCCTGGTCCCACCTGTCAGTGGAAGAAGTCAAACCTGCAATGTGAACATGGCCGGAACAGAGCAGCTAGTGGAAAGGCTATAAAAAGGGGGGTCGAAGCCCACCGAAAATTTTTACCGAGACTGATTTCCAAAGCTCACTTTCTTCAACCTTCAAATCTCCCCTCAACTTCCCGAGCGATCAACTCATGGCAAGGACCAACACAACCGTGCCAGCGGCAGCGAGCACTCTGGCGCAAAGGCAAGCTTGGGCGGCTTCGGCAACAGCGGCCATGACGGGGGCTCCATGAGATTCTTGGCCCAAAAATCGTCGGGAGCTCTGCCCTCCAGCCAAGAAGAAGATCCCGCAAAGCTTCCTCATTGGCCAGTCCACAAGTACTGTGGAATCCATCGAAGAGGCAGTGGCCGGGAAGCTGGGGCCTGGAATGAGGACTCGGTTCCGTAGAATGGAGTCGACCCCGAGGCCACGGAGTGGCGAAGTAGTGGTCTTCGAAGCTGGACTTGGACTCCCTGCCATCGATTTCCTATAAGAGGTACTGGAAATGTTTCACATTACCTTACCTCAGTTGTCCCCCAACGTCATCGCAAGCCTAGTGATCTTCGAATGGGCCCTTCGGGCCGAAGGATGCGAAGGAAGATCAGAGATCTTCGCTGCCACTCACGAAGCCACCTGCCAACCGAAGCCACAGGACGACCCCGGAGACACCAAGTTGTTGACATCCTTTGGAAGTGTCAAAATTCGGCTTCAGAACGAGCATGCACAACATTTCCCTGCGAAGGCCATTAATGACCGGTGGTATACCAACTAGATCCTCCGGTGGTTTTATGCCGAGGTTGGAGAAGACTCCAGCTTCGCGGGGCCCCTTCAAGAGATCTGGTTCCGGATGGAGGCCGAAGTCACTCCGAACCCAAGCCTACTCTCAACGTGGCTTGGGTTGCTTTATTCGATAGCCAGCTGCATGAGCATGCGTGATCTAGTGGAGGAATTCATTGTTCTTTGGATCCCGCCTCTCAGTGCCAACTGGCCGATAGCATTCCAAAACACTTCAGAGGGAGAGCTTCAAAGTCTAGGTAAATCTTCGACCTTCCTGCAGTAATATATTAGGAAAGAAATAACATACTTATAAAATGCTACCTATTTCAGTGGCTCCTTTTGCGCTAGCTCTGGAGCAGATAACAAGAGCCACCGAACGAGTGGCGGAGAGGCAGAAAAGGATAGAGCTGGTGGGAAGTTGGGAGCGCTTCAACAGAGTGTGTAGGGCTCTCAGAATGTAGCCCCCACCTCTGCCAGACTTCGACTTGACCGGAGTGGCCCCTCGGAAGAGGAAAGCCACCGCCGAGCCTTCGAAGAAAGCCATCAAGACCCCCACCAAGAAGGGGAAGAAAACGACGAAGCCTCCACCTCAGCCGACTCTGGCATCCTCGCCTTCCTCCTTGGGCATTCAGAGCTCGTCTTCGGAAGACTCTAGAGAAAAGCACTCCGACGCACGAATGGGGAAGGCCCTTGAGAACTATCTTATTGATGATAGTGAAGACGAGGCCATGGATGTAGCTAGAGCTCCTTCTCGAGAGACTGCGGAGGCAGACACAACACACTCCCCTGAGCCCGTCGCCGCGAGCTCAGAGCTTGAGGCAACTATTCCCAACTCGCCCATGGCTGGGGTGATAGTGTCGGAGGTCGAGGCGCCTGCAGCGGCTACACCGGAGCGGATTTCGGGGGATGACATTGATGAGTACCTCCAAATGTATGAAGTCTTGGAGGACCCTGCAATCCTGCCTCAAGGCGCAGACGAAGGTATACTTCAAAACCTTTGCCTTTACAATTCATGCATCAACTATTACACACAAATTTTCATTAAATACCTTAATATTGTAGGTGCGTCGAGGAGTAGCATAGTTCCGATCACAGATGGAGCTTCAGCTTCTCTCGAAGTTGAGGCTCCGGCAGACATAGTAGCTCTGACAACTGGAGCCATCTCGGGCGAAGCAGCTCCGGCTGAGAGGGCATCAGTCGAAGGAGGATCTACCTCCGGCAGAGTCCTTGCTCCAACTTTTGTGACGGGGAGGGGTAAGAGCATGAAGAGCCTCGGTCCCCTTCCTACCTTGACAGTGACGCCCTCATCCAATGATCCTTCGGTGAGCAACTCGGAGGAGGAGGCTGCCGTAGATGATCGCCAGGCCTTGTCCTGGCTCCCTCTGTTGGCTCCATTCTTGGAGCAGCGAACGGGCCTCCGGGCGCTTCTGGAGCCCTTGGCGGACAAGGGCCAAGAAGTCGTAAACTCAGACTTGGTCTCCGTCTAGAGCGAAGAAAGAGCCCCGGAGCTCAACTTAGCTCTCGAAAGGGCTGCCCTTCAGGTATTCAACACACCACAAGTGCATTCAATCAATAAATGGATTTACTTAGTACTTACTTGCTTTTTTGCAGCAATTTTTCCTTGCTAGAGCGGTAGTGACTTACAATGAGCTCAAAACTAATCGGCTCAAGAGGAAGGTTACTACCCTCTAGTCTGCCCTTAAAAGCTCCGAAGAGAAAACACTTCGACTGGAGGAGGAGCTCCTCGAGGAATGGAGGGCTAGGGTCACCACCGATAAAGCACGCCAGGTCGAGCGGCAGAGCAGCACTACACTCCAAACTTCGGCCCAAGAGGCCGAGGCCGAATGTGTGGTGCTCAGAGCAGAGGTTGAGAAGCTCCAGCAAGCGGCAGCCACTTCAAGCACACAACTCATAGAACTTCAAGACTCACTTCAACAAGCCATGGCTCAGAAAAGCACTCTGCTATCCAAAATGGCCGAAGTGTCTGCTGCTGCTGTTGGGTTGGAGGCGGCAGAAGTGAAGAATGCTACGATAGCGGAGCATACCTTGGATTCCCTTGAGGGTACCTTGGAATACTTCGGCGCAATGTGCCCTTCATCTTCGACTGTAGCGAGTGAGCCCCTCGACCGGAAGCTGAAAATGATTCAAGTGGCAACGAAGCTGATGATGGGCTCCAGCGTTCGGTACGGAGATATCTCTGGACTATTTGCCGAGATTGGAGTCCTCCATCACATCGAAGCCCTTAGGATTTCGGTTGCTCCGGTTGGGGGTTTGACGCCTGTAGGCTTTGCCGATGAGGACTTGTTGCGTCCTTCGCAGGATGTAGCTTTTGCCTGGGAAGCTTTACGGGCAATCTAGAAAATGTACCACAAAGCTGTAGCCAAGGCCTGGATCGACGAGGCTCGCCGGCAAAAGCAAGCTCAAACAAGGCCTCCGCTTCCAACTTGGCCAGCTCTGACGCCACCTGCTCTGCTAGACGACCCACGGGTCTATTCTTATAGGGCACTTAAGCATGTACAAGAAATCTTGTAAAGCCCCTTATATTAATGAATGAAAAGTTTATAAACAAGGAACTTTGTTTGTATGTTTATTCTTTTAGGTTTTTCCATGCACTTCGGAGCTTGACTTCGAAGTATTGGAACTTAACGAAGGGCTCCGTCGGTAGTGGTCTGTCTTCAAAAGCTTAAGACCTTATCGACGCTCGCGCTTCTCTGTTCCTCGCGGGGATCAAGGGGAGATAGCACCCGAAGTCCATCGTGAGGTCTTAGCTTATATCAAGGAAGAGGATAAGGAAGAAGCATTTCGTCCTCTGAATACGTAGATTGGTCTGACTCGGAGTACCAAGCCAAAGATCCAGCAAAGGCTAGCTTCGAAAGACTTCTATCTTGGGCAAAACTTCAAGAGGAGCAGAAAAAATACGAGCTTCGAAGAAGAAAAGCACCGGAACTAAGAAGAAAACCCCGAAGGCTTCGAGCTCCGATGGTTGAAGCGGTCTTAGAAGTAGCTCTAGAGGTCGTAGGGGTCTCCGTTTTTATCTAGGCTTAGACCAAAACTTCTCTTGATGTAATAAAATGATTATCCAATTAATATGAATTGTTTTGGAAGCATCTTTTTGTTGTTCCTTACTCCCCTGCCACTCCTTGTGGGTGGGGGACCGTACGCATTGCGATAGGGTCCGTTAGACACAATTATTGATATAACAATCTAATGCTTCACATAACACTTGGTAATCATACTTTACTCTTTCATAGAGTCCTTCGAACTGTACGTTCGTATTATGATTTTTATAAGTTTTGGAGCTAAATTTATAGTTGTAAGCTCCCATAGTAGTCGCTTAGGACTTTAAAAGTGTTTCATTGGGCCAGAGCCTTGAAACCTTATTGCTTGGTAACCTTCGACTCTTTTATAGATGCTTAGAACCCGGAGGCCAGAAATCTGTTATTTTAAAGTCCTTAGACTCTTCTACGGATCCTAACAAGCTCGAGCCTTGAATCCGTAGGCTGGCCACCTATGGCTCTTTTATAGATGCTTCGAACCCGGAGGCTGGAAATCAGTTCTTTTAAAGTCCTTAGACTCTTCTACGGATCCTAAGAAGCTAGAGCCTCGAATCCGTAGGCTGGCCACCTATGGCTCTTTTACAGATGCTTCGAACCCAAAGGCTGGAAATCTGTTCTTTTAAAGTCCTTAGACTCTTTTACGGATCCTAACAAGCCGGAGCCTGGAATCCATAGGCTGGCCACCTATGACTCTTTTACAGATGCTTCGAACCCAGAGGCTGAAAATCTATTCTTTTAAAGTCCTTAGACTCTTCTACGGATCCTAACAAGCCAGAGCTTGGAATCAGCAGTCTAGACAACAGAATCCTTGAACCAATGGTTCGAAGGCCGTTGTCTGGGTTCCTTGAAAGATGCTTGACTCCACAAGCATCTCTGTTCTCCTGATGCGTCCACCAGGAGTAAGGGATATTTGAAGAGTAAACAAAATTCGAACCTCATCTTTATTTAGAAAGGTACTTTTATAATTGATTACAAGGAGCCCCTAAGCATAATAACGTTTAAGGTGCTCTACATGCCATGCATGCTTTAACTCTTCCCCCTCTAAATTAGCTAATTTAAACGAACCGAGGCGCCCTGAGCGTAGCATAATATATGGTCCTTCCCATTTATTTCCTAGCTTCCCCGGAGCTATTACACTTTGCAATACCAAATGATCTGGTTTAAGCTCGTTCATTTATCTTCGGGTCATACCATGTCTTTGTTTGGTCTTGGTACTTCGTCAGATTGGCGACGGCTCGAAGCCTTGTTTCTTCTGACAAGTCCAGCGAAATGCTTCTCTCATCTTCATTTCTAGGTTCTACTATGTGAAGGGATCCACCTTTGAGCTCTGTAGGAGTCATGGCCTCATCTCCGAATAGCAGTCTGAATGGGGTGAAACCTGTGGACCTGGCTTGAGTGATCCGAATGGACCATCGAATCTTAGGTAGTTCTTCGGTCCATAGCCCTTTGGCCAGCTCGACAATCCTTCGATTTAAACCGGAGAGAATATTTCCATTAGCTCGCTCGACGGCTCCGTTGGATTGTGGATGGCGAACTGTTGCGAAGCATAATTTGATGCCCAGCTCTTCACAAAATTCTTTAAAGGGTTCGACTTCGAACTGGGTTCAATTATCCACAGTTAGCTCCCCTGGCACTCCGAACCTACATATGATATTTTGCCAGAATAATTTTTGCACATTCCTTGAAGTGATAGAAGTTAGGGGTTCAACTTCGACCCATTTAGAAAAATACTCAATTGCTACCACTGCAAACTTCAAGCTGCCTTTTGCCATTGGAAAAGGGCCGATGAGATCAATTCCCCATCATGCCATTGGCCATACCAGGGCAATAACTTGAAGTGGTGTTGGTGGACGGTGGCTCCGTCTACCCATCCATTGGCATCCTTGACAAGTTCCAACTAATTCTTTTCCATCCCTTACAATTGTTGGCCAATAGAGCCCCTGTCGAAGTGTCTTTCCTGCTAGAGCACGAGGGGCCAGGTGGCTTCCACATAAATCTTTGTGAATGTCCCGAAGTATATCTTGTCCTTCGGGTTGTGATATGCACCAAAGTAAGGGAGAACAAACTCCGACTTTGTATAATATCCCATTGACAAGCTCATAATTTTGAGCCCTTGCTTGCAACCTTCGGAAATCCGGGCCTTCTAACAAGACTGCATTGTTTTGCAAGATGTCCATTATCGGAGTCTGCCAATCTATAGCTGGGATGCAAAGGACTTCTGCAGAGGGTAATTGATTTACCGTAGGCTTGACAAGTTCTTCATAGAAAGCACCCTCTGGGACGTACAATGCTCCTGCTGCAGCCTTCGCTAGAATGTCGGCAAGTTGATTATCTGCTCGAGGGATGCTCCGAACAGAAAATCCTTTAAACATTGCTTCTATCTTGCGGATTTCTTTTAGATACTTTGCAAGATGCGGGTTCCTTGCTTGAAAGTTTTTTGTCAACATGCCCTGTGATGACTTGGGAATTTGTTTTAATTATAATCCTTGCTGCTCCAAGTGCCTTTGCCTTTTGGAGGCCTAGCAGGATTCCTTCATATTCTGCGATATTATTGGTGGTCTTAAAGTTGAGCCTCACATAATACATGGCCTTTTGCCCTGACGGTGATATTATCACAGCTCCGGCACCAGATGCCTGATAGGCTCCGTCAGAAAAAATCATCCATAGACCTTCGGAGGTTTCTTCCAGAGCCCAAACTGCAGATGGAGTCCATTATGCCACGAAGTCAGCTATGATTTGAGATTTGATAGTTGTTCTTGCCGTGAAGGAAATACCAAAAGGGGCTAGCTCGACAGCCCATTTTCGGATCCTACCCGTAGAATCTTTGCTCCGAATCATATCACCAAGGGGATACGAGGTAGGAACGATTAGGTTATGTGCTAGAAAGTAATGCCTTAGCTTCCGCGAGGCCATTACTAAAGCATAAGAAAATTTTTTGAGCTCGGAGTATCTTGTCTTTGCTCCGGAGAAAGATTCTGAGAAAAAGTAAACTGGGTTTTTCACCAGCTTTTCTTTAAGTTCAACTTCCTTGACCAATAATGTACATACTGTGGATCCCGTTGCTACAAGATAAGCAAGGAGAGTTTCTTCCGGGAGGGGCACAGTTAGTGTTGACAGGCTTCTGAGGTATTCTTTAATATCATTGAAGCTCTTCTAGCACTCTGGTGTCCACTTGAAACTTTCGGACCCCTTTAGAGCTTTAAAAATTGGAAGGCTCCACTCGGCTGATCTGGCCAGAAATCTGCTGAGAGCTGAAAGCCGTCCTGTTAGCTTCTGGACCTACTTCAAATTTTCTAGTGGAGCCATTCCTTGCAATGTGCTTATCTGTGTTGGGCTAGCTTTGATTCCCCTACTCGAAAGTAAGTACCCTAGCAGTTTTCCTGCTTCGCCCTGAATATACATTTTTCAGGGTTGAGGCAAACTCCACATGCTCGGAGGGTCTCAAATGTTTCAGCTAAGTCTAGGGTATGATGGTGCTTTACAGCACTCTTTATTACAATGTCATCCATATAGGCTTCGACATTTCTGCCTATTTGATGACCTAGAGTCTTAGCTATCAAACGTGAGAAAGTGGCTCTGGCATTCCACAAGCCAAAAGGCATTCGAACATAAAAAAATACTCCGGAGGGAGTTATAAAACTTGTCTTGGCTTTGTCTTCGCGCTTTAGCCAGACCTGATGATAATCGGAGTATGCATCCAGGAAGCTCAGTAATTCGGAGCCAGCCATAGAGTCCACTAGCTGCTCTATTCAGGGCATAGGGTAGGGGTCTCGCGGGCATGCTTTATTTAATGATGTGAAATCAATGCACATGAGCCACTTGCCGAAGCCCTTTTTCCATACAAAAATAGGGTTAGCTAGCCACTCCGTGTGGGCTACTTCCTTGATGATGCCAGCTTTTAACAATTTTTCCACATCTACCTTGGCAAGGTCTGCCCTCTCTGCTGATAACTTTCGGAGCACCTGGTGCACTGGCCTAGACTTCGGGTTGAGAAACAAACTATGCTCTATGATACTCCGGTCAACCCCGGTGATGTCTTCGTCGGTCCAGGCAAAGATGTCCAAATTTTATTTGACTACTTCCTCCAACAAATAAAGTAGCTATCTCCGGAGGTAGCACCTTGCCGAACTATATTGGGTACTCCTTGCCATCCTTCAGAATTATCTTCGTGATGACATCACCTTCCGGGCTTGGCTTTAGGGAAAGGCCCTTCGAGGAGTTTGAAGACTCCGAAGCCTCCTCTGTGTGCTCCAACACACTATTCACTTGCCGAGGGTCCAATGGCTGACCGTGGCCATACTCATTCTTTGGGCTACAGCTTGGTCTCCTGAGATAGTGAGAACTCCATCTTGGGTGGGCATCTTGAGACATAAGTAGTTGTGATGTGCTATAGCCCCGAACTGGTTCAACATCCCCTGTCCAAAAATCGCATTATAGGCATATAGGGAATCGACGATGTCAAAGATCACTTCTTCCACCCTAGCTAGGGGCCCCTCTCTGAAGGCAACCTCGAGGCCTATCTGGCCGAGGGCATCGAGAGGCGGACCTGTGAAGCCTTGAAGTGGGTAGGCCGCCGGAAGAAAATGCCTTCGAGGAATGCACAACTGGTCGAAGGCCTGGACAAAGAGTATATCTGTGAAGCTCCCGCCGTCTACCAGGATCCTTCGAACCTCGACTGCTACTATATCAGCTGAAATGACTAGGGGGTCAGCATGAGGGAATTTTACCCCCGCAGCATCATTGGCAGTAAAGGAGATAGGCAGGACATATTCTCGTCGCTCCCTTTTCGACATGTTACCGAGGGTCCCCCTCTGGAGATGGGCAGGACCACTCATTTGCCACGATCTTGGGGATCCTCCTGCTTTGGTGGTGGCATAATATTGGCCACCGTGAGCTGCATTGGTGCTTCGGGGATGCCGGCTTGGGCCACGGTTTGCACAGGCTCTGAACGTGCCATTGGAGGGGCTCGATCCGAAGTACCTCGCCCTGTTCTTCGTCCAAGGTACTCACCCCGAAGGGTTAGTACAGACATACAATCCTTCGTTCCATGGCTTCTATTCTCGCCATGCACACAACAAAAGAAGCTCTAGCGCTTGACAGCTACTCTTTCTTGGGGCTTCGAAGCACCATCCTTGAAGCCTTGCACTGTTGAAAGTTGACAGGTGCCTTCGGGGTAGAGGTTGGGACTTCAGGCTCCGTCTTCACTTCTCGAAGGGCTGGTGTAGGTGCTGCGGTTCTTCGGAGGCAGCCTTCGTCTGTCTTGGCATACTGTTCGAAGTATGCCATCAGCTATGCCATAAATGACACCAGTTTCCGATGAAGCTTGCTGAGGAGATCTGGGTTCAACACCCCTTCGTGCGTGGCATCGACTACCGAAGAGGTAGACAAGCCTTTGATCTGAGACTTGGTGTGGCCGAAGCATGTGAAGTATTCCCAAAGTGTCTCCCCCGCTTGTTGCTTCACCTGGAATAGACTCCTAGTCGACATTGGGGCCACAAATGTACCTTGGAAGTTTCTTACAAACTTCCTCTTCAGCTGCTCCAAAGACTTGATCGATCCTGGCTTTAGAGACCAGAACCATCAGAGGGCTACACCTTCGAGAGCGAGGGGGAAGCACTTCGCCATAGTGTTACGCACCCCTCCACTAGCTTCTATTGCCAAAGCATACGAACGAGCGAATTCTTTGGGGTCAGACCCACCGGAGTACTTGTGCAGCTTCGAGGCTTTAAACCTAGGATCGAAGGCCACCTTCTGCAGGTCCAGATGCAGCGAAGACTCGTCATCGAAGGATGCATTCTCGGCCTCCTCCGAGACTTGGACAACTTTGGGAAGGTCGCCAACACCATCGTCTTGAGGCCCTTCTGGAGCATGAGTGGAAGCTTGAGAGCGGAGTCGATCGGTAGCATCTTGCCTCCACCTTGCCACTTCCTCCTGAAGCCACGCTACTTGGGTAGCCTCGTCTTCAGGAAGGTCTTCGTTTCCTTCAGAGGGGAGCTCCGGGTCTTGGGAACTGGTGTAGTCGGTTTGGAGCACCGTGGGAACGGCTCAGGGGCCTCTAGGTGCTCGGTGTCCAGTGACCCCTTCGCGGGTTACCGGGATAACTGAAGGTCCTTCTCTGTTGGTCCGAGGGGACCTTCGGGGTGGATTAGAGTCTAGGCTCCGCTTGGGAGGCATAGCTAATGAAGATGAGGTTTGAAGACCAAAGACTTGGTTTTGGAAGGTGAGAAAAGGCCTTCGAGCTGCACTAGGAAGCCCCTTACCAAAGGGTGCGCGAAATCCTGAGATTTCGAAGCTCCCTCCGCAAGTGCTCTTCGATGTGCGGTCAGCGGCAGAGAACTAGCTTTTAGAACTAGGTTCCCCATGGATGGCACCAACTGTTGGCGTAAAAGATTACGCTAACAGGTTCTCGAAGATTAAGGACTAACAAATGGAGAGTTTGTGTTGAGAACTATCTTGAGCCTCCAAACAGCATAATAGCTCAAGTAGTCCAAAATTGTGTATTGAATAGCTGAGTATTCGATGTCTATTACAGGGTAAGAAGGTGGTATTTATAGGCAAAAAGTCTAAGGAAAAGACCTATTTACCCCTCAATTACAACCGACATAGTGGAAACTATTTGGTACCCCGCGAATAGGGTTAAAATAGTAAAATACATCCGGATAATGTAGATAAGGCAGACGTCTTATCAGTCTTGCTATTTTCCATTGTAGCTTCGTAGCCTTCGGAGGATGCCTTCAAATCAAGATGTCGAAGTATCCTTTGCCTTAGAAACTTTATCACCTCTGGAGATGAACGTGAACTTTGATGTTGGTGAATTATCTTTAACTGTTGATTTCCAAAGTCCTGAAAATGGAGTATTTTCCCCCAACATGTACTACTAGGAACTAGAACTAGGAATGTTGCGTTGTGAGGTAGTTGAGGATGATGAGGGTAAAATGGCTAGATTTTTTGGTGGCTTAAGAAGAGAAATATAGGACATAGTTGATTATAAGGAATATAATTCTCTCAGTAGATTATTTCACCTTTCTATGAAGGCAGAAAGAGAATTGTAGGGACGACAGCCGAAGTCGAAGAGCAACTTCACCGACACAAGAGCGGCGTCTACACCGTGAAAATCAACACTACCTTCTCCTGCATGGTCTGCTGCCCCTTTAATACCCAGGGCGCGTTCAGCAGCATCGTCGTCTTCACTACCACCGGACGAGAAGAGTAAAGCAGCCCTACCAGCAAATAGTTCCTCATCGGTTGCTTCTACAGGCCAAACTAGTGTAGTCATTTGCCACAATTGCAAAGGGAAAGGCCATTTCATGAGAGATTGCCCAAGGCAGAGATGGACATTCACTGCTACTGAGGATAGTGGGTATGTTAGTGCTAGTGATATTGATGATTGTGGTACTAACCATGCAGGTGACGATGAGGAGACTAAAAGTGACGACAAGGAGATTTTAGGTACTGTCGCCATAGATAAGTATCAGGCGTTGATTGTACAACATGTTTTAAACACTCAAGTGGATCAAACAGACACACTACAACGACGTAACTTATTTCAAATGTTCCTCATTGTCAATGATCGTCGTGTTTGTGTCATAATTGATGGAGGGAGCAACAACAATTTGGTGAGCTTAGATCTGGTTAATACGATTAGATTGAGCACACGTCCACATCCTCATCCATACTATATTCAGTAGTTCAACAATAGTGGTAAGGTCAAGGTAAGACACTCTGCGAGAGTGCACTTTTTAATTGGTACGTACCATGACTTTGCTGATTTTGATGTTGTACCCATGCAAGCATGTCCACTTTTATTGGGTAGGCCATGTGAATTTGATACGGATGCCACACATCATGGTAGGAGTAATAAATATACACTTATGCACAATGGAAAGAAAATTACTTTGCTTCCTATGACTCCCACTGAAATTATGCAATGTGAGAAAGAGAGTATTGATAATAGCAAGAAGGAGATTGCACCACAATCTGAAAATCAACAAGTAGCTAACACTATTTTCCCACCTCAGAAAAACAAGAAAGACAATAGCTCTAAGTTAGATGGAATTAAATTGAAGGGGGGTGTTATGCTTGCTACTAAATCTGATTTGGTTGACGTTAATGAGTTTGATTCTCCTTGTTATGCATTGATATGCAAAGAAGTTTTGTTTTCATTTGAGGATTCTTCCACTTCGTTGTCTCCTACTGTCACTAACCTTTTGCAGGAGTATAAGGATGTGTTTCCAGCAGAGATGCCTCTTGGGCTGCCACCTAATCGAGGTATTGAGCATCAAATTGACTTGATGTCAGGAGCGACATTGCCAAACCATGCTGCATATAGAACAAATCAAAAGGAGACTAAAGAAATTCAACGACAAGTCCAAGAACTTCTGGACCGTGGGTACGTGTGAGAGAGCCTTAGCCCATGTGTTGTTCCTGTTCTTTTAGTCCCTAAGAAAGATGGTACTTGGTGTATGTGTGTTTATTGTAGAGCCATCAATAATATTACAATAAGGTATTGTCATCCTATTCCTAGGTTAGATGATATGGTTGATGAATTGAGTGGGTCTATCATTTTCTCAAAGATTGACTTGCGTAGTGGATACCACCAAATTAGAATGAAATTAGGAGATGAATGGAAAATAGATTTCAAAACTATGTTTTGTTTATATGAGTGGTTAGTCATGCCATTTGGGTTAACTAATGCACCTAGCACTTTCATGCGTTTAATGAATGAAGTATTGAGAGTATTTATAGGAAAATTTGTGGTGGTTTCCTTTGATGATATCTTGATACATAGTAGGTCTATTGATGAACATTTGAATCATTTGCGTGCTATTTTTAATGCTTTGAGAGATGCACGCTTGTTCGATAATCTTGAAAAGTGTACTTTTTGCATGGATCGAGTCTCTTTTCATGGCTATGTTGTTACTCCACGGGGTATTGAGGTAGATGAAGAAAAAATTGAAGCCATCAAGAGCTGGCCAACACCTCAAACCGTCACGCAAGTGAGAAGTTTTCATGGACTTGCTGGCTTTTATCGACGGTTTGTGAAGAATTTCAGCACCATTGCTCCTCCACTCAATGAGTTGACAAAGAAGGGAGCTTCATTCACATGGGGCAAAGCACAAGAACAAGCTTTTAACATGCTTAAGGAGAAACTTACAAATGCCCCTCTACTCCAACTTCTTGAGTTTGGTAAGACATTTCAGCTTGAATGGGATGCTAGTGGGATTGGGATAGAAGGAGTTCTCATACAAGAAGGCAAACCTGTTGCTTACTTTAGTGAAAAATTGCATGGACCTAATCTGAATTATTCTACTTATGATAAGGAGTTGTATGCTTTAGTTCGGGTGTTAGAGACTTGGCAACATTACCTTTAGCATAAGGAGTTTGTAATTCATTCTGATCATGAATCCTTGAAACACATTAGAAGCCAGGCAAAACTAAATAAGCAATATGCTAAATGGGTTGAGTTCATAGAGTCATTTCCATACATCATTAAACATAAACGTGGTAAAGACAATATCATTGCAAATGCTTTATCCAGGCATTTTACTATGTTATCTCAGCTTGATCACAAGATATTTGGTCTAGAAACAATAAAAGAGTTATATGCTACGGATCTAGACATCAAGGATGCTTTTGAAAATTGTAGAGAGTGCCGAACATGGAATAAATATGTGTTGAATTATGGTTTATTATATCGTGCTAACAAGCTATGCATTCCATCTAGCTCCATTCGCCTTTTGTTTTTACATGAAGCTCACGGGGGATGATTGATGGGACATTTTATAGTGAATAAAACTGAGGACGTGCTATCCACACACTTCTTTTGGCCAAGGATGCAACGGGATGTCGTGCACTACGTCTCATGCTGTACTACATGTAACAAAGTTATGTCACGCTTGAATCCCTTTGGACATTATATGCCCCTTCCTGTTCCTAGCATCCCTTGGGAGCATATATCAATGTATTTTGTCTTAGGTTTACCTAGAACAAAGAAGGGGAGGGATAGTATATCTGTGGTGGTCGATCGATGCTCGAAAATGGCACATTTTATACCTTGTCATAAGAGTGATGATGCTACAAACATTGCTGATTTGTTTTTCAGGGATATCATTCGCCTACATGAAGTACCCACCACTGTTGTCTCTGATCACGATGCGAAGTTCTTGAGCCACTTTTGGAGAAGTTTATGGTGCAAGTTGGGAACCAAGCTACTATTCTCCACCACATACCACCCTCAAACCGAAGGGCAAATAGAGGTAGTTAATCGTACGTTATCCACCATGTTGCGGGCTGTTTTGAAGAAGAATTTGAAGATGTGGGAAGAATGTTTACCTCATGTGGAGTTTGCATATAATCGAGCGATACATTCTACCACCAAGGTGAGTCCTTTCTAGGTTGTGTATGGCTTTAATCTCCGTTCTCCCATTGATCTTTTTCCATTGCCTACTTCTGAACATGTGCATTTAGATGCTAAGACACATGCTGATTTTATTCTGAAATTACATACCACAACTAAAGAACACATTGAGAATATGACCGAAAAGTATAAAATTGTAGGTAGTAAAGGTAGGAGACATTTAACCTTGAAATAGGTGATATTGTTTGGTTACACTTGCGTAAAGATAGATTTCCAGATTTGAGAAAGTCTAAATTGATGCCTCAAGCTGATGGTCCTTTCAACATAAGAAAATTAATGACAATGCATACTAGCTTGAGTTGCCGGTAGATTTTGGGGTTAGCCCCACATTTAATATTTTAGATTTGAAGCCATATTTGGGAGAAGAAGACAAGTTTGAGTCGAGGACGACTCCAATTAAAGAAGGGGAGGATGATGAGGACATCGATAACAATGATAAAGACATCCAATACTCTATCATTCCTGGACCAATCACTCGCTCTCGTGCCGGCAAGCTTAATTATGAGGTACGTTCGTTTCTTACTTTACATAATGATATGGACATGGATTAGATGCTACTTATGGGTGATATTTTCACTCTAAGGAATTTGGGAGAAGCACTACTGGATCAAACACCAGAGGGAGAGGCGGCACAATAATCCAATTCGGATTCCACTTCAAACTCCGATTTCGGTACGGTTTCAGCAGAACACCCTTCATTAAAACGGACATAACTTTCTCGTATGGAAGTGGATTGAGGAGTTCTTTAAGGATTTGGAAATATAACGAAAATATATTTCCAATGAATCTATTGCCAAGTCCTGGTTAGTTACGAAATGCTCTGTGTCATCTGAACAAGTCATAAGGTGTTGCGTCACCATTTTGGGCCACTTTGGGCCTTGTATCCGTTTGGGGCCTTAAGCCCAACATTAGGGAAGACTTTACACAAACCCTAGGTATTAATACACTATAGCCATCATGAATTAGGGTGGGGTTTTGCTTAGTTTCGAACTGCTTTGCAGATTGAACTCTGACGTTCGTCAGATTGTGGAACCCCGCTCGAGAAATCGATCTTTCATCTGTTTGTGAGATTGTGTTTCCATGTTCTTGCTTGTGTTCTCGATTCACATGTAGGGATAAGCCTTATTGGTGAGGTCAATTATGTTTGTGCATGGTAGATAACCAATGGAGCCGTGGTGTAGCGATTGCGTGGTTTTGATCAGTGCTGATCGGAAACCGGATCATCAACGTCGAGTCCTCCACCAATCGAGTTTACCCCCTCTAATAGAAGATCGGGCACCCGTGCGCTTCATCTACCAATCCTTTCTTAGAGCAATGCCTCCTAAACGGAACCTAGGCACTAGTCCCCTTCGGAGGTCTTCTCAGACCTCTAGGTTGGGATCTTCGAACACCACCGAGGTCAGAGGACCCTCCTGGTCCCCCCACCTCAAACTCTCAAAGTAAATACTCATCCTCGAGCATACGGAGCCTCTTCCGCGGGTCCATCTGTGCTCCGAACTGACTTCTCCAGTTCTCAAGACCCGGCGGTGCCCTCTAGAGGAAATGAAGACCATCCTGATGACGTGGTGACCCAGATGGCTTGACTTTAGGCCGTGGTAGAAATATGTAGGTAGGAAGCTACCGATAGGGTTCTCCCTCAAGATAGCCTTGTCATCCCGGAGGTGCATCAAGATGATGATCCTATTTACTATCCCAAAGCCTCTGAGATCTAGAGAAGCAACGAGAATGCTTCCTTCAATGATGAATCTTCGCTGCACCCAGACATGCAAAAGGTGTGCTTCGACCCCAAGTTTAGGACGTCAAAGTTTTGTAAGTACTCTGGAGAGGAAGACCCCGGAGAATTCTCCAGTTCTTATGCTCTAGCAATTGAATAGAGCGAAGGGGTTCAAGACACGATGGCCAACTGTTGCCCCCTTGCGATCGAAGGGGTTGTTGTGCGTTGGATCTGGTCCTTAAAACCAGGATCAATTAAGTACTGGGAGCAGTTGAGGAAAAAATTTGTGAGCAATTTTCAAGGGACCTTCGTGCCCCCTATGTCTACAGGAAGTCTATTTCAGGTGAAGCAACAACTTGGAGAAACTCTGCGACAATTCTTCAAATGCTTTGCTCATACGAAGTAACAGATAAAGGGGTTGTCTGCATCATCCGTTGTTGATGCAGCACGCGAAGGTGTCACGAATGCGGGCCTCCTCGACAAGCTTCACCGAAAGCATATTTCCTTAGTAGCGCAGTTAATGGCCTACATCGAGGAATATGCTAAGTCGGAAGAAGGATGGCTCCAAAGGACTATTTCGTCTTCATCAACCGTCCTTCAAGAAGTCAAACTTGAACTGAAGACTTCAAGTCCACCACAAGTGTTGTCCTTCAACAATAATCAACATGATGGACGAAGAGGACGAAAGCATCCTCGCTCTGAGGTTCTAAATATTTCCCCTTCTGCTTTGAATTTTCCTCCTAAGTATCCGTAGGCTCAGGGCAACAAGGTCAGCGGCTCAAGGCCACCAGGGAAGCCGGTTGGCCGAGGACAGGCTTTCTTCTGCTGTGTGCATGGCGAAAACCAAAGCTATGATACTGATGCATGCAAGTCCATATTAGCTCTATGGAGCGAGTATCTCGAGAGGAGCTTTGGTCAAGGCACTACTGACTGGACCACTCCCACGACACGTCCGGAGCCGGTGTAGGTTGTCGGACGTGTCAACAGTATCGAAGCCCCAAGACAACCTTCGGTGGCCAGTGTTATGCCACCTCCGAAGCAAGAGGACAACCAAGACCACGACAAGCGGGTAGTCTTGCCCATCTCCAGAGGAGAGACCCTGGGTAGCATGTCGAAGCATCAGCGGAGAGAATATATCCCAGAGTTGACCGAAGCATTATCAAGCACAGCCTGCTCGTCAACCCAAGGGTTCGACCTGTTCGCTAGGGGCTCCGCAAGTTATCGACAGAAACGGCGAATCATTCCAAAGCGGAGGATGAAAAGTTATTAAAGGCTAGGATCATTAGGGAGGTAGCTCACAAGGAGTGGTTAGCTAACCCCGTCTTTGTCAAGAAAAAGTCCTCCAGCAAGTGGCGCATGTGCATTTACTTCACATCTTTGAATAAAGCATATCCACATGACCCCTACCGTATACGCCACATTGATCAACTCATTGACTCTACAGCCGGCTCCGAGCTTCTAACGTTCCTCGACCTGTACTCCGGATATCATCAAATATGGTTAAAACGCGAAGATGAAGCCAAGACAAGCTTCATAACTCCTTCGGGAGTCTTTTCTTATGTCAGAATGCCCTTCGGCTTAAGAAATACCGGCGCAACTTTTTCAAGGTTAATTTCTAAGGCTCTAGGTCATCAGATAGGCCACAATGTTGAGGCCTATATGGATGACATTGTAATAAATATTGATTCGAAGCAGCAACATAGTCTAGACCTAGTAGAAACTTTTGAGAGCCTTCAAGCATGTGGAGTTCGCCTCAACCCTGAGAAATATATCTTTGGGGCTAAAGCTAGAAAATTGCTAGGGTACTTAGTTTCGAACAGAGGGATCGAAGAAAGCCCAACACAAATAAGTGCATTGCAAAGGATGGCTTCGTCGGAAAATTTGAAGCAAGTCCAAAAGCTTGTCGGATGCCTTGCGACCCTCATCATATTTTTAGCAACGTATGCAGAGCGGAGCCTCCCAATATTCAAATCTTTGAAGGGGTCCAAATATTTTTCCTAGAAACTAGATTGCCAAAAGAGCTTCGATGAAATCAAGGACTGTCTCAGCAATCTCGCAATACTCACTGTGCCCCTCACAAATAAAATTCTTCTTCTCTATCTTGTAGCTATACGGTTCGCTGTTAGTGCAGTCCTTGTTTGAGAAGTGGACTTCAACGGGAAGTTGGTACATAATTCGATATACTTTGTATCATAAGCCTTATTCGGAGCCAAAATTAGGTACTCTAAGCTTGAGAAATTTAATTATACCCTGGTAATGGCTTCGAGGAAATTGCGTCATTATTTTTTGGCCCATAATGTAATTGTACCAACTTCTTACCCTCTTGGAGATATGCTCTGAAGCAAATATTCTACGGGGAGAATTGGAAAATGGGCTTTTGAGCTTGCACTGTTTGGTATTTCCTTCGTAGCAAGAACATCCATCAAGTCATAGGTGGTGGCTGATTTTTTAGCGGAGTAGACTCCATCTGCAGAATGGGCTCCGGAAGAATCAAATGAAGGTGTATGGACCATATATTCTGGCGGAGCTTTGCAAGCATCCGGAGCAAGCACTGGAGCGGTCATAATTTCGCCTTTAGGGCAAAAAGCAATGTACTCTGCAAGGCTCAACTTTAAGTCCACTAATAATATTGCAGAGTACGAAGCGGTCTTGCTTGGCCTTCGCAAAGCGCGCACACTTGGTGCCGCAAGAGTTGTTATAAAAACAGACTCTCAGATTGTAGTAGGGCACATTGATAAAAGCTTTCAAGTTTGGCATCCACAACTTGCTAAATATTTGGAAGAAATTCATAAGACCGAAGCAGCATTTAAAGGGATTTCTATCCGGAGCATCCCACAAGTCGATAACTTGCAAGAAGATGTCTTGGCCAAAGCTGCAGCCGGAGCCCTAGACATACCGGAAGGGGATTTTTATGTATAACTTGCCTCCCCTTCGATGCCACAACTCCCTCCTATTGAGGTACTTTTCATACCAAGAAGTGATTGGCGGAGCCCAATTATGGATTTGTTGCGAGACGAAGCCAATTTTCCCTAAGTCCCAAAGCTATCAAGATTACAATTGAGGTTCAGAACTATCATATTATCAAAGGTATTTTATACAAGGCCGGTGTCTGTTCTCCCCTGCTCCGATGTATCTCTTAAGCCGAAGGCCAAGACATACTTTGGGAAATTCATGAAGACCTATGTGGTAGCCATCTAACCCCTCAGGCTTTAGCAGACAAAACACTTAGTCGGGGGCTCTATTGGCCTACTATAGTAGCTGATGCGGAGTCTTTAGTCTGCACTTTATAGGGTTATCAATCGATGGGAGGACGGAGTCATCGTCCACAACACCTCTTCAAGTTATTACTCCGATGTGGCCAATAGCCCGGCGGGGGATGGATCTCATTGGCCCCTTCCTAATGGCAAAAGGAAGCCTCAAATTTGTAGTGGTAGCGATTGAATATTTTTCTATGTGGGTCGAAACCGAACCCCTGACTGCTATCACCTCCAAGAATGTGCAAAAAATTTCTAGCAAAATATTATTTCCAGATTCAGAGTGCCTGGGCAGCTGACAATTAACAATGCCACTCACTTCGATGCCGAACCTTTTAGAGAATTCTACAAAGGTCTTGGTATCCAAATGTGCTTTGCATCTGTCCATCATCCCCAATCCAACGGAGCCGTCGAGAGAGCCAATGGTAATATCTTGTCAGGCTTAAATCGAAGAATAGTATGATTAGCGAAGGGGGTGTGGACCGAGGAACTTCCGAAGATTTTGTGGTCCATTCGGACCACTCGGGCAAGGTCTACATGGTTCACCCCTTTCAGGTTATTATTCGGAGATGAAGACATGATGCCGACGGAGCTCAAAGGGGGTTCCCTCCACACCATCGAACAAGATCTTGATAATGAAAGACAGACTTCGCTAGACTTGACTGAAGAAACAAGGCTTCAAGTTGTTGCTAACCTAACGAAGTATCAACATTGGACGAAGACTTGGTATGACCCGAAAATAAAGATTAACGAACTTAACCTGGGCCATTTAATATTGCGAAGCATAATTTCTCTAGGAAAATTAGGAAATAAATAGGAAGGACCATATATCATCTTGTGTTCAGGACGCCCCTGATCTTTTAAATTAGCTAATTATAAGGTGAGGAATTGAAACATGCATGGAATGTGGAGCACCATAAACATTACTTCGCTTAGGAGCTCCTTGTAACAAATTGTAAACACCTTTCTAAATGAATAAAGATTATGGTTCGAATAATGCATGCTTCTCAAGATGATTCCTAGTCCTAGTGGACGCACTAGGGGAACGGAGCTGATTGCGGAGGTAAGTATTATTCATTTGAACCCAATCAATGGACTTCGAGTGACTGGCTCAAAGCATCCGTCAAGGTGGGAAAGTACCATTAAAAATGGATTCCGAGCCATCAGCTTGGAAGCATCCATAAAAAGAGTCGAAGGTGAACAAAATACACGGATTATGAGCCATTGGCTTGAAAGCATCCGTAAAAGAGTCTGAAGCAACCAAAATAATCGGATTCCAATACATCCGAAAAAGAGTACTAAGCTACCATTTACGGACTCCGGACCTATAGGTTCGAAGAGCCCTATGAGGTCCATAACGACCATTACTCGGATTTCGAACCACTAGTTCCAAATTCTTATTCAATACAATGAGGGGCTCCAAGCCTCCAAAATCAAAAACCTTATTGAAATTGTACTCTTAGTAGGCATGACAATCGTTGTGCACGACCGTCCTCACTTGATAATTGAAGGCGCTCACCCTAAAAGAGGGGCTAGGAGGTAAATGCACAATTTCAAAGCATTTCAGTTTATATTACTCAATCAATTATATTACATTATGAAAAATCAGTGTCTAAGCCAAGAAGAAAACGAAGACCCCTTTGGTCCCCAAGACTAGCTTTGAAGTCAGCTCGACTTCGTGGGCGACTTGTTCCTAAGCTCAGAGTCTTCAAAACTTTACATTTAATCTGCTTCCCTTTCTTCGAATCCCGGAAGTCCTTTTGTTCTTGTTGAAGTTCGGCCTAGGTCCGTAGTCGTTTGGGGTGGGTTTTTGCCTGATCTTCGCTAGAACACTCCTCTTCGGACCAGTAGACGTCCTCCGAAAGTGAAGATGCTAAATTTACAACCTATTTTACCCCTTTTCCTCCTTAATATAAGCTAATACTTCTTTACAAATTTCGGGTATAACCTCTCCATGGCTCCCTCGAGGAATTGAAAATCGAGGACGCCTATGAGGCCTTAAGGTTTCGAAGGTAGCCCACTGTTGATGGAGCCCTTCGTTAACTTCTAATACTTCGAGTTCATCATCCAAAAAATGTGGGAAATCCTAAAAACATTTCCAAATAAGTGTTTTTCATTCAAAAGAAAGAGAGAAACACAAGTTTTTTACATAATAAGGAGAGCTAGACCTTCGGGTCCGTAGGGGGCATGATAGTCGAAGGCAGCATCCACGCTTTCTTTGGATGGTGGCCTTCATCGATCCACATCTTCACCATCGTCCGACCATCAACTTTCTAGGATGCTTGAAAAGCATCCCAAGCTACGATGACATCGGGTGAAGGGGTCAATAGATGGTCGTCGCCAAAGCTAGCGGGAGCTACTTCGGGGTCTGGCAAAACAGAAATCACAATGTCCTCGAAGTGGTGAAGTACTCTGAGAGCAGCAATGTTGGCGTAAAAGATTACGCTAAGAGGTTTCTATAGAAAAGAAACTAACAAACAAAGTGTTTGCGAAGCAAACTGTTCTAAGCCTCCGAAAGGATAATAACTTAGAATAGTTTGAAAGTGTGTATTGAATCACTTGTATTCGGTCGCTATTACAGGGTGAAATGGGGGGTATTTATAGGCCTAAACATTAAGGAAAAGACCTATTTACCCCTCTATTACAACCGACATTAAGGAAACTATTTGATTTCCTTAATAGGGCTAAAATGGTAAAAGACTAATCTAATGGGAAAGAAGATAAGTCTTCCATCTTAGCTGGCAGAAAAGATCCTGAAGGGCTTTGGTTCGAAGACATACTTCGAACCAATGCCTGTCTTCGGGCTTCGAACGGGGTTCTGGGCATCTTCGAAGATGATCTTCGGACAATCTTCGAACTGGTTGACTGTCTTTATGCTGCTTCAGCAATAACCCCGAAGATGAGATATTTTCTCCCAACAGTAGCCCCTCGAATACGCTTCTCCGTTGACCTGTAACGTTTAGGAGAGCAGTATACGCAAAAAAAGTAATCATGCGTAGGGGTTAACAGATTTATATCATCTCCGAATTATGTGGAGATATAAGCTTCGAATTGGTATTCGAAGAAATTACATTCGAAGTAACTTAGAAGTATCTTTAAAAAGACTGAAGACTTTCCAGACTTAGAAGAAATAGCCGTTAGCCTGTTTCTTCTAACGGAAGTTATACGATGCGTTATTTTCGGAGGAAAATAACGGGCGAGAATGCGAAAGGGCAGAGCCAAAACAGTAACAAACGGAACATTTAGGCTATAAATAGAGAGCCTAAAACTTACCCGATTACCTTTTCACCGCTTTCTCACAGTCAAAAGCTTTTTGAGCCCCTTGAGTTCTTGAGCCCTAGCTTTTGAGTTCTTAAACCTTAGCCTCGATTTCCTCAGAGTAATCTAGCGATCGTGATGGTGAAGACCAAGGGATCTGCGCCTCCTTCGGCCTTGGCTCGGCAACAAGCGGCCGCAGCAGCAGCAGCGACAACATTGGCGGCGGCACCCTCGATGCAGGCGGCAACATCCATGGCGGCAGGGGAGAGAAATCCCCAAATCGCCGATGACCAAGGTCTGTGCCCACCATCAACCAAATATTTGGATCAGTCTTTTGAGTTGGGGCCTTCTACCTGCAAGAGAGAGTCTTTGGCAATCACAGCAGGGGGAAAAATTAGTAATGGAGTTATGATTCGGAAGCCGGGAAAAGAATCGATTCCATCACCAAGACCCGGAGAGGTTGTAGTATTCGAAGCCTTTTTCGAAGCAGGCTTGGGCCTCCCTGCTGTGGACTTCTTGGCCGAAGTACTTGACCTGTACCATGTAACCCTCCCGCAGCTATCTCCGAATGCAGTAGCTAGGTTAGCTATCTTCGAATGGGCGTTGAGAGCCGAAGGTTGCGAGGGGAGGGCAGAAATCTTCGCTGCACTTCATAGAGCAACTTGCCAGCCGAAGACCTCCGTAGGCTCCGGAGGTGAGAAAGTAGTGGTTGCCTTCGGAAGCATTAATTTTAGGCTTCGTGATGAATATGCCCTGCAATTCCCTGCTAAGGCCATCAATGCAAGATGGTATACTGATTGGGTCTTGAGGTGGTTCTATGCCGAAGTCGGAGCGAGCAGTCCTCTAGCTGGGCCCCTCAAAGAAATCCAATTCCGGAAGGAAGCCTTAGTGCAACCGGACGAAGGCCAGCTCGAAGCTCGCCTTAACCTGCTTCAGAAGATTAGCCGAAGGTTAAGCATGCGAGACTTAGCCGAAGAATTCCTCGGACTCCAAATTCCTCCGCTGATGGCCAACTGGCCTATCGTCTTCGAGGATGACTCGGAAGGTGGTCTTCGCAAGATCAATTTTACTTCGAGTCCTGCAGGTAACTTCAAAACCAACATGCATTGTACATATTCACTTCGAAGAAAGACTAACTTGAATTATTTTTAGCTTCTTCAACCCCTATTACTTCAGAGCAAATTGTAAGGGCTTCGGAGAAGATTCTGGGTGCCCCAACTCCGACGGAGAAATAATGGCGAATTAAATTGGTTGGGAGTTGGGAGCGATTTAACAGAGTATGGGGAATGTTGGAGTTAACTCCGCCCCCTCTGTTGGACTGGGTGCCTCTGGAGAAAGGACCCAAGAAAAGAGTGGCTGAAGCCGGAGCTTCTAGCTCCGCAAGGACTCCGGTGAAGAAGGTGGCTCGGAAGCCAAAGAATCTCGCACCTTCGGATCCTGCGCCTTCAAGCTCAAGAACCTCAATTTCTGGTTCTAAAGAAGATGAAGGTATATTATTAGTGAAATTGATTGACGAAGATGCAGCTCAACGAAATATTCACACTGAAGATACTGCAGGTATACCGGAGCCCCAAGCGAACATCGAAGAAATAAGAGCTCCAGATACCCAAGAGGAGCAAATCGAAGCCCCTATGGGTGAAGATGAAGTCGAAGTTCTTGCAACTTCGGTTGTGGAGGAAAGGATTGGCCACGGAGATGCTCCGACAGTGGAAAATTTAACTGCGGATTCAGAAGATGACTTCACCTTCGATCCTCCGATCAGTCCAGTACTCGATCTCCCGGAGAATGTCGAAGGTAAATTTTGCATAATTCTTTATCATTTTCTGCAAAATTTTACAATGTATAATATTTTTGTTTTTGCAGAGCCTCCTGTTGTCGAAGTACCTCACGAAGATACAATTCAAAGGCCTTCGACAACTTCGGAGCCACACCCGGAGGTTACTCAACAGGGGCCTGGAAGAGGTAAAAGACACATAGAGCCTCTCCCTACTCAAGGATCGACTTCATCTGAGTCAACAGATGAAAGTGAATCAACTGAGGGGGGGCCATCTTCAGAAAGTTCCAAGGGCCTCAGAAGAACTCTCCGGACCTTCGCTAAGCAGAGCTGATCAGAAGGCTTCGGTAATGCTTCCTCTCTTAACTCCTTTTTTGGAGGAGAGAACCGGACTTCGGACTCTGGTTAAACCTTTGGGTGAAGCCAGTCGCAAAGTCGGGGAAACAAAACTGGTAGGCCTCTTGAGCAGGGCGAAAAGTTCGGAGCTTAACATTGCTATAGAAAGAGCAGCTTATTAGGTACAAAGCATCTTCGAACCAAATAGCGAATTATATATGAATAATTTCTCATTCCAGTTTTTCTTTTTTCTTAGCAAGCAGTCTTAGCCCGCGCTGCAGCTTTATCGGGCGAAAATGAAATTGCTCAACTTCGGGAAGAGAACGAAGCTCTTCAAAGAAATTTTAACTTCTCCGAAGGTCGAGTAGCTCAGATTGATAATATAATATTAGCAGAGCGAAGGGCTAGGCAAAGCTTAGAGGCTGCGAAGAAAGAGCTCGAAGCAGAAAGAATTGTGCTTCGAGCAGAGGTTGAAAGACTGCAGAAGGAGGATGCTGCTAAAGGGTCCGAACTTGTGAGGCTCCAAGAAGAGGCTGGCCAACTCCGGACTCAAAAGAATACTTTGACTACGGAGAATGCTAGAATTTCTGGAGTTCTAGCAAAAACGACTTCGGCCAAGGATGCACTTATTGCGGAAAAGCTTAAGTCTGAGAAGGTGGCTTCGGAGGTCATCGAGCAGATGCTAGGTGTTTTGGAGTACTTCGGTACTACCGGATCGCTACCTTCGGATGACAATGTGACTCTGTTGCGCCGGTTAAAGAGGATCCAAGGAGCAGCGAAGCAAATGAAGACGGCAGGCATGCGTTATGGAGAACTCTCCGGACAAGTGTCTGCCCTCGGATTACTTCGTTACTACGAGGATTTGGGCCGAACAATCACTCCGAGCGCAGAGGGCTCCATTACCTTCGACGACGCGAGACTTTTGAATCCTTCCGAAGGCGTGACTGCCGCCTGGCGAGCCTTTCAAACTTCATGGAGAGCCGAAGGTCGTTCTGCGATCAAGGCTTGGATTGATGAAGGCCAACGCCAGAAGCAAGTTCGGCGCCAAGCTTCGAGCAGTCAGCCTCCTCCGAACCCGCAGGTTTAGGAATTATTTAGGACTTTTTTATTATGTAAAGCCCATGCTTGTAAACATTTATCAATGAAAGTCTTGTTTGTCATATTTTTAGGCTTTGCCTCTTATGGAAGATATCGAAGTGTTAGAGCTTAACAGCGAACTTCGCTCATTGTGGAACACCTTCGAACTTCTAAAGAGTTATAAGCGTCCTCGATTCCTTATTCCTCAAGATGACTCCGGCGTAATTGCGCCCGAAGTAATCAAAGACGTATTGTCTTATATTAAAGAGGAAGATAAAGAGGTTGACGCAAACACCTCGTCTTCTGAAGACACTAATTGGTCTGAAGACGAAGGTGAAGCCCAAAATAAAAGATCTGAAGATCTTAGAAGTTGGGAAAGGAGCCCCGAGCGGCTTCGAACTTGGGCCGAGCTTCAACAAGAACAGAAGGATTTTAGAGCTTCGAAGGGGAGGAAGAGGGTTAAACGTAAAGTTCTTAGAACTTCCGATGTTGGAACTAGTCGTTCCACCCCTAGCTCTCGGGACCGAAGAGGTCTCCGATTTCTTCTTGGTATAGATACCAATTTTTCATTTTGTAATCTGTAAACACATTTATTTCAATAATGAATGCCGATTTAAAATTGTCTCCATATTTACTAGCCCCTCTTTGGGTATAAGCAACTTCGAAATGTATTCAAAGATGGTTATGCGCAAAGAAAAAACTTCGGAGTACAATTTTTTGGGGGTTCGGAGCCCCTCTGTCATTTAAAGATTTTTTGAAATCGTATGAAATGTCTTCGACTTTTTGCAGTCGGAAGAATGGTAACTTAATACCTTTGTTTGCTTTACGAAAGAAATCAATTGAGATAACTTTCAGGACACTTTAGTGTCTTAAAGAATTTGTCACTTTGGACTTATGTTAACAGACATTCGAAGCTCATGACTCAAATGCTGTTTTGCTTTAGCCACCTTCGGCTTGTCTTTGCGATCTCTGACGAACCAATGGTTCGGAGTTTGCAATGGTCTCTTTGGACTCTTTTTACGGATGTCTACCAGCCAATGGCTTGGACTCCGTATAATTGTAGCCACCTTCGGCTATTTTTGCAGAAGTCTACCAGCCAATGGCTTGGACTTCGCAGAATTTGTAGCCACCTTCGGCTATTTTTGCAGAAGTCTACCAGCCAATGGCTTGGACTTCGCAGAATTTGGCCACCTTCGGCTCTTTTTTACGGAAGTCTGCAAGCTGCAGCTTGGACTCCGTAGATTTTGGCCACCTTCGGCTCTTTTTACGGAAGTCTACCAGCCAATGGCTTGGACTCCGTAGAATGTGGTTTTGGGCTCTTTTACGGATGCCTACAAGCCGTGGCCTGGGCTCCGGATTATGTCAGCCACCACACCGGAGGCTTCGACTTTATGGGTTCGAAGTCCAGAAATACAGCCCAGCTTAATGACACTTCCCTCTCGGTCGACCCCGCGGTTCCAGCGCGTCCGCTCGGGAAGCTGGAAGTCTATGAGGGGAAGGCAACTATCAGGGTGTATGCTTTATTAATTTAGAGGTGATTACAAGCAAATTACAAGGAGCCCTTATGCGAAGTATCGCTTTAGGTGCTCCGCATGCCAAGTATGTGCTAACTCTTCACCTTCTAAATTAGCTAATTTAAATGAACCAGGGCGGCCTGAGCGGACAATTAGATATGGACCTTCCCATTTATTGCCTAACTTCCCTGGTGCTATAATGCTTCGTAGAACAAGCTGACCCGGCCTTAACTCGCTGAGTTTAACCTTCGGGTCATACCAAGTCTTCGTCTGCTGATGATACTTTGATAAATTAGCTACAGCCCGAAGTCTTGTTTCTTCTGACAAATCTAACGAAGCTTGTCTTTCTTCTTCAATGTCCGGTTCGGTGCTGCAAAATGATCCCCCCTTGAGCTCCGTTGGAGTCATAGCTTCATCTCCGAATAGTAGTCTGAACGGAGTAAAACCTGTGGACCTTGTTTGCGTAGTCCGAATGGACCACAGAATCTTCGGAAGCTCTTCGGTCCACAGTCCCTTTGATAATCCTACTATTCTTCGATTTAGCCCTGATAAAATATTTCCATTGGCTCGCTCTACGGCTCCATTCGACTGAGGATGTCTCACTGCAGCAAAACATAGTTGAATGCCTAGATCTTCGCAAAACTTCCTGAAGGGTTCTGCGTCGAACTGTGTTCCATTATCAACTGTGAGATATTTAGGCACTCCGAACCGGCAAATAATGTTCTTCCAGAAGAATTTCTGTACATTGTTCGAAGTGATAGCTGTTAAGGGCTCTGCTTCTACCCACTTAGAAAAATATTCAATAGCTACCACTGCGAACTTCAGATTTCCTTTTGCTAACGGAAAGGGACCAATTAGATCCATACCCCATCTAGCCATAGGCCATACCGGAGCAATGACTTGAAGAGCTGTTGGTGGGCGATGACTCTGTCGACCCATCCACTGGCATCCTTGACAAGTGCGGACCAAGCTCTCCGCATCAGCTGTTATTGTGGGCCAATAAAGCCCCTGGCGAAGTGTTTTTCCTGCCAGAGCTCTAGGGGCTAAATGACTTCCACAAAGGCCTTCGTGAATTTCTCGAAGAATTTCTTGGCCTTCGGCTTGAGATATACATCGGAGTAGAGGGGAACATACTCCGGCCTTGTATAATATACCGTTGATTAACTGATAGTTTCTTGCTCTGAGCTTTAATCTTGACAACTGGGGCTCTTCGGGCAAATTTGTTCCTCCTTGCAAGAGTTCTATGATCGAATCTTTCCAATCTGCACTAGGAATGCAAAGAATCTCCGCAGAGGCAATTTGTGGCACCGAAGGTATATTGAGCTCCTCATAGAAAGCTTCTTCAGGCACATCCACAGCTCCGGCTGCAGCCTTAGCTAAAATGTCCGCTTGCACGTTTTCAGCTCTTGGTATACTCCGAATGGAAATACCCTTGAAGTGTGCTTCGATTTTGCGGATTTCTTCTAAGTACTTTGCAAGCTGTGGATGCCAAACTTGAAAACTTTTGTCTACGTGCCCTGCTACTATCTGAGAATCTGTTTTTATGATTATTCTTGTAGCCCCTAGAGCACGTGCTTTTCGGAGTCCCAATAAAATCCCTTCGTACTCCGCTATATTATTGGTAGACTTAAAGTTGAGTCTTGCGGAGTACATTGCTCTTTGCCCTGACGGTGAAATCAACACTGCCCCAATGCCTGCTCCGGATGCTTGGAAAGCCCCATCGGAGTAAACGGTCCAAACTCCGTCACTTGATTTCTCCGGAGTCAAATTCGCAGGTGGAGTCCACTCTGCTACGAAGTCTGCTAGGACTTGGGATTTGATAGCTGTTCTTGCCAAGAAAGATATGCCGAAGGGTGCTAGCTCGACTGCCCACTTTCCAATCCTTCCAGTAGAATCTTTACTTCGGAGCATATCTCCTAAGGGATACGAAGTTGGTACAATTACACTGTGAGCCAAAAAATAATGTCTTAGCTTCCTCGAAGCCATTATCAGAGCATAAACGAACTTCTCAAGTTCGGAGTATCTTGTCTTCGCTCCTGACAATGCTTCGGATACAAAATAGACAGGATTTTGGACCAACTTCCCATTGAAATCCACTTCTCTGACAAGGACTGCGCTGACAGCTGAACCTGTAGCTGCAAGATACAGAAGTAGGGTTTCGTCCGCAATAGGCACCGTAAGTGTAGCAAGATTGCTGAGATAATCTTTAATATCTTCGAAGCTTTTCTGACACTCCGGTGTCCATGCAAAATCTTCGGACCCTTTCAAAGCTTTGAAAATTGGCAGGCTCCTCTCCGCAGACCTTGATAAAAACCTGCTAAGTGCGGCCAGACGTCCAGTCAGCTTTTGCACTTGCTTTAAATTCTCCGGAGGGGCCATCTTTTGCAGCGCAGTTATTTGAGTAGGGCTAGCTTCAATTCCCCTACTTGAAACTAAGTACCCTAACAACTTTCCAGCCTTAGCTCCGAATATACATTTTTCGGGGTTAAGACGGATCTCACATGCCCGAAGGCTATTGAATGTTTCTGCTAAGTCTAGGCTATGTTGGTGCTTTAAAGCACTCTTTATTACAATATCATCCATATAGGCCTCCACATTGTGACCTAGAGCCTTAGCAACTAATCTTGAAAAAGTAGCCCCGGCATTTCTTAGGCCGAAGGGCATTCTTACATAGCAGAAGACTCCCGAAGGAGTTACAAAGCTTGTCTTGATTTCGTCTTCGCGCTTCAACCATATTTGATGATAACCAGAATACGCGTCAAGGAAGCTTAGTAACTCCGAACCTGCAGTGGAGTCAACTAGTTGATCAATTCGGGGCATGGGGTAGGGGTCACGTGGGCACGCTTTATTCAGAGATGTGAAATCAATGCACATGCGCCACTTCCCGGAAGACTTCTTCCTGACGAAGACTGGGTTGGCTAACCATTCTGTGTGGGCCACTTCTCTGATAATCCCAGCCTTCAACAGTTTTTCAACTTCGTCTTTAGCTAGAGCAGCTCTTTCTGCGGACATCTTCCGGAGTCCTTGTCGAACAGGCCGGGCCTTCGGGTTTACAAGTAAACTGTGCTCAATAATATCCCGATCGACTCCGGTGATATCTTCGTCAGACCAAGCGAAGACATACAAATTTTCTTCTACGACCTTTTCCAAGGAAGTTGCAACTTCAGGAGGTAAATCTTTACCAAATTGAAAAGTGTATTCTTTACCATCTTTGACAATGATCTTCGTTGCAATCTCTCCTTCGGGACTTGGTCTCGGAAATGACTTCTTCGAAGCTTCGGAGGAGGCTGAAAAAATTTCTTCATTATCCTGGACACTATTCACTTGCCTCGGATCAAGAGGAGGACCGTGACCGTACTCTGCCCTCCGAGCCATGGCTTGATCTCCGAAGATTGTTAGGACTCCTGCTTGCGTGGGCATCTTCATGCACAAGTAGTTGTGATGCGCCACCGCTCCGAACTGATTCAACATGCCCCGTCCGAAGATGACATTATAAGCATACGGGGCATCTACCACATCAAAGATAACTTCTTCAGTTCGGGCTAGTAAACATTCTCCGAAGGTTACTTCCAGGCCTATCTGGCCAAGTGCATCAAGCGGAGGTCCTGCGAAGCCTTGCAGAGGACGAGCCGCTGGGAGGAGATGCTTCCTGGAAATGCATAACTGATCGAAGGCTTGCAAAAAAATGATATCTGCCGAACTACCTCCGTCAATTAGCACCCTTCGGACTTCAGTCCCTGCAATATCAGCAGTGATAACCAATGGATCTGCATGCGGGAACTTAATACCAGCTGCATCCTCCGCAGAGAAAGATATTGGAACATGAGACCACTCCGGCATTGCAGCTGCAGATGACGAAGTCCCAATATGACCTACTTCCCGAACGTACTCTCTTCGCTGTCTCTTGGACATGCTTCCGAGGGTACCTCCTCCGGAGATAGGGAGAACTACTCTCTTTCCTCTATCTTGCCCTTCCTCTTGCTTCGGAGGTGGCATAACATTGGCCACCGGAGGGTGCCTTGCAACATCAAAATTTTCTATCCGCGCCACAGCCTGGACCGGGTCTGGGCGCGCTGCTGCTGGACTTCGGTCGGTACTGCCTCGACCCGAAGTTCTTTCCAAGTATTCTCCCCTTAGGGTAAGGATAGCCTTGCAGGTGTCAGTTGCATGGCTTCGATTCTCTCCATGAATACAGCAAAAAAGGGTCTGGCCCTTGCCAGCCGTTTTTCCTGGTGGCCTCCAGCCGCTGGCCTTGTTCCCCGCAGACTGTGGAGCTCTCTGTATAAACTTCTGTGGGGGTGCAATATTCAAGACTTCAGAGCGAGGGTGCTTTTGCCCTCTTCTTCGATCATGTTGCACTTCGAAGACTGGTTCCTGTGGCTGTGCCGAAGTCTTCACCTCTGCTTTAACTTCTTGCAATACTGTCGAAGTAGCAGCAGTCCTCCGAAGCCAACCCTCTTCTGACCTCGCATACTCCTCGAAATATGACATCAGCTGTGACACTATGGAGATGCTCTTCCGATGCAGTTTATCCAAAAGGCCTTGATGACTGACGCCTTCCCGAGCCGCATCAACCACTGAGGATGTGGACAGCCCCCGAATTTGCGACTTCGTATGAGCGAAGCGCTTGAAGTACTGCCTCAATGTTTCTCCGGGGAGCTGTTTCACTTGGAAAAGGCTTCCTGTTGACATAGGAGGCACGAAGGTGCCTTGAAAGTTACTTATAAACTTCCTCTTCAACTGTGACCACGAATTGATTGATCCTGGCTTTAAAGACCAGAACCATCTCAACGCCACTCCTTGAAGAGCTAACGGGAAGCATTTCGCCATAGTGTCTCTGACTCCGCCGCTAGCCTCAATCGCTAGGGCATAAGAACGCGCGAACTCTGCGGGATCTTCATCTCCGGCATACTTGCAGAGCTTCGAAGTTTTAAACTTTGGATCGAAGCGAACCTTCTGCAGCTCAGGATGCAACGGAGATTCATTGTCGTAAGAGGTGTTCTCCGGGGCTTCGGGATAACCAAGATCGTCGTCTTCGGGCACTTCGGGGATAGCTGGGGTGGCTTGAGAGCGAAGCCTGTTCGCAGCTTCTTGTCGCCACCTCGCTACCTCAGCTTGAAGGTTGGCCATTTGAGTGGCCATGTCTCCAAGGCTATCTTCATCTCCTCCGGAAGGACCTTCCGGGTCTTGAGAACTGGTATGATCAGTTCGAATCGGGATGGAGGGTGGAGGAATGACTCCGGGCGGTCGGAGTATGGAAGGGGTTGGCGGAGAGGTTTCGTACCCTCGAGGGATAGAAGCCCCTTGCAGAGTTTGAGGTGGAGGGATAGTCGAAGACCCTCCGACTTCGACTATGTCGAAGGGTATCTCTCCGGAGATCCGGGAGGACCTCCGAGTGGGATTGCGAGGTGCGCTCCGCTTAGGAGGCATGATGTAAGAAGTTGGTAGAGAACGAAGTTTTTCGGACTAGGTTCCCCACGGACGGCGCCAACTGTTGGCGTAAAAGATTACGCTAACAGGTTTCTATAGAAAAGAAACTAACAAACGAAGTGTTTGCGAAGCAAACTGTTCTAAGCCTCTGAAAGGATAATAACTTAGAATAGTTTGAAAGTGTGTATTGAATCACTTGTATTCGGTCCCTATTACAGGGTGAAATGGGGGGTATTTATAGGCCTAAACATTAAGGAAAAGACCTATTTACCCCTCTATTACAACCGACATTAAGGAAACTATTTGATTTCCTTAATAGGGCTAAAATGGTAAAAGACTAATCTAATGGGAAAGAAGATAAGTCTTCCATCTTAGCTGGCAGAAAAGATCCTGAAGGGCTTTGGTTCGAAGACATACTTCGAACCAATGCCTGTCTTCGGGCTTCGAACGGGGTTCTGGGCATCTTCGAAGATGATCTTCGGACAATCTTCGAACTGGTTGACTGTCTTTATGCTTCTTCAGCAATAACCCCGAAGATGAGATATTTTCTCCCAACAAGCAACTTGTACGGAGATCTCTCCGTAGCGAGTACCCGAAGTCTTCATCGGCTTTGTTGCTGCTTGGATTATCTTCAATTTCCAAATCAAAGTATCGTTGGCCAACGATGAAGAGGCACAAGAAGTCCCAAAATATTCCAAGATGCCCTGAAGGACATCCATGGTCTCGGAGGCCACACTGTCACACTTTGCCTTCCCCACAATCAAGGCCTCAGCCTGGCACTGCATGTCATCGATCAAAGTGGAGAGCTCGGTTGTCTTTGTCATAAGGACAATCTTCTGCCCAAGTAGCACCCTTACGTCGTCAACCAAACATTGCCGCTCTTCCCGAAGCCTTATAGGATCAACTCCGGAGGCTGCATGCTCCTCTCGAAGCTTTTCGACTTCGGGTCAGAGCACCACCTGCTCAGCCGCAAGATCTTCCTTCATAGCCTTCAACTTCGCTTTTGTGCTCCGCTCTGCGTGAGCTATCTCCTCCAAGCTCAAGGCCCAGTTCTCAGAGTCAACAAGGCTCTCTTGAAGAGTCATCACCTTCTCTTTGAGGCGATTGCATTCACGTTCATTCGAAACAGCAGCTGCACGAGCTAAAACAATGTGCTAACAAAAGGAAAAGAAGAGCAAGGTGAGTATGTTATATATATACTTTAAATGAAACTGACTTTTGCAGGTGCCTCGTACCTGGTAAGCTGCCCGTTCAAGGGCGACATCAAGTTCCGACCCTTTGGCCTCGCTTATGATGGAGACCAATTCGGTTTCCCCCACTTCTCGGCTAGCCCGAGCCAGATGCTCTAGCAAAGTCCGAAGTCATGTCCTCCTTTCAAGAAAAGGGGACAAAAGGGAGAGCCTCGTTAAGGAACTCCAATCGTCGTTAGTGGGAGAAGGGCCAAAGCGAAGAGAAGCATCTTCCGAAGCCTTTGTCGACTGGCATCCATCAGTCGACTCTGATGGAGTCCACCCCGCTTCAGGAGCAGGCATCGGCGAAGATTTACCTTTTCCCTTTCCAGGACCGGTCGCTTGCTTCAGAGTCGTCTCCTGTGCCGTAGTTGACTCTTGCATCGGAGCCACTTCCAGTGCCGGAGTTGTCTCCTGCGCCGAAGTCGGCAATGACGCCGAAGCTGTCTCAAGCTCTGGGACCACCTCCTTAACCGGGGCCATCTCCGCCGGAGCTGATTATATGAATCCAAAGGTATATGCTATTATTTAAATGTTGCAGGTAACAGAAAGTGAAACAAGATTCGGTCGAGATATACCTCCGACACCTTGTTATCGGCCGAGCATAGGACTGCTTGGAGGCTCAAACATCTGATCAAAGTATTCCTCCAACCCCAGAGATTTAACCGAAGCAACAACTTCTGGAGTTTCCTCGGCTGCAGCAACTACCACTTCATCCAAAGCTGAGGCCTCCACATCTAGGGTTTGAACCCTTTTGGCCTCAACTCCGCCTTGATCCAAAATTGGGGCGTCTGTCCAACCTGATGGAGCAACTATGGTATCCACCTGTCTAGGTTCGCCCCCCTCTTCGGTTGGCACCACCTCCGCATCATTCTGGACAAAGGTCTCAGTTTCCATCCGAGACTCTTCATCCCTCGCAAGAAGAGCTTCAAAATCCTCCGCCATCTGTATGTCTACATCATCTTTCTCTTTGGATTGATCTAGCGATGAGACAGGCGATTTTGAAGGAGCACGAGCCTTCGGCTTGCGGGTCACTTTCTTTACTAGTGTCTCCACTTGGACAGAAGTCCCGGCCTCGGCTTTCCTCTTCCTTAGAGCCTGATCTGTTGTGGACCAATCTAGAAGGGTCAGGAGCTCGACTCCGAGTACACTCCATATTCGATTGAATCGCTCCCAGTTACCTACCAGCTTTACCCTCCGCTCTTTCTCCAAGAGCGTAGGGGCTCCGATGACCTTCTCCGTAGCTCGGACGATTTCTCCGGAGTCCAGGTCATGCGCGGAGCTGAAAGATAAGATATCATCCGATTACTTCATTGAAATTAAATCGATATATGTGTATGAAACACCTTGATACAGGATATGCAGATAGCCTACCTGTGGAGTTCAAAGGGATTTCTCGAAGTCCCTCCTCCGGGTTCTCTTCGAAGTGAATTGGCCAAGTGGCCATCAGGGGAGGGATTCGGAGGATAATGAATTCCTCCGCTAAGTCACGCATGCTCATGCATCGACTCACGGAGTACAACAATCCAAGACATACCTAAAGCTAGCTTGGATTATGACTGATCTCTACCTCCCTCCAGTACAAGATCTCCTCCAAGGGCCCCACAAAGGCACAGGTCATCCCCACCTCTGCATAGAACCAGCAGAGGATCCAATCGGAGTACCACCGGTCATTGATGGCCTTCACCGGAAATCAATCTTGGAACTCATCGCGAAGTTGGAAGTTTATGCTTCCGAAGGCCACCGCCATCTTCTCCCCTCCGGGTCCGGTGTTGGTCTCCTGAGATAGTGAGGACTCCACCTTGCGTGGGCATTTCGAGACACAAATAGTTATGATGTGCTATAGCTCCAAACTGGTTCAGCATTCCAAGCCCAAAAATTGCATTATAGGCATACGGGGCATCGACGACGTCGAAGATAACCTTCTCCACCCTGGCCAGGGACCCTCTCCGAAGGCAACCTCGAGGCCTATTTGGCCGAGGGCATCGAGAGGAGGACCTGCAAAGCCTTGGAGTGGGTGAGCTGCCGGAAGTAGGTGTCTTCGGGGAATGCACATCTGGTCGAAGGCCTAGATGAAGAGTATATCCATGGAGCTCCCACCGTCTACCAGTATCCTTCAGACTTCAACTCCTGCTATATCGGCTGAAATAACAAGGGGGTCAACATGAGGGAATTTCACCCCGGCGGCATCATTGGCAGTAAAAGAAATAAGTACATGAGACCACTCGGGCATTTCTGCTTCCGAATTCGAGGTCCCTATGTGCCCTACTTCATGGACATATTCTCTTCACTTCCTTTTGACATGTTACCGAGGGTCCCCCTCCAGAGATGGGCAGGACCACTAGCTTGCCACGATCTTGGGGATCTTCCTACATCGGTGGTGGCATAATGTTGGCCACCGGGAGTTGCATCGGTACTTTAGGGTTGCTGGCTCGAGCCACAGATTGTACAGGCTCCGAACGCACTGCTGGAGGGGCTCGGTCCAAAGTACCTCACCCTGAGCTTCGTCCTAAGTACTAAACCCAAAGGGTCAATACAGACTTGCAATCTTTCGTGTCATGGCTTCTATTTTTCCCATGCACACAATAGAAGAAGCTTTGGCGCTTGCTTGCCACTCTCTCTTAGAGCTTCAAGGTACCAACCTTGAAACCTTGCACCTATTGAAAGTTGATAGGCATCTTCGGGGTGGATGGTGCAATATTCAACACCTCGGAGCAGAAGTGTTTCTTTCTCTGCCTATGATCATTGAAGCGATTATCAAGGGAGCTTGCGGAGAGGTTGGGACTTCAGGCTCCGTCTTCACTTCTTGAAGGGCTGGTGCAGGTGTTGCAGTTCTTCGGAGGCAGCCTTCCTCTGCCTTGACATACTGTTCGAAGTATGCCATCAGCAGTGTTACAGACGACACCAGCTTCCGTTGAAGTTTGCTGAGGATATATGAGTTCAACACTACTTCACGCGCCGCATCAACTACCAAAGAGGTAGACAAGAATTTGATCTGATACTTGGTGTGGGTGAAGCATGTAAAATATTCCCGAAGCGTCTCCCCCGCTCGCTGCTTCATCTGGAACAGACTTCTAGTTGACATCGGGCTACAAACGTACACTGGAAGTTACTTACGAACTTCCTCTTCAGCTGCTCCCATGACTTGATCGATCCTAGCTTTAGAGACCAGAACCATCAGAGAGCCACACCTTCCAAAGCGAGGGGCAAACACTTCGCCATAGTGTTACACACCCCTCCGCTGGCTTCTATTGCCAAAGCATACGAACGAGAGAACTCTCTAGGGTCGGACCCACCGGAGTATTTGTGCAGCTTCGAGGCCTTGAACCTAGGGTCAAATGGCACATTCTGCAGGTCCAGATGCAACGGAGACTCGTCGTCGAAGGATGCATTCTCGGCTTCCTCTAGGACTCGAAGATCTTCGGGATAATTACCAGGACTGTCATCCTAGGGCACCTCCTGATCATGAGTGAAGGCTTGAGAGCAAAGTCTATCTGCCGCTTCTTGCCTCCACCTTGCTAATTCTTCCTAAAGCCATGCTACCTGATTAGCCGCATCCTCAGAAAGGTCTTCATCTCCTCCGGAGGGGATCTCCGGGTCTTGGGAACTGAGGTAATCAGTTCCGATCACCAAGGGAGCTGCTCGGGGACCTCTGGGTATTTGAGTTCTAGGGACCCCATCGAGGGTTGGTGGAATGACTGAGGGTCCTGTACCGTTGGTCCGAGGGGACCTTCGGGGAGGATCAGTGGCTAGGCTCTGCTTCAGAGGCATGGCTAACGAAGTTAGGGTCAAAAGACCGAAGACTTCGACTGGTTTGGGAAGGCGAGGAAAGGCATTCGAACTACACTAGGAAGCCCCTTACTGAAGGGTGCGCGGAATCCTGAGACTCCAAAGCTCCCTCCGCAAGTGCTCTTCAAAGTGCAATCAGTGGTAGACAACTAGCTTTTAGAACTATGTTCCCCACGGACGGCACCAACTGTTGGCGTAAAAGATTACGCTAGCAGGTTCTCTAAGATTAAGAACTAACGAACAATGAGTTTGTGAAGTGAACTATCTCAAGCCTCCGAATAGGATAATAGCTCGAAGTAGTTCGAAGTTGTGTATTGAAAATCTGAGTATTCGATGCCTATTACAGGGTGAGAAGGAGGTTATTTATAGGTAAAAACTCTAAGGAAAAGACCTTTTTCCCCTCAATTACAACCGACATAGTGGAAACTATTCGGTACCCCAAATAAGGCTAAAATAGTAAAATGTATTCGAAGAAGATAGATAAGGCAGATGTCCCATCAGTCTTGTTGTTTCCCAATGTATAGACGGAGTCTGCGGAGGGTACCTCTGAACTGGGGTTCGGAGGACCCTTCGGCTCAGAACTTCATCAACTTTGGGGCAAGCTTCTATCCTAAAGATGCATAAATTGTCTTTGCCTTTTAATCTTAATGGCCCTGGGGATAATGTATTTCCCCCCAACAATGATGTTTTCGCCCTCTTTGACTATCATTGTGATTATTCTTGAAGTGGGAGACTTGTGAAGAATGTTGGGGCTTCGGCTCAATCATCACTTCTTGAAGGAAGGTCAATGAGGACGAAGTGGTTCTTCGAAGCCATCCTTCTTCGGACCTAGCATACTCCTCAAAGTAGGCTATTAGTTGCGCTATTGAAGATATATGCTTCTGATGAAGTTTGTCGAGGAGGCCCGCATTTGTGACACCTTCGAGCACCACATCAACGATGGACGATGTAGATAGCCCCTTTATCTGCAACTTTGTATGATCGAAGCACTTCAAAAATTGTCATAAAGTTTCTCCAGGTTGCTGCTTCACCTGAAAAAGACTCCCGGTAGACATAGGGGGCATGAAGGTCCCTTCGAAGTTATTCACGAACTTCTTTATCAACTGCTCCCAAGATTTAATCGATCGTTGTTTCAAAGACCTGAACCAGCGTAGAGCGACTCATTCGAGCGCAAGGGGGAAACACTTCACCATTGTGTCTCAGACCCCTCCACTGGCTTCGATTGCCAAAGCATCAGAATGGGAGAATTCCTCGGGATCTTCCTCTCCAAAGTACTTACAAAGCTTCGAAGTCCTGAATTTGGGGTCGAAGCGCACCTTCTGCAAGTCTGGGTGTAATAGAGATTCATCATCGAAATAAGTATTTTCGGTGCTTCTCTGAATCTTAGAGGCTTTGGGATAGAAGGTAGGACCGTCATCTTGAGGCACCTTCGGGATGACAGGGCTAGCCTGAGGGTGAAGCCTATCGGCAACTTCCTGCCTCCACCTTTCCACTTTGGCCTGAAGATGGGCAATCTGGGTTGCCACGTCATCAGGACGATCTTCATTTCCTCCGGAGGGGACCTCCAGATCTTGAGAACATAAGAAGTTAGTTTGGAGCACAAATGGAGCTACGGGAGAGGCTCCGTCGGTTCGAAGCATGGACTAAGTCTTAAGACGAGGGGCTTCGTATGCTCGAGGAAGAGTATTTGTTTCGAGAGTTGGAGGGGGGTACCATGGAGGGTCCTTCGACATCGGTGGTTGTTGGGGAAAATACTTCATCCCCAAGATCTTCAAGATTACAAGACAAAGACTCTACTGCTGGTTCGGAGTTATTGAGTTTCCTCGACACGTATTTTGGATATCATCAAAAATGGTTAAAGCGCGAAGATGAAATCAAAACAAGCTTCGTAACTCCTTCGGGAGTCTTCTGCTATGTAAGAATGCCCTTCTGTTTGAGAAATGTCGTAGCAACTTTTTCAAGATTAATTGCTAAGGCTCTAGGTCACCAAGTAGGCAGTAATGTAGAAGCCTATATGGATGACATTGTAATAAAGAGTGCTTTAAAGCACCAGCATATTCTATACTTAGTAGAAAAATTTGAGAGCCTCCGAGCATGTGGAATCCGCCTCAACCCCGAAAAATGTATCTTCGGGGCTCAAGCTGGAAAACTGTTAGGGTATTTAGTTTTGAGTAGGGGACTTGAAGCTAGCCCAACTCAAATAACTGCACTGCACAGAATGACTCCACCAGAGAATTTAAAACATGTACATAAGCTTATTGGATGCCTTGCATCACTTAGTAGATTTCTAGCAAGATCCGCAGAGCGAAGCTTGCCCATATTCAAATCATTGAAAGGGTCCGAAGATTTTGCATGGACACCGGAGTGCCAAAAGAGTTTTGATGATATTAAAGATTATCTCAACAACCTCGCAACAATCACTATGGCCATGGCAGATGAAACCCTTATTCTTTACCTTGCAACCACTGGCTCCGCTGTTAGTGCAGTCCTTGTTAGAGAAGTAGATTTCAATGGGAAGTTGGTACATAATCCAGTATATTTTGTATCCGAAGCTTTATCCGGAGACAAAAAAAAAGATATTTTGAGCTCGAAAAGTTCACTTATGCTCTGGTGATTGCTTCAAGGAAACTGCGACATTATTTCTTAGCGCATAATGTAATTGTACCAACTTCTTATCCTTTTGGAGATATGCTTAGAAGCAAAGATTCTGCAGGGAGGATTGGAAAATGGGCCATCGAACTAGCACCCTTTGGCATCTCCTGTGTAGCAAGGACAGCAATCAAGTCACAAGTGGTGGCAGATTTTGTAGCAGAATGGAGTCCGTTTCCAGTCTGGGCTCCAGAAAAATCAAGTGAAGGAATTTGGACCATATACTCCGATGGAGATTTTCAAGCATCAGGAGCAGGTGTTGGAGAAGTGATAATTTCACCTTCACCACAAAGAGCAATGTACTCTGCAAGGTTCAATTTTAAGTCCACTAATAATATTACGGAGTATGAGGGAATTTTGCTAGGACTTCAAAAGGCGCATGCTCTCGGTGCTACAAGAGTTGTTATAAAAACAAATTTTCAAATTGTAGTAGGGCACGTTGATAAAAGTTTTCAAGTCAAACATCCGCAACTTGCAAAATATCTAGAAGATATTCGTAAGATCAATGCAGCATTCAAAGGGATTTCTGTCCGAAGTATACCAAGAACTGACAATGCACAAGCTGATATCCTAGCAAAAGCTGCAGCCGGGGCCATAGATATTCTAGAAGGGGCTTTTTATGAAGAGCTTACTTCGCCTTCGGTGCCCCAACTCCCTCCTGTGGAGGTCCTTTGCATTCCGAACACGGGCTGGCAGAGTTCAATCATGAAATTACTGCAAGGCGGAGCCAACTTACCCAAAGGCCCGAAGCTTTCAAGGTTGCAATTAAGAGTCTGAAATTATCACATTATCAACGGTATTCTTTACAAGGCCGGAGTATGTTCCCCCCCACTCCGATGTATTTCTCAAGCCGAAGGCCAAGATATACTCCGAAAAATTCATGAAGGCCTTTGTAGTAGCCATCTTGCCCATCGGGCTTTGGCAGGAAAACACTTCGCCAGGGGCTTTATTGGCCTACAATAGTAGCTGATGCGGAAGCATTGGTCCACACTTGCCAAAGTTATCAATGGATGGGAAGACGAAGTCTTCATCTGCCAACACCTCTTCAAGTTATTGCTCTAGTTTGTCCCATGGCCAGATGGTGCATGCATCTCATTGGCCCTTTTCTAATGGCAAAAGGAAGTTTAAAATTTCTGGTGGTAGCAATTGAATATTTTTCAAACTGGGTCGAAGAAGAAACCCTCACAGCTATCACTTCGAAAAATGTACAAAAATTCTTTTGGAAGAATATTATATGTAGGTTCAGAGTGCCTCGACAGCTGCAATCGACAATGGCACCCAATTTGATACCGAACCCTTCCGAGAATTCTGCGAAGATCTTGGCATAGAAATGTGTTTTAGAGCTATTCGTCATCCTCAATCTAATGGAATCGTCGAGCGAGTTAATGGTAACATTTTGTCAGGCTTGAATCGAAGGATAGTAGGATTGGCAAAAGGGTTGTGGACCGGAGAGCTCCCGAACATTCTATGGTCCATTCGGACCACTCAAGCAAGGTCCACAGGTTCTACTCCTTTCAGATTACTATTCGGAGATGACGCTATGACGCCAATGGAGCTTAAAGGAGGATCTCTTTGCACCATCGAACCTGAAAAAGAAGATGAAAGACAAACCTCACTGGATCTAATGGAAGAAACAAGGCTTCGAGCTATTGCAAATTTGATGAAGTGTCAACATCAGACGAAGGCTTGGTATGACCCGAAGATTAAACTTAATGAACTTAAACCACGTCATTTAGTTTTGCAAAGCATCATAGCGCTAGGGAAATTAGGAAATAAGTGGGAAGGTCCATATATCATCCTTCGTTCAGGACGCCCTAGTTCTTTTAAGTTAGCTAATTTATAAGGTGAAGAATTAAAGCATGCCTGGCATGCAGAGCACCTTAAGCGATATTTTGCATAGGGTCTCCTTGTAATCATTTGTAAATACCTTCCGAATAAATAAATCTCATGGTTTAGATAATGCCTACTTCTCAAACATTCCCTACATCTAGTGGACGCATTAGAAGAATGGAGTTGATTGCGAATGAAAGTGTCATTCATTCGAACCAATTTTACGGACTTCGAACAATTTGTGTTGAAGCATCCGATGAGGTGGGAAAGCCACAAAAAATGGATTCCAAGCCAGCGGCTTGAAAGCATCCGTAAAAAGTGTCCAAAGAGATCAAATGATACGAATTCCAAGCTCTGGCTTGAAAGCATCCGTAAAAAGAGTCCAAGGAGACCACAAAAGCATCCGTAAAAAGAGTTGAAGGAGACCAAACAAAAGAGTCTGATGTGACCACATTCGAAAAAAGGGTATTAAGTTACCAGTTTTCAGACTCTGAATTAATAGAGTCAAAGATATTTTTGAGGTCTTTAGTGACCATTTTTGGACTGTCCTTAATCTTTAATATGATAAGGTACTCCGAGCCTCCAAAATTGTACTCCTAACTAACGTTATCTTCGTTGTGCGTAACCACCTTCGATCAAATTTCGAAGATGCATACACCCAAAGAGGGGCTGGGAAGTAGTGAGACAATTTTGAAACCTTCTACTTTATATTATTCAAACAGATATATTACATCATGAAAAAATTGTGTCTATGACAAGAAGTAAATAAAGACCTCTTCGATCCCTAGAACTTCTATCAAAATTAACCCTCTTACCTTCTTTCGAAGATCGGAAGTCATTTAGGGTTCCTTTCTACTTGCTCTTTATTAGCATTTTCTTCATCGGACCATTCGATGTCCTCCGAAGATGAAGTTTGTAAACTAACTTCATTTTCCTCCTCTTTAATATAACTTCCCCATAGCTTCCCCGAGGAATGGAAAATCGAGGACGCCTGTGAGGTCTTAGAGCTTCGAAGGTGGCCCATTGCATGTGGAGTTCTTCGTTATTTTCTAACACTTCGAGCTCATCCAAATAAGTCTTCTCATTCAAAAAAGAATAAAAGCATAAGTTTTTACATAATTGGGGTCCTAAGGAGAGCAACTACTTGGCCAGAAATCTCTCCATACTGAGTACCCGCTTTCTTCATGGTCTTCGCTACTTCTTGGATCATCTTTAACCTCTGAAGTAGAGAGACGTCGCCAGTCAAAGAAGAAGCACAAGAAGTGCCAAAGTACTCTAGGACACCACGAAGGGTGTCCATGGTGTCGAAAGCCACTTTCTCGCACTTTATCTTCTCTTCAGATAAAGTATTCTTTGACAAAGACAGCTCGTCTGTTAGAGATGATAGTCTAGCTGCCTCCGTCATAAAATAATTCTTTTGTCCGAGTAGTTTGTTGGCCTCCTCCATCAATTTTTATTGCTCTTCTCGGAGCTTGACCAGTTCAGCTCCCGCAGTTGCCTGCTCTCCCCATAGTTTTTCCACTTCGGCCCGAAGCACAACCCGCTCAGCCTCGAGCTCATTGTTTCAGCCTCCAAGCTAATCCTAGCCTTTCTTTCTGCGGCCACCATCTCTTCCAAGCTGGAGGTCCGAATCTCGAAGCTAACAAGACTCCCTTGAAGAGTTGTTACATTCTACTTGAGCCGGTTGCACTCTCGCTCATGTGATATAGCCGTAGCTCATGCTAGGACTATTTGCTGCGAAGGAAGAAAAAGAGCAATGTAAGTAAATTATTTACATATGTTTGAACTAATTCTATTGTTGTAGATACTTCGTACCTGGTAGTCTACCCACTCCAAAGTTGTGTCTAGCTCCTACCCCTCGGCTTCCCCAAGAGTGGAAACCAAGTCAGTCTCCCCAACTTCATGACTAGACCGAGCAAGAGGCTTTAGCATAGTCCAAAGTCCAGTCCTCCTCTCTAGAAAAAGGAGCTGGGAGGGGGAGCCTTGAAAAGGCACTCTGGTCGTATTCATTCAGAGATGGGCCGGAGCGTAGCGAGGTGTCTTCGGAGGCCTCCATGGATTGACCTCCCTCCGTGGATTGGCCTCTGTCCGTAGAATGTGACGGGGTCCACCCTAGAAGAGGAGTAGGTAAAGGTCCCCCTTTACCTTTACCTTTTCTAGGACCCATCCTCATAGCTACTTCAGGAATTGGCTTCGAAGACACGACAGCCTCCGGCACAACCTCCATAGCGGGGGTCACCTCCATTGGAACCGATCCTGTGAAAACCAAAGTTATATGATATTACATAAATTTTGCAGGACACAAAAAGAAGGAAAAAGAAAAGGTACTATTCTAAAGTCTACCTTCGACATTCTATTGCTGAACGAGCACTGGACTGCTTGGAGGTTGAAACATATGACCGAAGTCCTCTTCAGACTCCGGGCTTCGAACCGAAGGATTAGTTGCCAAAACTTCTTCGACAACTGCAGCTATCACTTCATCTAGAGGCGAGACTTGGGCATCCGCAGTCTCTACTCCGCCTTCTCCTGCAGCAGGGGCTTCTACTTGACTAGGTAGGACGTTCTTAGCCTCTTCCTGGTCGAGGTTGTCTCTAGCGACGGGCGCCGCCACCACGTCATCTTGAGCGGGGACATCAGCTCCCATGCGTGATTCCTCATCCCCTGTTAGGAGGGCTTCGAACTCCCTTCCCATTTCGATGTTTGCTTCATCTGAAGATGACTCCGAAGACGAAGTGTGGGATTTGGAAGGAGCAATGGCCTTCGATTTCCAGGCCACTTTCTTCACAGGCATCTTAGCTGGCGCTAAAGTCCCTCCTTCAGCCTTCCTCTTTTAGGAGCTTGCTCAGAGATGTTCCAGTCCAAAAGAGTGGGAGATTCAACTCTGAGTACTCTCCATACTCGGTTGAATCGCTCCCAGCTGCCAACCAACTTCACCCTCCACTCCTTTTCGGTGGGCGTGTGGAGATGAAAGATAAGATTTCCTTTCAGTTAAATCATTTTTATAAAATCAATACTACATGTAAAACATTTTGCAGGGCATTCGAGGTTACCTGCAGTAATTGAAGGGATCTCTAAGAGTCCACCCTCTGGGTTCTCTTCGAAGTTTATCGGCCAGCTCGCCATCAAAGGCAGAATACTGAGTCCAATAAACTCCTCTGCTAAGTCTCGCATGCTCATGCGATGACTTATGGCTTGCAGTAGTCTGAGACGAGCTTCGAGCTGGCCTAGGTCCGGATGGACTTCCGCTTCCCATCGGTAGAAGATGTCTTCGAGGGGTCTAGCCAATGCATTGTCTGCTCCTACCTCGGCATAGAACCAGCGAAGGACCCAATCTGTGTACCATCTGGCGTTGATGGCCTTCGCTGGAAACTGAGTTTGATATTCATCTCGAAGACGAAAGTTGATGTTGCCAAAGGAAATTACCATCTTCTCTCCTCCGGTTCCTTGGTAAGTCTTCGACTAGCAGGAGGCTTTGTGAAGCGCTGCGAAGATCTCAGCTCTCCCCTCCCAACCTTCATCTCTCATCACCCACTCGAAGATAGGTAGGCATGCAATAGAATTGGGCGACAGTTGAGGTAGAGTAACATGGAACAATCCTATTACCTGAGTGAGAAAATCTACCATCGGAAGCCCCAATCCAGCTTTGAAAAAAGCTTTGAACACGACCACTTCTCTGGCCCGTGGAGAAGGAATTGCTTCTTTGCCAGGCTGATGAATCTTGATCCCTAGACCCGTCTTCCCCGCAATCACCGCCACAATGGACTTCTTCGAGCAAGTTGACGATCCTAGGCTGTACGACTGGTCCATGTATTTGGCTAACGCCAGGAGGAGATCGCGAGGACCAGCCGAACATGGATTGCCCGAAGGCGCTGCTGCTGCTGCCGCCATCGCTTGCTACCTAGCCAAGGTTGAAGCAGGAACAGGAGCTTTGTGGCTAGTTTTTTCCATGAGAGAAGGAGTTCAGGTTCAGGTTCAAGAAGCAGAAAGGGGGAAAATGTGGGAGCAATCGGTAAAGTAGCCAAAACACACTCCTACCCTCCTATTTATAGTGTGTATTCGCAGGCAATGTATCGTTCATATGTGCCTTTCGGTCTTCTTTACCGTTACAATTTATCACGACTCTTCGTGAGAATTCATGTCTCTGGAAACAAAGCGGAATTATAACTCTCTTTGAAAAAAGGGGTAAAGACTATTTTGGTGAGTCTAACGGTTATTTTAGCATCGCAAAGATTTGTTTTCGAAGCTACTTCGACGAGTACCTTCGCATAGAAGCTGGTTCGAAGATTACGAATCTCCGAATGCTTCAAATAATGGTAAATTTCTCTAAGTCCCTAAGCATGACATTATTTCTTGCGTATACTGCTCTCCTTGCCATACAGGTTATTCGAGGGGCTATTGTTGGGGGAAAATACTTCATCCCCAGGATCTTCAAGATTACAAGACAAAGACAACTCATGAGCCCGGAGTCCAAGACTTGTCTCCGTACTGATGTAAAGTTAAGGCTAGAGGGTCTGCACACACTCTAGTTCGAAGATACACTTCGAAGACTCCACCTCTACAGTGGAAAACTGCCAGCAAGGATAGAAGACTTATCTTCTATCTGATTAAATTAGTCTTTTACAATTTTAGCCCTACTATGGGTACCAAAATAGTTTCCACTATGTCGGTTGTAACTGAGCGGTAAAAAGGTCTTTTCCTTAAAGTTTTTACCTATAAATACCCCTATTCTCACCCTGTAATAGGCATCAAATATTCATATATTCAATACACAACTTCAAACTACTTCGAGCTATTATCCAATATGGAGGCTTGAGATAGTCCGCTTCACAAACTCTTCGTTTGTTAGTTCTTAATCTTAGAGAAGCTGTTAGCGTAATCTTTTACGCCAATAGTGGTGTTCGAAGATCTCAATCCAGAGGTTCGAGAAGACCTCCAAAGGGGACTAGTGCCTAGGCTCCACTTAGGAGGCATGGCTCTAGGAATGGATTGGTAAAGAACGAAGTTTTTTTACTTGGTTCCCCATGGACGACATACCAAAAGATGGATAATGCATGTCCTGAAAGCTCATCACAAAAGAACGTCGTTCATCCTTGATACGACGAAAGAAAAACCCAACCAAATGACCCACCCGATGACAATAGGGGCAGTGATACACTCTCTTGGGTGTGTGAGCATGGGCCTCAGGCGCAAATATCACAGTCTTCTTGGGTTTTTGCTGAAGAGTTTTCTTTGGTGAATGAAGAGCTTTCTTAATAGGTTTAGTAGGATTCTCGGCTTTTTGTGTGGTGTCTAACTGGGCTCTTTCTATCTCAAGGGTAGTGGGTGGAGTGAACACAGTTTTTCTCGGAGTGTTTGGAGTGGTTCTCTCATAGCCGAACCATAGAGCTAACCCTGCCCTATCAGCACACAATTTTGTTTTAGAAAAAAGCAAATCCATCCTACCCTTTCCTTCAGTGCATTTTTCAACCACAAAGAGAAGATAATCATTTTCACATTTTAGTTTTTCGACTTGCTCTCTAGCAAAGCTGAGTTGGTCATTAAGAGTGATGCAGGTGGGACAAGCTGGCTTCACATCCTTAGAACACTCAGCACTCTCCAATCTAGCCTTAAATTCATCAACATGCCTATCTGTCAAATTAATGCTTTCAACAAGTAAAGAACAGTTCATGCATTCATTGATGACAACAGGACTAGATTCCACCTCCAAAAGCTGCTTTTGAGTAATTTCAAGTTTTTCAACAATTTGAGCATGTGTAAAATGCAGGTAACCAAGTTTATTCATAACAATAATACATGACTCACATTCAGCGTCATCAGACTTAGATTTCAAAATTGCAAGTTCAGTGGAAATAGTTTCAAGTCTGAATTTTAGTTGTTTTCGTTCTTAAGCAGCAAGTTTAAGTAATCTATCCTAAGAACAAACAACATCATGCAATTCATCATTTTGAACAAGAAGCTGATCATGGGATAGATATACCTCAAAAGTGTCGAGCTCGTCGCTGCTATGGTTATTATCAGCCATGAAGCAAAGGCCGGTGAAGTCCATTCTCTTATTCTCCTTTTCTTTCTTCGATGGTTCTTCTTCATCAGAGCTTGGCTCCTCACTTGATGTACTGTTGATGTCACTGAGGGTGGCCACAAATGATCTAGCTACTCTCTTAGCCACTTTGTCGCGCTTCCCCTTGAAGAAGAGTTTCTTGTTCCACTTCTAGTACTTGTGCTCTTTTTCATTTTTCATTTTTAGTTTAGGGCAATTTGCTTTTACGTGAGAAGGATCTCCACACTTAAAACAACCTCGAGACCCTTCTTTCCACTGATCTCGTCTATTATTATAGAAGTGTGTGAACTTATTAACAATCAGAGCTAGATCCTCATCATCTATAGTGTCCCATATAGCATTTCCTTGGCTTAGTAGATAAGCCTCCAGGTATCATATAAATTGCAAGTTCAATGGATATAGATTCAAGTCTGAGTATTAGTTCTTTTCGTTCTTTAACAGCAAGTTTAAGTAATTTATCCTAAGAACATAAAACATCATGTAATTCATCATTCTGAACAAGAAGCTGGTCATGGGATAGTGTAGGACCAAAAGTAGCGACCATAGAGGGGGTGAATGGGCGCCTAAAAAATTCTTTCGTATCAATGGCCTTCTCCCAACACCCAACGCACCTCAACAGATGATCAGTAGAAGCAAAAACAAATCACAGGTACTAAAAATAATCTAGCCTAAAAATGACTGGTGTCCTAGTCAAAAAAACACCAACACAGTGATTAAAGGCAGATCAAGTTAACTCATAGATCAAATGACAGTTCTACAGATGATTCACCAAAGACATAGATATTCTATCAAGCATGTCCAAAACATCCAGAGAACACATGCATTTCAAGCATCACAGGGATAATCATCACAGGCATTTGATCAGACAAAATAAGTGTCAATGATAAACTATGCTCACAGATAGTTCAAAATGCATACAACCATTTGATCTGATAAAGTAAACGCAGATGAAAAGATAGCGCTCACAGACGATTCAAGTAACAGTTGTGGTGCACTAAAGACACATAGATATATCAATGAATAATTGTAGTGTTAAATAAAATTGCTTGCAGAAGATTTAATCTAACACAGAATGTTCATTCAAACATTTAAGTGCAATCAAAACAAGGAAAAGGAAATTACTGTGCGTTCGTTGTCTGGTGTACGTATTCCGTCGAACACAAGAGTTGTGCGTGCACCGAAAACTGTTGCCTCTAGTCGATTAGACAAGACACTGTAGCTGCTGCTGCTTCACATGCGTCGCAGGCGCCGTGCACGCAAGCCGAAGGAAATCAATGCGTCACCGACTGGTGCACGCCTACGGAAAAATGAAAACCACCGGCTAAAACAGCCTCGGGCCTTCCGCCTGTGAATCCACGCGCTGATATTTACTGCTCTGTAAAGCCACGCTTGGCCTGCTGCTGTTCTGCTGCTTCCATGGTGATGTAACCACACGACACCAACAAGCGCACTGCTCCACGCGTGCTGCAGCGCCAATCAGAGCAACACCCCAGAAAAACCAGAGGAACAATGGTTCCTTTAAAAAACAAGAAACCATTTTTTTCGGAAACACTATGCGTCGACTAGGAGTGCTGGACTCCAGGTGGAACTGTAGCCGGCGAGGAGAAAACCAGAGGCAGCGGAGGAAAAACAGAGAATAACAATGGTGGCTGATCAGGAAGAAGAACCCACGAAAATGAACTCTGATTTTTAATTACAAATGAGTTAACCCTAACCCTAGGGGATTGGGGCCTATTTATAGACAACCCAATAAGAAGGGAAAAGATAGATTTACCCCTAGCGTAAATTACACAAATGCAAAAATAAATTGAACAGACAAACATGCCCTTAGGATTTATACAGACTCGACTAACACAGACTGTGGGCCTAAAAGAAAAAAATAGTAAAATCCTAAATAAAGATAACTTGTCATGATGCGGAGCTTTCGTAGCAGCTACGGCTTCGCCTCAGAACGATAGGATCCAATATCAGCGGTCATCAGTTTTGCGCCGAAACTGACAAAGTGTCCACCGTCTTTGCATCAGCAATCGCTCGCCGTTTGTGTACCTAAGTCAATCCCAGTCAATAGACCAGTGGATCATCTGCTGCTCCTAGCCCATGTACTCGGATTGAGCCGGCCCGACTCCACAACCCCTCTGCCCGGCAGTCGCTCGCCGCTCGTGTACCTGAGTCACACGCGGCCCAGACACGGTAGGTCTCGTCTTCTCTTTGACTTTCATTGACAATCACTCATCACATCTAGAGCCATGAGGCCCATGATCTTCACCATGGCTCCTCAATCTCCCCTTAATGAGTGTATTGTCAACACCCTCTTCATCAGCTCTTCTGAACCTGCAAACACATGTGGAAACACGAAAAAAACACAAGGAGACAAAAATAAGAAAATAAAATAAAAGGTTTAACCCTAATGACCAAAAGCCAGAAGACGGTCATTGTGGTTAAAAGAAAGTAAAAACTAAAATGAGTGCAATCTTAGAATTATCAACAAGGATATCCAAAGATCAAGGGCAAAAGAGACTAAGACTCCCCCTGAAACAAATCCCATAGAAGGCCAAAAACTCCCCCTAAACTCTTCTAAAAGATCAAGTAACCCAAAATTTCTCCGCCTTGTTAACAATTGGCCTCATTAAGCGAGACTAAATGCACTCAAAAGAGACACAGACTCAAACTCCCCCTGAAATGTAGCTCCCCCTCAAAACATGCAATGAATGTAACTGGGGTGCAGGTGCAGTGTAAAAAGCATGCTTCTCATATATGATTTACTACAATTACAACATCTAGCAAGTATAGCAAAATACATACTATCTAAGACATATGGCATGATCAATGCAACAAATGATATCCAAAGAAAGTTATTAGCACATATTTTTAAATATTTGCAAATAAAAGCATCACCACATTTCCTAGTTGACAAGCAAGGTAAAACATGAGATGCAAAGGCTAGCTGATATCTACTAGGATAAGCATTGTCCAAATCAAAGTGTTTCAGCAAACTTGTTATCTTTTTAATTTTCAGGCTTTTCTTTTCCTTTTTCATTTTTGCTAGGGGTTATTTGCATGTCAACCTTATGCTAACTGACCAAGTCAAGCCTAGGCCAGAACTAGACCATCATAAGCTTAAGACATTGGTCTTGGCATACATTACACTGTCCTAGTTCATACCAAAGTGCTATGGTAAGCAGTCCAGAACAATGCAATGCGACAAAGCAAACCCACCTGGATCTTTTCAATTATGCATAAAAAGTCATGGATTTTTCATTTTTCTGATTTTTATCATTTGTATAGAACATTTTCTATGTTAAAGCATATAGATGTCCAAGTTGCATATCTGCATCTAAGTAAAGAACTAGCTACCAGACTTGTAAAAGATAGCAAAAGCATTCAGCCTACGCATGCTAGTTACCAGAAGCAATGGTGATCATTTTTTAATTTTAAAGCATAAAAGCCATGCATATGACAGATATCAGACATATCATGTGAACTGAAGGAAAGAATGATCATTGACAGGTATTCAAAAGCATATACTAGCTAGCATAAGTAAAGTAGATCAATCATATAATAGAAGCAAGCTCAATGTGTGATATGTGAATATGCATGATATGAACTCACACGAAAAGAATCAAGAAAAGAGTAAAGAAGAAAGAAAACAGACTCAAAATATCCTAAAAAGGATACACAACTCCCACATCCCCTCGCAAACCTCAAAAGTAGACTGGTCTAGGGGTTTGGTGAGAATGTCAGCCAACTGATGATGGGTCTCAACATGAACAAGGTCAATGACACGTTTCTCATATTGATCCCTCAGAAATGGAAAGCGCACATCAATATGTTTGGTTTTTGAATGAAGACATGGGTTTTTTCCTACACTAATCACGCTGGTGCTATCACAAAACAAGGGTACTCTGGTAGGGAAGAACAACCCAAAATCTCTCAAAGTGGAAATCATCGAAACCAACTGTGAGCAGCAGCTAGCAGCAGCTACATACTCAGCCTCTATGGTAGAAAGTGCAACTCCATATTATTTTCGAGAAGACCAAGAGACAAGCAAAAAACCAAGAAACTGGCAAGTACCGGAAGTAGACTTGCGATCCAGTTGGCACCCACCAAAATCAGCGTCCGAAAAGCCAGATAACTCAAGAGACGATGATGCCGAATAGTAAAGACCTAGATCAGTCACATAGGTAAGGTACCTGAAAATGCACTTGACAGCCTACCGATGAGATGTGCGTGGTGAAGACTGGAAGCGCACGCACAGTCCCATGACAAATTGAATGTCCGGTCTCATCGCCGTCAAGTATAGCAATGATCCGATCATCCCTCGATACACTCTCTCATTGACCTTTACATCACTCTCGTCCTTGTCCAGGCCCACAGATGTACCCATTGGGGTCATCTGAGGCTTCAACTCTCCACCAAAGTCAAACTTCTTTAGCATATCCCGTGTGTACATGCTCTAGTGGATGAAGATGTCGTCCTTGGTCTGCTTGATCTGGAGCCCTAATAAGTACTTGAGCTCACCCATGAGGCTCATCTCAAAGTCGATGTGCATCTGCTCAGAAAACTTGGACACAAGCTCATTAGTAGAACCACCAAAAATAATGTCGTCCACGTAAATCTGAGCATTCAAGAAGTTTGATCCAACTCTGAGCAAGAAAAGAATCTTGTCCACATAACCCATCACAAAGCCACTCCCCAACAAAAACTGCTTTAGACGATCATACCAAGCCCTAGGGGCTTGCTTCAGACCATATACAACTTTCTACAACTTGAAAACATGTCGAGGAAACTTAGGGTTCTCAAAACCGGGGGGCTGCCTAACATAGACCTCCTCCTCTATATACCCGTTCAGAAAAGCACTCTTGACATCCTCTTGAAAAAGCTTAAAACCTTTAGAAGCAGCGAATGCCAAGAGTATATGAATGGACTCAAGACGGGGAACAGGGCAAATGTCTCCTCAAAGTCAATACCCTCTTTCTGGCAAAAACCTTGGGCAACTAATCTAGCTTTGTTGCGCACCACAACGCCATCTTCACCTTGCTTGTTCTTAAACACCCACTTGGTTCCTATTGGGTTACATCGAGGTGGCAACTCAACTAGTGTCCAAACCCGATTGCGAACAAAATTTTCAAGCTCTTCTTGCATGGCGTTTATCCAATTTGCATCAAAAAGAGCATGAGAAACATATCTAGGCTCAAAAGAGGCAACAAAAGTAGATTCAGCAAAACAGCGAGTGGCATGACGACAGTGGCATGAGCATCTTTCAGCTCTAGCTAAGCGCTCTCAAGCTCAGTGGCCAAAGTGTCTCTCTCATCTACCCTCTCTATGTACCTGGACTTGAGAGTCGTCAGGTCACACAACAACATCTCATAGTTAGTGCCCTCACTACTACCACCCAAGCAAGGGGAAGAAGATAGATTCTCAATCTTGCCATTGGCCATGGCAAGCTCACTCTCAAGCTCATCTATCCTCTTCTTAGCCCCTCTAAGCAGTTTCTCCCGATACCTCAACTCCTGACGGTTCTCTTCAAGCAATTCAATGTCTTCTTGTTCATAGAAGGATACCTTTTCATCGTCGTCGTCATCGGAGTTGTCGGGGGAACCCTACTCTTCCTTATCCCCAAGAGCCATTGAACAGAAGCTCTTGCGGGATCTTCAGCAATGGTGCGAATGACTCTTCGGCTTGTCCCCGAAGGCCATGAAGCAAAGGCCCGCTGGATCATCCTTGTCCTCCCCCTTCTTGATCACGATCTCCTCATCGCTTGAGCTCGATGAAGGGGAAGAAGACGATGATCTCTTGGAGTAGCTTCTCTCCATCTCGGCGAAGAAGGCCTTGTCTCGCTTCTTGTTCTCACGCAAGTTATAAGACAAAGATAATTTACTAGATCGAAGTTCAACTATTAACTCCGACCTCTCGTATGATCAAGCTCGGAGAATTCATGCAGGCTTCTGTTCAGAGTATGACTTAGAAGGTTCAATCTTCAGAGAGCTTATCTGCCAGCGAGGATGGAAGACTTATCTTCTTTCTAATTAGATTAGTCTTTTACCATTTTAACCCTATTAGCGGTACCGAAATAGTTTCCACTATGTCGATTGTAATTGAGGGGTAAAAAGGTCTTTTCCTTAAGATTTTTACCTATAAATACCCCCCCTTCTCACCCTATAATAAGAATCGAATACTCAGCTATTCAATACACAACTTCAAACTACTTCGAGCTATTATCCTATTCGGAGGCTTGAAATAGTCCGCTTCACAAATGCTCCGTTTGTTAGTTCTTAATCTTCGAGAACCTGTTAGCGTAATCCTTTAAGCCAACAGTTGGCGCCCTCCGTGGGGAACTTAGTCAATAAAAAACCTCGTTCTCTACCAAGTTTTTAGAGCCATGCCTCCTAAGTGGAGTTCAGGTGGCAGTCCTACTCGGAGATCCCCTCGGACCTCCAGAGCAAGATCTTCGAATACAGTCAAGGTCGGAGGACCTTCAGTAGTTCCTCCAGCTAACACCACCAAAGGGAATTTTCTTCCTCGAACATACGAAGCCCCCTTAGGGACTCCATCTATGCTTCGACCAAATGGAGCTCCTCCTTCAGCTCCGACTATGCTCCAAACTGACATGTTCAGTTCCCAAGACCCAGAAGCTCCTTCCGGAAGAAATGAAGATAGCCTTGGCGACATGGCGACCCAGATGGCCAGTCTCCAAGCTGAAGTGGCAAGGTGGAGGCAAGAGGCCACAGATAGGCTTTTTCCTCAAGTCACCCCTATCATCCCAGAGGTGCCTCAAGACAATGATTCTCTTCTTTATCCTGAAGCCCGAGAGAACGCTTCCTTCGATAACGAGTCTTCGATGCACCTCGACTTACAAAAAGTGCGCTTCGACCCTAAGTTTAAAACTTCGAAGCTCTGTATGTACTCTGGAGAAGAGGATACGGGGGAGTTCTCCCGTTCGTATGCTTTGGCGATTGAGGCCAGCGGAGGAGTCCGAGACACCATGGCCAAGTGTTTCCCTCTCGCCCTTGATGCCAGGATCAATTAGAACTTGGGAGCAGCTAAGAAAAAAGTTTATAAGTAACTTTCAGGGTACCTTTGTACCCCCTATGTCTACTGGAAGTCTTTTCTAGGTGAAGCAACTACCTAGAGAAACTTTAAGACAGTTCTTCAAGTGCTTCTCTCATACAAAGTCACAGATAAGGGGGCTGTCTGCATCATCCATTGTTGATGTACCCCGAGAGGGATTTACTCATGCAGGCCTCCTCGAAAAACATCATCGGAAACAAATATCCTTTGTAGCAAAGCTGATGGCCTATTTCGAAGAATATGCTTAGTCGGATGAAGGATGGCTCTGAAGAACAGCTTCGACTCCACCAATCCTATAGGAAGTCAAGCTCAAGGTGAATACTTCAACACCTTCGCAGGGGCCCAGCTTCGACATCCCCCACGACAGGCGTCGGGGGCAAAAGCATCCTCGCTCTGAAGTCCTGAACATTGCTCATACTCTGCAGAAATTTTTCCCTAGAAATCCGCAAGCTTCAGGAAACAAGGTCAGCAGCTGGAGGCCGCTAGTGAAGCCGGCTGGCAAGGGCCAAGCCTTCTTCTTCTGCGTTCATGGTGAAAATCAGAGTCATGCTACTAATGCGTGCAAGTCTATACTGGCCTTAAGAGGTGAGTACCTCAAAATGACCTCTGGTCGAGGCACTACTGACCGATTCCCCTTCGAGGCACGTCCGAAGCCTATGCAGGTTGTCGTACGTGTAGACAACTTTGACCCCACAAGACAATCTCTGGTGGTCAATATTATGCCACCCCCGAAGCAAGAAGATGGCCAAGACCGGGGAACTCTCGGCAGTATGTCAAAGAGGCAGTGGAGAGAGTATGTACGAGAAGTAGGTCATATTGGAACTTCTTCATCTGCAGCCACAATGCCCGAATGGTTCCATGTGCCTATATCTTTTTCTACAGATGATGCAGTAGGCATAAAATTACCACATGCAGATCCTCTTGTCATCACTGCCGATATAGCGGGAACTAAAGTTCGGAGAGTGCTGGTCGATGGCAGGAGTTCAACATATATCATCTTCGTTCAATCTTTCGATCAGCTCAGTATCTCCAGGAAACATCTCCTCCCTACAGCTCATCCCCTGCAAGGCTTCGCAAGGCCTCATCTTGATGCCCTCGACCAAATAGGTCTTGAGGTTGCTTTCAGAGAGGGGCTTCTAGCAAGAATGGAGGAGGTAATCCTCGATGTTGTTGATGCCCCTTATACTTATAACATTATCTTCAGAAGGGGCATTTTAAATTAGTTTGGAGCCATGGCACACCATAACTATTTATGTATGAAGATGCCCACGCAAGCGGGAGTACTCACTGTCTTCAGTGATCAAGCCACTGCGCAAAGAGCAGAATATGGTCATGGCCCCCCTCTCGACCCAAGACAAGTGAATAACGTACAAGGAAATTCGGAGGATATCTCTACTTCACGTGAGTCTTCAAAGAAACCCTTCCCAAGGCCAAGCCCCGAAGGAGAAATCATAACGAAGATTATTGTAAAAGATGGCAAAGACTATTCTTTTTAGTTCGGCAAAGATTTGCCTTCAGAGATCACTACTTCGTTAGAAAATGTAGTCGAAGAAAATTTGGATGTCTTGGCCTAGTCTGATGAAGACATTCTGGGAGTCAGCCAAGATATCATTGAGCACAACCTACTTGTAAACCCAAGGGTTTGGCCTATTCGACAGGGGCTTCAAAAGTTATCAGTAGAAAGGGCAATCCTTGCTAAGGCAGAAGTGGAGAAATTATTGAAGGCTAGGATTATCAGAGACGTAGTTCATATGGAGTGGCTAGCTAACCCCGTTTTCGTCAAAAAGAAATCCTACGGGAAGTGGCGCATGTGTATTGATTTTTCATCTTTGAATAAAGCATGCCCACATGACCCCTATCCCATGCCCCGAATAGTTCAATTAGTTGATTCCACTACTGGTTCGGAGTTATTAAGCTTCCTCGACACGTATTCTGGCTATCATCAAATCTGGTTAAAGCGCGAAGATGAAATCAAAACAAGCTTCGTAACTCCTTTAGGAGTCTTCTGCTATGTAAGAATGCCTTTTGGCTTGAGAAATGTCGGGCAACCTTTTCTAGATTAATTGGTAAGGCTCTAGGTCATCAAACAGGCCGCAATGTAGAAGCCTACATGGATGATATTGTAATAAAGAGTTCATTAAAGCACCAGCATAGCCTAGACTTAGCAGAAACATTTGAGAGCCTCCGAACATGTGGAGTCTGCCTCAACCCTAAAAAATGTATCTTCGGGGCTCAAGCTGGGAAGTTGCTAGGGTATCTAGTTTCAAGTAGAGGAATTGAAGCTAGCCATACTCAAATAACTGCATTGCAAAAGATGGCTCCATCGGAGAACTTAAAATAGGTACAAAAGCTGACTGACTACCTTGCAGCACTCAGTAGATTTTTAGCAAGGTGCGCAGAATGAAGCCTCCCCATATTAAAAGCATTAAAAGGGTCCGAAGATTTTGCATAGACACCGGAGTGCCAAAATAGTTTTGATGATATTAAAAATTATCTCAGCAACCTCGCAACACTTACTGTTCTCATTGCAGATGAAACCCTACTCCTTTACCTCGCAGCTACTGGCTCCGCTGTCAGTGCAGTCCTTGTTAGAGAAGTTGATTTCAATGGGAAGTTGGTGCAGAATCTAGTTTATTTTGTATCCGAAGCCTTATCTAGAGCAAAAACAAGATATTCTGATCTTGAGATGTTCACTTATGCTCTGATAATGGCTTCGAGGAAATTATGACATTATTTTTTAGCACATAATGTAATTGTACCAACTTCATATCCTTTAGGAGATATGCTCCGAAGTAAAGATTCTATGGGGAGAATTGGAAAGTGGGCCGTCGAGCTAGCACCCTTTGGCATCTCCTTCGTAGCAAGAACAACAATCAAGTCGCAAGTGGTGGCAGATTTCGTAACAGACTGGACTCCGTCTGCAATATGGGCTCCGGAGAAATCAAACAAAAGAATTTGGACCATATAGTACGATGGAGCTTTTCAAGAGTCCGGAGAAGGTATTGGAGCAGTAATTATTTCACCTTCTGGTCAAAGAGCGATGTACTCCTCAAGGCTCAACTTTAAGTCCATAAATAATATAGCGGAGTACGAAGGAATTTTGTTAGGACTCCGAAAAGCGCGTGCTCTAGGTGCTACAAGAGTTGTTATTAAAACAAATTCTCAAATTGTAGCAGGGCCCGTTGACAAAAGTTTTCAAGTCTGGCATCCACAACTTGCAAAATATCTGGAAGAGATCCGTAAGATTGAAGCAACATTCAAGGGGATTTCCATCTGACGTATACCAAGAGCTGAAAATGTACAAGCTGATACCTTAGCAAAAGCTGCAGCCGAAGTTGTAGATATTCCGGAAGGAGCTTTTTATGAAGAACTTACTTCACCTTCGGTGCCACAAATTCCTCTTACGGAGGTTCTTTTCATTCCGAGCATTGACTCATGGAGTTCAATCATGGAGTTATTGCAAGGTGAAGCAACTCTACATGAAGGATCACAACTTTCAAGGTTGAAGCTAAGAGTTTGGAATTATCATGTAATCAACGTTATTCTCTACAAGGCCGGAGTATGTTCCCCCCTACTCCGATGTATTTCTCAAGATAAAGGTCAAGAGATACTTCGAGAAATTCATGAAGGCCTTTGTGGTAGCCATCTAGCCCACCAAGATTTAGCGAAAAAAACACTTCGCCAAGGGCTTTATTGGCCTACAATAGTAGTTGATGCAGATAGTTTAGTCCACACTTGCCAAGGTTGTCAATGGATGGGAATACGAAGTCATCGTCCGCCAATGATTCTTCAAATCATTGCTCCGGTTTGGCCTATGGCCAGATTGGCCATGGATCTCATTGGCCCCTTCTGAGTGGCAAAAGGAAATTTGAAATTTGCAGTGGTAGCAATTGAATATTTTTCCAAGTGGGTCGAAGCAAAACCCCTCAAAGCTATCACTTCGAATAATGTACAAAAATTCTATTGGAAGAATGTTTTATGAAGGTTCTAAGTGCCTCGAAAGCTCATAGTCGACAATGGCACACAATTTGATGCCAAGCCTTTCAGGAAATTTTGCGAAGACCTTGGCATACAAATATGTTTTGCAGTTGTGCGTCATCCTCAATCTAACAGAGTTGTCGAACGAGCTATTTGTTGTAGCAATTGTGTTAGCTACAACACAGGTTTTTTATGTGTATATGATGTGTAAAATGAACCTCGAAGGGTTCTCTCAGAAGGAGAAAAGATTTATACTTGTTCGGACCTCCCTAAGGGGATAATAGCCCTACATCTAGTTTGTGGTGGATTTGGCATAGTATGCCTCAGTGGAATCTAGTAGATCAGAGGCTCTCATGGCCTTGGAGAAGCTGAACCGCCACCCTATTACAAGGGCTTGGCCCTGCTTTTATAGGCACACAGGCCAAAGGAAAAGACCTAAATGCCCTCTATAAGCCATAGGCTTATAGGGGTAAAAAGGGAAAAGGCTAGTCTACTATACAAAGTGCTTTACAACTTTACAGACGTGTCAGATAAATGTCACTTCTTGACCAGCTAAATGACATACTAGGGGCAGAGGGGCCCCTGGCATGACTTCTACACTGTAGCGAAATACAAATATTTCTTGGGTTTGGAGTAGTAGCCGGAGCTCTTCGGTTGGAGGCTATAAGGAATGCTTCGAAGAACACTCCGTAGTGGGCTTCGAAGTATACTCCGAACTGAACTCCGAAGTGGGCTCTGAGAGACATAACTTCGAATTGACTGAAGAGGGTCCATAGACAGGCTCGGGGGAGCTCCGAAAGGAATTCAGAGGTTAACTCTGAAGATAGCCCGGAGGCTAACTCCGAAGGGACTTTAAAGAGAGCATGACTTGGCTTCTGGCATACTTCAGAAGGGGGCCTGAAGGCTTCGATCTAGAAGGCTCCGGAAGGAGTCCGAAAGCTTCGATCTGGAGGGCTCCGAAAGGAGTCTCATGATGCTTGGAAATAACTTCGGCAGGCCTGAACCTACTTTGATAGTGTCGGGCTCCGGGCCGAAGGTCAACGGAGGCTAACATCATTTGGCCCCTGTTCAAGGGAAAACTATTCCCCCAGCAGTAGCCCTTCACCTGTAGGCCTTTAGGACGAATGGGTGCTTGCGCCCTTGGGACAAATGACAGTAAAAATGGTAACTTTAGAGAAGGCAGGCCTTTGGAGCTTGGACCGAAGGTGGCTTCAACTTTGCGCAGGTAATAATTGCCTGCCTCGGTGTAGGACCGAAAGTAGCGACCAGAGGGGGGGTGAATGGGCGCCTTAAAAATTCTTTCGAATCAATGGCCTGTTCCCAATACCCAACGCAACTCAAAAATACTACGCAGCAGAAAATAAAAAGAAGGCCTAAGTCTAAAGGTTTCTAACCTAGAAGCAACTCATGATAAACAGTGTAAATTTAAAGTAGTGCAACTAGGCAGATGAACAAGTTGAAACAGGCCTAAACTTCTCAAAGAAATGATCTAAGAATGTATAAGATGAAAAGCGAAGTTACTGTCCAAAGTTGTCTCCTGTTCGGAACTTGGCGAAGCCCCCTTCGCACGTCGAGGTCTGCTTCGGAGGTTGGTGTCGGAGTCTGTCCGAAACGCCGAAAGTATCGCTGTCTAGCCTAGTTCGAAGTGGAAAGGAGCGAAGTGTACTTCGGAGCGAAGTAAAACAGTGCCGGAGCTTGGTTCGAAGTATGCACTTCGAAGCCAAGGCTTCGAACACAGCTTCGAATCACGAGCTTCGGAGCGAAGTACAACAGTGCCGGAGCCTGCTACGAAGTATGCACTTCGAAGACAAAACTTCGAACACACTTTGAACCGAAAGCTTCGAAGCAAAACCTTCGAACACAAAACTTCGAACACAACACACAAACAGACAACCTTCGAACAAAGAAGCGAAGTCTGTCACGTGACAGAAAATCAAGTCCGAAGCCTACTCTCTATCTTCTAACAGGGAAAGCTTCGGAAGGAGAATCGAAGGCTGACACGCCACAAAGAAATCCAAGCGAAGTCTATCAGAAAAGACAAACTTCGAACCTAACTTCGAAGCCTAACGAAGTGTGCACTTCGAACAGATAGATTCGGAGTATGCTTGTTCGAAGTATGCGATACTGTCCAAACAGGAAGATCTTCGAAGTTAGCAACTCAGACCCAAAAACCGAAGTTCGCAGATTGGACGACAGCTTTGATAATGTTAGATCGAAGCCTGCCTCACGGAGCTGAGAAGCTTCGAACAGTGAAAAATGACTTCGCAGAAACAGTCAGAAAGGCATTTACTCCATACTGCTTCGATCAAAAAGGCAGTACAGTAGAAGGTAAAAAGCTGGCTGCAAGTACTGTAGCTACAGTAGCAGTACTACTTGCAACAGCAAGAACTAGTACTCAGTTCGTGAAGAACAGAAGCAACAGAAGAAGCTTCTCTTCAAGAAATAAATTCACCAGCTCGTAGCTGAAGCAATAACTCTCCAAACCGAACAAAAAGGCAACCAATAAATTCACCAGGGACCAAGGATTAAATGCATCCAAGAGATTAGAGCCAAAATAACTCACGATCAGAGAGGGGCAAGTCCTGGCGGCGCACACAGGAGAGAGAAACGGGAGACAAAGTGACCCAAAGGGTGGATTTGATTTCAGCACAAAAGGGTAGTCCAAACCCTAGGGATTGGGGTGCTATTTATAGGCAGCCCAACACTAGGAATATTCTACCAGCCCCTTAGGGTTTTTTACAGACTCAAAAATAAAGGAAAAGACTCTACTGCCCTTAGGAATTTTTACAGATACAACTGACTGACTGTGGGCCTAGAGAACAGATGACATATCCGGAAGCTACTCTTCTGGACAGTCGGATACAGAATCAACGGTTGTCAGTTTTACGCTGAAACTGACAAAGCCTCCACCAACTTTGCACCAGGTACCCGGATTGGGCCGGCCCGACTCCGCAGCTCTCTCAGCCCGGCAATCGCTCACTGCCCGTGTACCTGAGTCAGTCCTGGTCAACAGCCCAGTGGGTCTTCTTCTGCTTCTGACCCATGCACCCGGATTGGGCCAGCCCGACTTCGCAGCCTCCTCTGCCCGACAGTCGCTCGCTGCCCGTGTACCTGAGTCACACGCGGCCCATGAAACAGCAGATCTCTTCTCTTCTTCAGTCCTCTTTGACTATCGTTGACAATGACTCATCACTTCTGGAGCCATGAGGCCCACGCTATTCAGCATGGCTCCTCAATCTCCCCCTTGATGAGTGCATTGTCAACACTCCTCAATTCTAAGCTCTTCAGCACCTGTGAAACAAATGTGGAAACACGAAAACAAAATACAAGGAAACAAAGAAGAAGAAAAAATAAGGTAAAAGTTTAACCCTAATGACCAAAAGCCGAACAAAAGCAAGAAGCGGTCATTATGGTTAACCAAAAACGAAAAGGCTTAAAATGAGTGCGATTTCAGAATAACAAGGGTATCAACAGAGTAAGAACTCCCCCTTAAACTCTGATCCCAAATTTCTCCCCCTTGTTGACAAGTGAACTCATCAAGCACTCAAAAGAGACACAGACTCCCCCTGAAAAGCAACTCCCTCTCAAAATATGCAGTGAATGCAACTGGGGTGCAGGTGGAGTGTAGAAAGCATGCTTCTCAGATATGATTGACTGCAAATACAGTATCTAACAAGTATAGCAAAAGAGATACTGTCTAAGACACATGGCATGATCAGTGCAACAGATGATATCTAAAGAAAGTCATTTAGCACGCATTTTTCAGTTTTCGCAAATAAAAGCATCACCACATTTTCTAGTAAACAAGCAAGGTAAAGTATGAGATGCAGAAGCTAACTGATATCTACCAAGATAAGCATTGTTCAAAACAAAGTGCTTCAGCAAACTTGTTATCCTTTTAAAGTTCAGGCTTTTTCATTTTCCTTTGTCATTTTTGCCAAGGGTTATTTGCATGTCAAACCTTATGCTAACCGACCAAGTCAAGCCTAGGCCAGAACTGGACCATCAGAAGCTTAAGACATTGGTCTTGGCATACACTACACTATCCTAGTTCATACCAAAGTGCTATGGTAAGCAGTCCAGAACATTATAATGCGACAAAGCAAACCCACTTGGATCTTTTCAACTTAAGCATAAAAAGGCATGGAATTTTCATTTATTTTTGATTTTTATCATTTTTATAGCACATTATCCATGTTAAAGCATAAAAGATGTCCAAGTTCCATATCTGCATCTATGTGATGAACTGGCTACAAGGCATGTAACAGATAGCAAAAGCACTCAGCCTACACATGCTAGTTACCAGAAGCAAAGGTGATCATTTTTCAAGTTGAAAGCGTAAAAACCATGCACATGACAGATATCAGATATATCAAGTGAACTGAATCAAATCATGATCATCGACATGTAGTCAAAAGCATGTACAAGCTAGAATAAGTAAAGCAGTTCAATCATATAACAGAAGCATCTCTAAAGTGTGATATGTGAATATGGAAGATATGAACACACACAAAAAGACTCAAGAAAAGAGTAAAGAAGAAAGAAAACTGACGCAAAATATCCTAGAAAGGATACACAACACCCAAATCCCCTCGTAAACGCTCAAAAGTAGACTGATCTAGGGGTTTGGTGAAAATGTCAGCCAACTGATGATGGGTATCAACATGAACAAGGTCAATGACACCTTTCTCATATTGATCCCGCAAGAAGTGAAAGCGCACATCAATATGTTTGGTTTTTGAATGAAGACACGGGTTTTTCCCTACACTAATAGCACTCGTGCTGTCGCAAAACAATGGAACCCTGGTAGGAAAGAACAACCCAAAGTCTCGTAGAGTGGAGATCATCCAAACCATCTGTGAGCAGCAGCTAGCAGCAGCTACGTACTCAGCCTCTGTGGTCGAAAGAGCAACTCCAGATTGCTTTCGAGAAGACCAAGATACAAGGGAAGAACCAAGAAACTGGCAAGTACCGGAAGTCGACTTGCGATCCAACCGGCACCCACCAAAGTCAGCGTCCGAAAAGCCAGATAACTCAAGAGATGATGATGCTGAATAATAAAGACCAAGATCAGGCGCATAGGTGAGATACCTAAAAATGCGCTTGACAGCCTGCCGGTGAGACGCGCGTGGTGAAGACTGAAAACACGCGCAACGTCCCACGGCGAACTGTATGTCCGGTCTTGTTGCCGTTAAGTACAACAGCGAACCGATCATCCCTCGAAATTCTCTCTCATTGACCTTGACACCGCTCTCGTCCTTGTCCAGACCCCCAGAAGTGCCCATCGGGGTCATCTGCGGCTTCAATTCACCACCAAAGTCAAATTTTTAAGCATGTCACGAGTGTACTTACCTTGGTGGATGAAGGTGCCGTCCTTGGTCTGCTTGATCTGGAGCCCTAAAAAGTACTTAAGCTCACCCATGAGGCTCATCTCAAATTCACTGTGCATCTGCTCAGAAAACTTGGACACAAGAGAATCAGTAGTACCGCCAAAGATAATATCGTCCACGTAAATCTGAGAAACTAAAAAATCTGAAGCATCTCTGAGCAAGAAAAGAGTTTTGTCCACAGAACCCATCACAAAGCCCTTCCCCAACAAAAATTGCTTTAACCGGTCATACCAAGCCCTGGGGGCTTGCTTCAACCCGTATAAAGCTTTGTGCAACTTAAAAACATGTCGAGGAAACTTAGGGTTCTCAAAACCGGGGGGTTGCCTAACATAAACCTCCTCCTCTATGAACCCGTTCAGAAAAGCACTCTTAACGTCCATTTGAAACAGCTTAAAACCCTTTGAAACGGCAAAAGCTAAAAGAATGCGAATGGACTCAAGACGGGCAACAAGAGCGAAGGTTTCTTCAAAATCAATACCTTACTTCTGGCAATAACCCTGGGCAACTAGTCGAGCCTTGTTGCGCACCACAACCCCATCTTCACCATGTTTGTTTTTGAATACCCACTTGGTGCCTATGGGGTTGCATCCTGGTGGCGGCTCAACCAATGTCCAAACCCGATTGCGGACAAAATTCTCAAGCTCTTCTTGCATAGCATTAATCCAATTAGAATCAGAAAGAGCATGAGAAACGTCTCTGGGCTCAAAAGATGCAACAAACGCAGATTCAGCAAACACAGCGAGAGAGGCAGAAGAACGCAAAGTCCTCTCAGACAAATCACCTATGATGAGCTCTGAGGGATGGTCACGCTGAACTGCTCGGGTTCCCTGGTGATCTTAAGTCACCTCACCGGAGTCAGCAGCTGGCACCTCTGGACTCGACTGAGGGGGCTCGATTGAAGTGGAAGAAGTGATCAGAGGTCCGTCCTCATCATCAGTCGAAGTCACAGAAGGTGTGGGCTTTGCGGGGGATGCATAAGGCCCACCCTCAACAGCAGCTGGAGTATCCTCATCTTCCTCGAAGATGGACTCTCCGAGCTCATCATCACCAGAAAGCTCAAAAGAAGGAGTCAAAGAAGGCAAGGACTCATCAAATGAAACTTCACACGTCTCGACAAGCAGCTGGGATTCGAGGTTCCAAACACGGAAGCCTCGAGAATGCAATGCATAACCAAGAAAAACACCATCCCAGCAACGAGACTCAAATTTGTCCAAATGCCCTCCCTTCTTGAGCACAAAGCACTTGCAGCCAAATGCTCGCAAGTGGCTCAGCTTGGGCTGTCTGCCAAACCGCAACTCATATGATGTCTTACCAAGGTAAGCTCTAAGAAAAATGCGGTTGGCCAGATAGCAAGCCGTGTTCATGGCTTCAGCCCAAAAACGCCTAGGAGTCCTATGCTCATCGAGCATCGTCCTGGCCATCTCGACTAGCGTGCGGTTCTTTCGTTCCACAACGCCGTTCTGTGGGGGAGTGTGAGGAGAAGAAAACTGATGGTCCAGACCCAGATCACCACAGAAGCTGACGAACTGAGAGTTCTTGAACTCAGAGCCGTTGTCGGAGCGAATTGCTCGCATCCGACCATTGTTCTCATTCTTCAGCTTCAAAATCAGGTCATGGACAAATTGAAAAGTTTCATCCTTAGACTCCAAAAAGAAAACCCACGAGAATCGAGAAAAGTCGTCAACAATCACAAGTGCATACCACTTCCCACCGACTGAGCGTACCCGAGCAGGACCTACAGTGTCCAAATGTAAAAGCTCGCCTGGATACGAAGTCATCACCTGAGTCACAGGTGAGTGAGAAGCGGCAACCATTTTCCCATGACGACAGGGATGACAAACCAGATCCTTCTCCATCTTAAGCTTGGGCAATCCTCGGATGAGGTCCATAGAGCTTAACCTGACTAGCAGATCAAAACTCAAGTGACCTAACCTCCTATGCCACTTCCAGAGCTCAGAAGAAGATCCAGCAATCAAACAGCGAGAAGGGCCAAAAGAACTAGAGAAGTCAATTCGAAAAACTTTACCAAAGGGTAAAATCTGACAAACCAAAGACCCTCTAGAATCAACCACAGAAGAATTGCCCTTCTTAAAACGCACTTCCAAACCATCCTCAAGAAGTTGCGAAACAGAGATTAAATTAAAGTTCAGATTTTTAACCAAAGCAACATTCTTTAAAGAGAAATGATCTGAAATGCTGATTGAGCCTATGCCACTTACTTTCCCTTGACCGCTGTTCCCGAACGTGATGTATTCTTTGGAGCTCGGGGGAGTGAGACTGGAGAACCATCTGCGATGTCCCGTCATGTGGCGAGAGCATCCTGAGTCCATGATCCAAACATCCTCCAGTCCCCGGTCCTGCACAATCAATGTCTGTAAGTGGGAGCAAATGGTCCGGCACCAGGTTTAGCAAAGGAGCTAAACCAGTGTCGAGCCATCTGCTCAAAAGATGGAAAGCGAAAACCATCAAAAGAGTTTGGACCAAAACGCGGCTCAAAGCGCGGTCCTCGGTTTTGCCTAACCCTACGGCCACGAGGTCCAGAACCGTAGCCAACTCGGTCTGGAACTCTGCCGGAACGAACACCCCCGCCTGGAGCACGAGCACGAAAACCGTCTCCTCTACCACCACCTACACGACGCGGCCTGGCCTCCAGCCTCTCCCCGCGCCGAGGAACACGCAGTCTACCACCCTGCTGGTAGAACTGCCTCTGATCACTACGAGCCCTCTCTGCTCTCTCAACCCGCTTCCTCCTGAAGCAAAACTCCGCAAGATGCCCGTCTCTCTGACAATACTCACAATGATAGGTAGGCTTCTTGGGATGTGGTTGAGGCTTGGGGTTCTTGGGCTTGGTAGTGTTAGGTGTGGTCTTCTTGGGCTGAGAGGTTCCAGTAAGAGAGTCAAGAGAAGTGTGGAGTTTTTTGGGCTTTGGAACCCAGATAGGTGTTTTGGGTGGAGCTTTAGGTGGTTCATGGATCACTCCATCCGTGGGCTGACAAGCCTGGGAAGACTCAGTGGAGTGATTCTTGGGATACCTCTGCTCTGGAGTCATTTTACTCCACTCCACTGCCCGGCTGATGGCACTCTCAAAGTCAGCCTTGGTGTAGGTGTAACCTACCCCAAACCCATCCTGCCTTTTGAACTGCTGGATCATCATGCCAAGCTGTGGCTCTCTGGCACTGATCCAACTCAGGATAGAACGGAGGTAAAAGTTCTCATTCTGAGAATCTGCTAGCTCCTCTCTCAAAGAAGCTAGAACCTCCACCTGAGACAAGCAGGTCTCACACTCACTCTCTACTTGGACAGACTTTCCGGCTTTTAGCTTAATCACCTCCATTCTAAGAGACAGGCAGTTCTCACAAACAGTGGGTGGAACTGACAGTGTCTGAAGCTCTAGCCTAGTCTGGGCAAGCTCAGCTCTCAACCTCACTAAATCACCCAAATGCTCATTGCCCTTGGATTTTAGCTCAGCTAAGGCAGCTAGATGAGATGGGCAATCAACACAGGGTGTGACGACAGTGGCTTGAGCATCTTTCAGCTCCTGCTGAGCGCTTTCAAGCTCAGTGGCCAAAGCGTCCCTCTCATCAACCCTTTCTGTGTACCTGGACTTCAGAGTCGATAGGTCACACAGAAGCACCTCACACTTCGGGCACTCACTGCTATCACCCAAGCAAGGGGAAGAAGATAGACTCTCAATTCTACCGCTGGCCACGGCAAGCTCACTCTCTAACTGGTCTATCCTTTTCTTAGCCCCCCTAAGCAGTTTCTCCCGATACTTCAACTCCTGACGATTGCTCTCAAGTAAATCAACGATTTCACGCTCATATGATGATACCTTGTTATCGTCGTCGTCGGAGTCGTCGGAGGAGCTCTTTTCTTCTCTATCCCCAAGAGCCATGGAACAGAAGCTCTTGCGGGATCTTTGGCACTGGTGTGAGCGGCTCTTCGGCTTGTCTCCGAAGGCCATGAAGCAGAGGCCCGCCGGATCATCCTTGTCCTTCCCCTTCTTGATGGATATCTCCTCATCGCTTGAGCTCGATGAAGAGGAAGAAGACGTGGATCTCTTGGAGTAGCTCTTCTCCATCTCGGCGAAGAAGGCCTTGTCGCGCTTCTTGTTCTCTCGCCGGTAGTCCTTCAGGGCCTTCTTGAAGAACCGGGTCTTCGGCTTGCCCTTGTTGAAGGAGGGGCTCTCATGCTTGCCGGAGTCGTGAAAGCTGCTGCCGGCGCCCTTCTTGTATCCACTGCGCTTGGGGCAGTCGGCGATGAAGTGTCCTGGATCACCACATTCAAAGCATCCGGATTTTGTGCCGTGTCTTTTGAACATTCTCTTATCATAGACACGACGCATCCGGTTGTTAAAGAGACACAAATCATCATCTCCCAACAACTCAAGCTGGTCCTCAGTGATAGACATCAAAGCGAACCCGACACAGCTCACAGCAGAAGGGTCAACAGAAGGTGTAGCAAGGGCCAGGGATTTTGATCCAGAACCAGTGAGATTTGATCTCAACCGGATATCTACCTCAGTGGCCTTCAGCTTGCTAAACAACTCAGAAATGGTCAAGGTATCGTAAGAAGTACTCTCAACGATTGATGATACCTTGATCTCCCAGATCTTTGGGTCCAAGGTATGAAGAACCTTGAGCGCCTGCTCGTGATCTGAGACTAACTGAGCACCCTCAGCCTTGTTGTCCCGAAGCTTGTTAATGATCGACTGAAAGCGACCAAACAAAGCCTCAACAGATTCACCCGGCTTCTGTGTGAAATTCTCATATTCACGCCGGTAGGTCTGATAGAGCCGAGCCTTGACCTGTGCTGTTCCATCATGGTGTGCCTTGAGGGTAGCCCAGATCTCTCTCGTAGTGGAGAGATGACTCACACGCTCAAACTCAGTGGGACCTAAACCAGAAAACAAAATGTTCACAACCTTACTGTTGCTCAGATGCTGAGCAATGATACCAGCAGTACCTTGCTCAGTTACTGTCAAAATGACAAATGTGGTGTGAACGCAAATATCCCATATGTCCGAACCCTGGCTCATGAGATAGGCTCGCATGCGAGTCTTCCAATAATTATAGCCATAGGCTTCCAAGGACGGGACCTTGCCAGGAGACGTCATAGTCACTACTGGGGTTTAGAACCGGTTAAGGTATGGAAAAACCCTAACCTTGCTCTGGTACCACTTGTAGGACCGAAAGTAGCGACCAGAGGGGGGGTGAATGGGCGCCTTAAAAATTCTTTCGAATCAATGGCCTGTTCCCAATACCCAACGCACCTCAAAAATACTACGCAGCAGAAAATAAACAAAAGGCCTAAGTCTAAAGGTTTCTAACCTAGAAGCAACTGATGATAAACAGTGTAAATTTAAAGTAGTGCAACTAGGCAGATGAACAAGTTGAAACAGGCCTAAACTTCTCAAAGAAATGATCTAAGAATGTATAAGATGAAAAGCGAAGTTACTGTCCAAAGTTGTCTCCTGTTCGGAACTTGGCGAAGCCCCCTTCGCACGTCGAGGTCTGCTTCGGAGGTTGGTGTCGGAGTCTGTCCGAAACGCCGAAAGTATCGCTGTCTAGCCTAGTTCGAAGTGGAAAGGAGCGAAGTGTACTTCGGAGCGAAGTAAAACAGTGCCGGAGCTTGGTTCGAAGTATGCACTTCGAAGCCAAGGCTTCGAACATAGCTTCGAATCACGAGCTTCGGAGCGAAGTACAATAGTGCCGGAGCCTGCTACGAAGTATGCACTTCGAAGACAAAACTTCGAACACACTTTGAACCGAAAGCTTCGAAGCAAAACCTTCGAACACAAAACTTCGAACACAACACACAAACAGACAACCTTCGAACAAAGAAGCGAAGTCTGTCACGTGACAGAAAATCAAGTCCGAAGCATACTCTCTATCTTCTAACAGGGAAAGCTTCCGAAGGAGAATCGAAGGCTGACACGCCACAAAGAAATCCAAGCGAAGTCTATCAGAAAAGACAAACTTCGAACCTAACTTCGAAGCCTAACGAAGTGTGCACTTCGAACAGATAGATTCGGAGTATGCTTGTTCGAAGTATGCGATACTGTCCAAACAGGAAGATCTTCGAAGTTAGCAACTCAGACCCAAAAACCGAAGTTCGCAGATTGGACGACAGCTTTGACAATGTTAGATCGAAGCCTGCCTCACGGAGCTGAGAAGCTTCGAACAGAGAAAAATGACTTCGCAGAAACAGTCAGAAAGGCATTTACTCCATACTGCTTCGATCAAAAAGGCAGTACAGTAGAAGGTAAAAAGCTGGCTGCAAGTACTGTAGCTACAGTAGCAGTACTACTTGCAACAGCAAGAACTAGTACTCAGTTCGTGAAGAACAGAAGCAACAGAAGAAGCTTCTCTTCAAGAAATAAATTCACCAGCTCGTAGCTGAAGCAATAACTCTCCAAACCGAACAAAAAGGCAACCAATAAATTCACCAGGGACCAAGGATTAAATGCATCCAAGAGATTAGAGCCAAAATAACTCACGATCAGAGAGGGGCAAGTCCTGGCGGCGCACACAGGAGAGAGAAACGGGAGACAAAGTGACCCAAAGGGTGGATTTGATTTCAGCACAAAAGGGTAGTCCAAACCCTAGGGATTGGGGTGCTATTTATAGGCAGCCCAACACTAGGAATATTCTACCAGCCCCTTAGGGTTTTTTACAGACTCAAAAATAAAGGAAAAGACTCTACTGCCCTTAGGAATTTTTACAGATACAACTGACTGACTGTGGGCCTAGAGAACAGATGACATATCCGGAAGCTACTCTTCTGGACAGTCGAATACAAAATCAACGGTTGTCAGTTTTACGCTGAAACTGACAAAGCCTCCACCAACTTTGCACCAGGTACCCGGATTGGGCCGGCCCGACTCCGCAGCTCTCTCAGCCCGGCAATCGCTCACCGCCCGTGTACCTGAGTCAGTCCTGGTCAACAGCCCAGTGGGTCTTCTACTGCTTCTGACCCATGCACCCGGATTGGGCCAGCCCGACTTCGCAGCCTCCTCTGCCCGACAGTCGCTCGCTGCCCGTGTACCTGAGTCACACGCGACCCATGAAACAGCAGATCTCTTCTCTTCTTCAGTCCTCTTTGACTATCGTTGACAATGACTCATCACTTCTGGAGCCATGAGGCCCACGCTATTCAGCATGGCTCCTCACTCGGCTATTAGAGCGACCTTGGGGATATCAGCTGACTTTGCAACGGCTATAAAATTGACCGTTACAGTGCGCCAGCTCACTTCAACTTCGCTTGAGGCCCACCTGTCAGCGGCTTCGGCATGGTAACTGTCGGGATTTTTACCGCCTATAAATATGGGTTTACCGCACACGGCTTTGACACACCTTTCATTTGCTTCCGTTCTCAGCGCCTCGCATCCTTCGCTCTCTTCTCTTCATCTCTAGCTTCGCACGGATCCCACTTTGCAAGCCTTAGCGTCCTTCACGCCAAAGCTCCACAAAATGCCGAAGAAAGTTTTTTCGAAGAAGGCTTTGGCCTTAGGTTCGAGCTCGAGCTCTACCCAAGCGTAGGCAACGGCTGCAGCGGTGGTGAAGCCTGCAGTGAGGCGGTTGGGGCCGAGGGATCTTCGATCGCCATCAGACAAGTTTGAGCAAACCTTGCAGATGAGGGCTTCGATCTCGACGGAGGAGTCTATCCGAAGGGCCTGCGTGCGGAAGATATCATGGAAGATCTAGCTTTGTGTGCCGGAGAAGTTGGAGGCCATACCAAGGCCTCGGGCTGATGAAGTAGTACTCTTCGAGACTTTCTTTGAAGCCGACCTCGGATTGACAGCGGTGGGGATGCTGAGCGAAGTCTTGAAGGCCTACAACCTCGAGCTTCCTCAACTGTCGCCCAACGCCGTGGCGAGGCTAGCAGTTTTTGAATGGGCTATGAGGGCCGAAGGCTACAAGGGGCGCGCCGATGTCTTCGTAGCTCTTCATGACGCCAACTACCAGCCGAAGCTGAGAGAAGGAACAGACCGCGTCAAGAGGGCCTTGGCATTTGGTAGTGCCAATTTTCAGCTTCAGAGGGAGTACCAGGACGCCTTCCCAATGAGGGCCGCCAACAGCAAGTGGTACTCGAGGTGGGACCAAGAGTGGTTCTACGCCTCAGTTGGCGCGAACTCTGCCCTTTGGAGTACCAATGCGCTCATCTCTTACCGACGCGAAGGCATGATGAAGACAAGCCCCGACACCCTTCTCTCGAGGATCCTGCTCCTGCGGAAGGTGGCTTCGAAGATGAGCATGAGGGACCTCGTGGAGGAGTTCATCACCTTTCATTTAGCCCCCTTGCGCGCTCTTGGCCGAAGGGCCTCTTTCAACCTTCGAGCCCAGGGGGCCTAAACGAGGTGGCGACAGAATGCCTTGGTAAGACTTCGAAGCCTTTTCACATTCATACTTCGCAAAATAACTTTGCCCTTACTTGGAATCTTGATGAAGCCGCTCTTGAAGTGAGGACTCCGGAGGAGGCCATCATGGCGACGGAGCGTGTTGTCGGAGCCCCGACACCTGAGGAGCAGGCTCAATGGCTCGCTCTGGTGGGGACTTGGGAGCACTGGAACAGAGTGTGGACCTTTCTCGGCATCAAAGGGGTCCAGGCTCTACCAGACTTCTCCAACCTTGTACCCTCGGTTTCCGGCTCCAAGAGGAAGAGGGTGGACGACGACGAACCCAAAGCTTCGAGGGCTCGGCTGGAGGTCCCAACGACCGAAGCCTCTACTGCATAGGAGGAAACGATCGTGAACCCTGGAACCGGAGCGAAGCCAGCAGGGGCTCCGGCAGCAACTACCGAGGTGGTGGTGAGGGCTCGACGGCGACGACTTTGGAAGTGGAGGTTGAGGCGCTAGCTACGCAACAAAGGGATTGGGAAGCACACATCGACCCCTCGACCTTCGAAGAAATCTCCAACGAAGGTAAACACTTTAAACATACTTCTCTTTTCATACGTGGATATTGACTTGAACTTTTTTGCAGAAGACGATGCCGGTGCGAGGTCAACCGCACCGAAGAAGGCGAAGGCCTCCGGTAGCAGCAGCAGTTCGGAGTCCGACAACTCCTCATCTAAAGAAGACAGAGGCAACAGTCATGACTAAGGGGACCATCGAGACGACGAGCACGTCAAGGTGGCACACCGGAGCCTGGCTCCGCTGGAGCCTGCACCGGAGGTTGAGGTAGAGGAGATAGTCCGGCCCCTGCAGGAGAAGGGGGCCGTGACGGAGGTGGCCATCCATGATTTTCATGAAGGTTGTGAGGCTGTAGAGGCAGGGGACTTGGTGGCTCAACTCAGCCACTTGAGCCCCTTCGACCTCTTTACAAATGCAAACGAAGCCCTCGTCCAGCTGAGCGAAGTCCTATACAGCCTTCGAGTCATGTTTGCTCTTAATCAACACTTATGATTTTCTTGAATTCTTTCAGGCCTTCGCACTGAACGCCGCAGCAGCAACCTCTGCGGACTGGCAGATGAGGCGCTTGGCAGAGGAGAGGGATGCCCTTCGACGCGAAGTCTCTATGAAAGACGAGAAGCGAAGGCGGGCCGAAGCCTCAGTGGAGACGGCGAGGGACGAGGCCGACAAGGTGAGAGAAGTCTTGGCCTCGGAGACCGACAAGCTCCGAGCAGAGCTTCGAGCTTCGGAGGATGCCAGAGCTCAGTTGGCGGAGGAGAACTCAAAGCTTTGCCAAGCCGGCCACTGCCTTCAAGACTTCGTCATTCATAACGTCGACAAAGCCACTTTGAGCTTGATCGAGGTCCTCGAACAAATAGGGACTGAGTGCCAGGCTCCAGACTTGGCCTTCGGGACCCAATCGGAGAGCGCATCGATTTCTTGAAGATGGTGGCTGCGACGGTGGAGCAATCCCTGAAGGGCTTCGCCTTGATGGCCGGCCGAGTGGTCGGTCAAGGAGTGCTGCAAATGCTTCACGACTCGGGGTGCAACCACCTCGAAGCAGCAACCTCAGTGACTCCGGTGGCCTTCGGAGGCCAGCACCTAGTGACGCCTCCGCCAGGCATCCGCGGAGCCTGGAGTCAACTTCAAGAGCCTTGGAAGGCCCAAGGCTGCGAAGCAGTCCTTGAACTTCAGAAGGCCACCCGCCTTCGCTGAGCCAAGGCACAAGACTCGCCAGCTCAGCCTTCGACGTCAGCACCTCCGCCTCCGAAGGTGTAGACCTCCTTAGGATCCTTGTAATTCTTAGTTGTAGGCTTGTAAAAACTTATCAGTTTATTAATATAAATGCGAGGGTACTTTATACCTGCCCAGGCTCAGCCTTTGAATGTTGACCTCGAAGTACTTGAGGACTCTGAAGAACTTCGCCAATTATGGGTGGTCCTCGAGGTAGCTAGGTCCGAAGGCCCTCCTCGGTTCAAACTTATGAGGGGGCCTAACGGTGAAGCCATTTCCGAAGTAGCCCAGGAGCTGTTGGCTACCATGAAGATGGAGCCCCTTCAGAGCTCTTCCTCCTCGCCAGACTTAAGTTTCTTAGAAGTAGTCTTATGTGGCGAGGGGGTACAGCCTTCGAGTATGGCTTTGGCAAGCGACGAAGCTTTAGACTTCTCTGCCTTCGACACGGCAACGCCTGTCTCACAGACTTGGACAAACCTTCAAAGTGGAAGACGAGGTATGTGGGCTTCGGGGCGTGGACGAACTGGACGTGGGAGAGCAGGCTCTGACGAGGTTTCGTCCAGCCGAGGGGGAACCGGCCGGAAGAAGAGCAAGCGAGGGTCAAGGCCTCGAGCTCACTTTTTCTTAGGCTTAGATACAGACTACTCATAATTTTGTTTTCGAAGTGTATTTGTAACATACTTCTCAATTATCATTCAATGAATGAGATTTTGTTGTATTTGCATACTTCGTCTGCATGCTTCGCATGATTTGATTGTTTCGAACATTTTAGCTTGTCACGCTCGTACTGCGCATTACATTCGCACACTTCGCATACATACTTACCCCCTTGCGCGTGGAAGCTATGGACTTAGTCGTTGCTGGTGCGAGCAATTAAAAATGCGAAGGGGTGCGCCTTTTTGGAGGCTTCAGACGCTTATATCGCATCGAGCGAAGGCCTCTTTTGGGCTTCGAATGCATTAATTTGGACCGAAGCAAGGCTTTAGCGCAGCCAAATTAAGCGAAGCATGCTTCAGCATGCTTGGATTTGCAAAATGTGCGCGAGTGAAGCTCCGAAACAAACTTAGATTTTAAGCGAAGCATGACTTCAAGATGCTTAATTTTTAGATTAGATCACGTCATGCAAAGCGAGGCCACGGTGCGTGTTCAGATAGTGAAGCAAGGATTCTTGAGCTTGATCCTGTAGTGAGTGAAAAGGATATTTGGTGTGGATTCACCCAACCTACGATAGGTTGAGCCACCTTCGACTCTGGGTCACCTACGACCTGGGCCACCTTCGACCCGAGGATGCATCAGGCCAGAGCCTAGAATTCCGGACTTTCCGAGCCATCGCTCGGATGTCTAAAAGCCCACTGCCACAGGCCCGGAGGTGCTGTGTAGCCTTCGGTGGTGTGCTCCGGATTTTGTAAAGCGAAGCAAGGCTTCAAATTTTAAATAAGACGAAGCAAGGCTTCGGGTTTTTGATAAGGTGAAGCAAGGCTTCGATTTTTTAAAAGGAAACAAAGCTTCGATTTCAAAACACAAAGCATGGCTTCAGTTTTAAAACGCGAAGCGAGGCTTCGACTTTTGATAAGATTGAGCAAAGTTTTGCTTTAAAGTCGAAGCAAGGCTTCAATTTTAAGGTGAAGTAGACCTTCGAATTTTTATTAAAGTAATTGCAAATTCGTACACCAAAGTGGTGCTTCAGACTGTACATACCTCGTAACGCGGGTGAAAACATGCCTCGTAGCCCCTGGGGCTTTGACGGCCTTCAATACGCAAAGCGGAGCCCCTTGCTGGAAGGTGAGCTCCGAAGCGTGAAGGATGGAGGAAGGCGAAGAAGGCCTTCGAACTGCACTCGAAGCCCCTTGCCAGAGGGTGCGCGAAGCAAAAAAGCTTCGAAAATCCCTCCTCAAGCTCACTTCAAATTGCAGACAGTGGCAGAGAACTTTTCTTTTAGGACTAAGGTTCCCACGGATGGCGCCAACTGTTGTAGCAATTGTGTTAGCTTAAGCACAGGTTTTGTATGTGTATATGATGTGTAAAATGAACTTCAAAGGGTTCTCTCAGAAGGAGAAAAGATTTATACTGGTTCGGACCTCCCCAAGGGGATAATAGCCCTACATCCAGTTTGTGGTGGATTTGGCATAGTATGCCTCGGTGGAATCTAGAAGATCCAGAGGCTCTCATGGCCTTGGAGAAGCTGAACCGCCCCCTATTACAAGGGCTTGGCCCTGCTTTTATAGGCACGCAGGCCAAAGGAAAAGACCTAAGTGCCCTCTATAAGCCATAGGCTTATAGGGGTAAAAGGGAAAAAGGCTAGTCTATTATACAAAGTGCTTTATAGCTTTACAGACGTGTCAGATAAACGTCACTTCTTGACCATCTAAACGACATATTAGGGGCAGAGGGGCCCCTGGTATGACTTCTACACTATAGCAAAGTACAGGTATATCCTGGGTTCGGAGTAGTAGCTGGAGCTCTTCGGGCTGAGGCTGCAAGGAAGGCTTCGAAGAACACTCCGTAGTGGTCTTCAAAGTATACTCCGAACTGAACTCCAAACTGGGCTCTCGGAGACTTAGCTTCGAATTGACTGAATAGGGTCCGGAGACAGGCTCTGGGGAGCTCCAAAAGGAATTCAGAGGTTAACTCCGAAGATAGCCCAGAGGCTAACTCCGAAGGGACTTTAAAGAGAGCATGACTTGGCTTCTGGCAAACTTCGGAAGGGGGCCTGGAGGCTTTGATCTAGAAGGCTCTAGAAGGAGTCCGAAAGTTTCGATCTGGAGGGCTCCGAAAGGAGTCTTGTGATGCTTGGAAATAACTCCGGCAGGCTTGAACCTGCTTTGACAGTGCCGGGCTCCGGGCCGAAGGTCAACGGAGGATGACGTCATTTGGCCCCTGTTTAAGGGAAAACTATTCCCCCAACACTAATGGTAATATATTATCAGGCCTGAATCAAAGAATAGTAGGATTAGCAAAGGGGCTGTGGACTGAGGAACTCCCAAAGATTTTATGGTCCATTCGGACCACTCAAACGAGGTCTACAGGTTTTACTCCTTTCAGATTATTATTCGGAGATGAAGCTATGACACCGACGGAGCTTAGAGGAGGATCTCTTCGCACCACCAAACCTGAAATAGAAGGTGAAAGGCAAGCTTCGCTAGATTTAACGGAAGAAACAAGGCTTTGAGCTGTTGCAAATTTGTAGAAGTATCAACATCAAACGAAGACTAGGTATGATCCAAAGTTTAAGCTGAATGAACTTAAACCAGGTCATCTAGTTTTGCGAAGCATCATAGCACTAGGGAAATTAGGAAATAAGTGGGAAGGTCCATACATTATTCTACGTTCAGGACGCCCTGGTTCTTTTAAACTAGCTAATTTAGAAGGCGAAGAGTTAAAGCATGACTGGCATACGGAGCACCTAAAGCGATATTTTGCACAGGGGCTCCTTGTAATCATCTGTAAACACCTTCTGAATAAATAAAGCTCATGGTTTAGATAATGCCTACCACTCAAACACTTCATACTTCTAGTGGACGCACTGGAGGAACGAAGTTGACTGTGAGGGAAGTGTCATACATTTGAACCAATTTTACGGACTTTGAAACACTGGTTCGAAGCTTTCGACGAGGTGGGAAATTCACAAAAAATTGATTCCAAGCCACCGGCTTGAAAGCATCCGTAAAAAGAGTCCAAGGAGACGAAATGATGCGTATTCCAAGCTCCGGCTTGAAAGCATCCGTAAAAAGAGTCCAGGGAGACCACTATGCGAACTCCCAACCACTGGTTTGACAGCATTCGCAAAAAGAGCAGAAGGAGGCCAAATAAAACAGACTTCGAGCTAATAGCTTAAAACGTCTGTAAAAAGAGTCCAAAGCGACCAATTTTTTCGGATGCTAAAGTATCCGAAAAAGAGTCCAAAGTGACTACATTCAAACAAAAAGGTACGAAGTTACCAGTTTTCAGACTCCAAGTTTGTAGAGTCGAAGAGATTTTTGAGATCTTAGTCAATCTCTAAGTTAATAAGGGGCTCTGAGCCTCCAAAATTGTACCCCTAACTAACGTTATTTTCGTTGCGCGTAACCACCTTCGACCAAATTTCAAAGTTGCTTACACTCAAAGAGGGGCTGGGAAATAGGGAAAGAATTTTGAAACTTTAATCTTTATCATGTAAACAGATAGATTACATCATGAAAATTCTGTATCTATACCGAGAAGGAAACGAAGACCTCTTCGATTTCTAGAGCTACTATTGAAGCTAGAACGACTCGTTCCGGAGCGAGGAGTTTTAATAAATTTATGTTTAACCCTTTTCCCTCCTTTAGAAGCTCGAAAGTCCTTCTGCTCTTGTTGAAGTTCGGCCCAAGTTCGAAGTCGCTCGGGGCTTCTTTCCCAGCTTCGAAGTTGTTTAGAGCTCTTCTCTACTTTCTCTTCAGCAGTATTTTCTTCTTCGGACCATTCAATGTCTTCAGAAGACGATGTTTCTAAACTAACTTTTTTTTCCTCTTCTTTAATATAAGATAATATATCTTTGCATAATTCGGGCATAACTTCACCGGAGTTTCCTCGGGGAATTGAAAATCGAGGGCGTTTGTGAGGTCTTAGAGCTTCCAACGTAGCCCATAGCAGAAAAAGATCTTCGTTAACCTCTAGCACTTCGAGATCATCCAAAAAAGGTTGGAAAGGCTAAAAACATTTCCAAATAAGTCTTCTCATTCATAAAGGATAAAAGCATAAATTTTTACACAATTGGAGCCCTAAGGAGTACTAGACCTTCAGTTCCAAAGAGAGCTTACTACTCAAGGGTTGCGACCGCGCTTGCTTCTGGCAAAGTCCTTCGTCAATCTAGGTCTTGATCGCTGATCGGCCTTCAGCTCTCCAAGATGATTGGAAGGCTTCCCAAGCTGCAGCCACATCGGTGGAAGGAGTTAAGAGCCGGTCATCATCGAATATGATACGAGTCACCTCTTGTTTTGGTGCTACTGATAGTCCTAAATCCTCATAGTAGCGAAGCAATCCGAGGGCAGCTACTTGGCCAGAGATTTCTCCATACCGAATACCCACCGTATTCATAGTCTTCGCTGTCGCTTGGATCATTTTCAATCTTTGCAGCAGAGGGATGTCGCTAGTCGAAGGTAAAGTCCAAGAAGTGTCGAAGTACTACAAGACGCCCCGAAGATTGTCCATCACACTTTGCCTTGTCTTCGGACAAAGTATCCTTCAATTAAGATAGATCACCTATCAAAGAAGATAGCCTAGCTGCTTCCGTAACTAAGGAGTTCTTCTGTCCAATTAGACTGTTGGCCTCCTCCGACAGCTTCAGCTACTCCTCTTGGAGCTTAACCATCTCAGTTCTTGTGGTCACCTGCTCCCTCCACATTTTTTCCACTTCGGCCCGAAGCACTATCTATTCAGCTTCAAGCTTCCGATTGGCAGCCTCCAAACCAAGTCTGGCTTTCCTTTCTACGGCCACCATTTCGTCCAAGCCAAAGGTCCGAACCTCAGAGCTGACAAGACTCCCCTGAAGGGCCGTTATCTTCTCCTTGAGTCAGTTACACTCTCGTTCATTTGATAAGGCCGTAGCTCGAGCCAAGACTATTTGATGCGAAGGAAGAAAAGAGCCATGTAAGTAAACTATTTACATGTTTAAACTAACTCTGTTGTTGCAGATACTTCGTACCTCATAGGCTGCCCGCTCCAACGCCGCATCCAACTCCGACCACTCGGCTTCCCCGAGAATAGCTACCAAGTCGGTCTCCCCAACTTCGTGATTAGCCCGAGCTAGAGGCTCTAGCAAAGTCCAAAGCCCAGTCCTTCACTCCAGAAAAGGAGCTAGGAGGGGGTGCCTTGACAAGGCTCTTTGATTATCTTCACTTGGAGAAGGGCCAGAGCGTAGCGCCACATCCTCGGAGACCTCTGTGGATTGGACCCCTTCCGTAGACTGGCCTCCGTCGGTAGACTCTGACGGAGTTAATCCGGAAGTTGAAGCAGGAAAAGGTTCCCCCTTTCCTTTACCTTTTCCAAGCCACATTCTTATGGTCTACTCCAGAATTGACTTCAGAGATTTTGAAGCTTCGGGCGTAGTCTTCGCGGCAGGGGTCATCTCCATTGGGGTTGATCCTGTTAAAAGCAAAGGTATTATATAATGCATAAACTTTGCAGCACACGAAAAGAAAGGAAAAATACTCTATTGAGGCTTACCTTCGACATTCTGTCGCTAGATGAGTACGGGACTGCTCGGAGGCTTGAATGCCTCTTCGAAGTTCTCCTCAGATTTAGAGCAGGAGACGAAAGGATTAGCTGCTGAAATTTTTCCAAGAACCGCAGTTATCACTTCGTTCGGAGCCGAGACTTGATCATTTGTTGTCCCAACTGTGCCTTCTTCCGCACCAGGGACCTCTTGGCCGTGCAGGACATTTGAAGTCTCTGCCTGCTCGAGATTGTCCTTCACAGCAGGCATGACCACTACATCGCCCTCGGTGGGAACTTCAACCTCCACGTGCACCCCTTCATCCTCGGTAATAAGGGCTTCGAACCCCCTCTATATTTCTAGGTGTCCTTCATCTTCAGATGACTCCGAAGATGAAGTAGAGGATTTGGAAGGGACCATGAACTTCGGTTTTTAGGCCAGCTTCTTCATAGGTGTCTTGGCCGTTGCCGAAGTCCTAGCTTCATCTTTCCTCTTCTTAGGACCTGGCTCAGATGTGCTCTAGACCAGAAGGGAAGGAGCGTCAACTCCGAGTACACTCCATACTCGGTTGAACCGGTCCCAACTGCCCACCAGTTTCACCATCCATTCCTTCTCAGCGAGGGTAGGGGCTCCGAGGATCTTCTCTGAAGCCCGTACAACTTACTCCAAAGTCAAGGTGGCACGTGGAGCTGAAAGATCAGATTTTATTTCAGTTATATCATTTTTTATGAAATTATTGCATATAAAACATTTTGCAAAGTATCATAAGTTACCTGAAGTGCTTGAAGAGATCTCTCGGAGTCCACCCTCCGAATTCTCCTTGAAGTTAATAGGCCAACTGGCCATTAGAGGTGGAATCCGGAGCCCGATGAACTCCTCTGCCAAGTCCCGCATGCTCATGCGGCGACTTATTGTTTGAAGCAGGTTGAGGCGAGCTTCGAGTTGGCCCAGGTCCGGATGAACTTCGGCTTCCCTCCTGAAATATGTCTTCCAGAGGCCTGGCCAATGTGCTATCCGCTCCAACTTCGGTGTAGAACCAGCGAAGAATCATGAAGATGCTCAAAAAATTTCAGATTTTTCTGCCAAACGAGCGAAAAGTTATGCCTGTTTTACCGAAGGGGGGTCACAAGGACTCGATGTGGAAACCGACTAGGGTTGTGGAGGGAATTTTTTTGAGACACAAGATCAACTACTACTCAAATGACACAAAGGGGGGATTAAACCAGCAACAAGACTCGACCAAGAACACAAACTCAACAAAGTTAAAAACTGAAATTAAAATCGCAAGGCACAAAGGGGTTTTCGGTGGGGATTTTTTTTGTGAGGGTTTTCTGGACTCTAGGTAAAAATAAAAGAAGATCGAGATTACCTAACGGGAAATCTAAGCTCTGATACCAACTAATGGGGGATTGGTCCCGATCTTCCGCTAGGTAAGGATAACTTGGATTGGTGGAGAATCTCGACGTTGACGATCCAAGGCTCCGATCCGGTGGATCAAAACCTTGCAATCACTACACCACTATCTCCGTCGGTTATCAACCACGCAGGGCGCGATTGACCTCGCCACGAAGGCTAGTTCCTGCAAGCGAACCCAAGAACACAAGCAAGAACAGGAAGAACACAAGTCGAATGCCAAATCACAGATGACCTATGATGAGGAGAGGTTTCACAAACGCTGATGCAGCAGCCAATCGGTCCGGTGTAGGAGCGGGATCTAAACACACAAGTGTAGATGCAAACAAAGCAAAACCTAACCCTAAAGACGGCTGCCGTGAATATATAGGGCGTGGGCAGCCTGTAGGAGGTGCACACGACCTGGACTATGGGCACACACGGCCTCCAACTCAGTACAAGGTCCAACTCGGCCCAATTCTGTCACGCAGGACTGTTTCCATTACGTAGGATGACTCGAGACTCCAAAATGAGGCGAAACTAACGCCGAAATATCCGTCTTCTCCTTAGCTTTCCAAAAAGTCCAAGAATGCGCCAATCGGACTTCATTTGAGGAAGTTATGTTCATTTTGGTGCATGGTGCTTGATGTAGTCCGAACCAGCGAATTCTAGACTTCAAATCATCCGTGCGACTCCGTCTTCAACTCCAACTCTCCTATTCCATCTCCCATGTTCCTAAGCAACAAAATATCACTAGTATTCAGTAGCACCCCATCCAAACAAATATTAACATAGTTGCTAAGGAAAGAATTAACCTCATGGTTCAAGCGACGGCACGGCCGCGTGTGATTGGTCCTTGTAATTGAATTGTAGGTTGATGGTGCATGCGTGTATCATGGTGGTGCATGTGTGTATCATGGAGGTGCATGCGTGTATCATGGTAATGTATGTGTATATCATGGTGGTGCATGTGTGTATCATGTGAAGTGATGTCCTCATCAGGCATGAAAGCCGTCTCCTCTACCACCACCTACACGACGCGGCCTGGCCTCCAGCCTCTCCCCGCGTCGAGGAACTCTCAGTCTACCACCCTGCTGGTAGAACTGCTCCTGACCACCACGAGCTCTCTCTGCTCTCTCAACCGTCTTCCTCCTAAAGCAAAACTCCGCAAGATGCCCGTCTCTCTGACAGTACTCACAATGATAGGTGGGCTTCTTGGGATGTGGTTGAGGCTTGGGTTTTTGGGCTTAGTGGTGTTTGGTGTAGTATTCTTAGTGTGAGAGGGTCCAGCAAGAGAGTCAAGAGAAGTGTGGAGTTGTTTGGGCTTTGGAACCCAGATGGGCTTCTCGGGTGGAGCTTTGGGCTGTTCTTGGAACACTCCATCCTTGGGCTGACTAGCCTAGAAAGACTTAGTGGAGTGAGTCTTGGGGTATTTCTGTTCAGGAGTCATTTTACTCCACTCCACTGCCCGGCTAATAGCACTCTCAAAGTCAACCTTAGTGTAGGTGTAGCCTACCCCAAACCCATCATGCCTCTTAAACTACTAGATCATCATGCCGAGTTGTGGCTCTCTGGCACTGATCCAACTCAGGATTGAACGAAGGTAAAAGTTCTCATTTTGAACATCAGCTAGCTCCTCTCTCAAGGAAGCTAGAACCTCCACTTGAAACAAGCAGGTCTCACACTCTCTATCAACCTGGACATACTTTTCGGCTTTCTGCTTAAACAACTCCAATCTAAGAGACAGCTAGTTCTCACAGACAGTGGGTGGAACTGATAGTGTCTCAAGCTCTAGCCTAGTCTGCGCCAGCTCATCTCTCACTCTCTCCAAATCACCCAAATGCTCATTGCCCTTGGCTTTCAGCTAAGCTAAACTAGCTAGATGAGATGGGCAATCAACACAGGGCATGACGACAGTGGCTTGAGCATCTTTCAGCTCCAGCTGAGCGCTCTCAAGATCAGTGGCCAAAGAGTCCATCTCATCAACCCTTTTTGTGTACCTGGACTTCAGAGTCGATAGGTCACACAGAAGCACCTCACACTTTGGGCACTCACTGCTATCACCCAAGCATGGGGAAGAAGATAGGCTCTCAATTCTGTTGTTGGCCACGGCAAGCTCACTCTCCAATTCATCTATCCTCTTCTTAGCCCCTCTAAGCAGTTTTTCCCGATATTTTAACTCCTAACGATTGCTTTCAATTAAATCAACAATTTCATGTTCGTAAGATGATACCTTTTCATTATCGTCATCATCGGAGTCATCGGAGGAGCCCTTCTCTTCCTTATCCCCAAGAGCCATTGAGCAAAAGCTCTTGCGGGATCTTCGGCGTTGATGTGAACGGCTCTTCGGTCTGTCCCCGAAAGCCATGAAGCATAGGGTCGCCGGATCGTCCTTGTCCTTCCCCTTCCTGATGACAATCTCCTCATCGCTTGAGCTCGATGAAGAGGAAGAAGACGTGGACTGCTTTGAGTAGCTCTTCTCCATCTCGGCGAAGAAGGCCTTGTCGCGCTTCTTGTTCTCTCGCCGGTAGTCCTTCAGGGCCTTTCTGAAGAATATGGTCTTTGGCTTGCCCTTGTTGAAGGAGGAGCTGTCGTGCTTGCCGGAGTCGTGGAAGCCACCACCGGCACCCTTCTTGTGACCATTGCACTTGGGGCAGTCGGTGATGAAGTGCCCTGGGTCACCACACTCAAAGCACCCGGATTTAGTGCCGTATCTTTTGAACATTCTCTTGTCATAAACACGATGCACCCGGTTGTTAAAGAGACACAGGTCATCATCTCCTAACGACTCGAGCTGGTTCTCAGTGATAGACACCAAGGAGAACCCAACACAGCTAACAGAGGAGGGGTCAGTAGATGGTGTAGCAAGGGCCAGGGACTTTGATCCAGAGCCAGTGAGATTTGATCTCAAGTGGGTATCAACTTCAGTGGACTTCAACTTGCTAAACAACTCAGAAATGGTCAAGGTATCATAAGATGTGATCTCAATGATAGAGGATACCTTGATCTCCCAGATCTTAGGGTCCACGGTATGGAGAACCTTGAGCGCCTGCTCATGATCTGAGACTAACTGAACACCCTCAGCCTTGTTGTCCCAAAGCTTGTTTATGATCGATTGAAAATGACCAAACAACGCTTCAATAGATTCACCCGGCTTTTGTGTGAAATTCTCATATGCACGTCGGTAGGTCTGATAGACCTGACCTTGACCTGGGCTGTCCCCTCATGATGTTCCTAGAGGGTAGCCCTGATCTCTATTGTAGTGGAGAGATGGCTCACACGCTCAAATTCAGTGGGACCTAATCCAGAAAACAAAATATTCACCGCTTTGTTGTTGTTCTGATGCTGGGCGATAATATCAGGAGAATTACGCTCAGCAGCAGGCAACACTGTGAAAGTAGCATGAATACAAATGTCCCAGATATCCGAGCTTTGGCTCATGAGATAGGATTGCATGCGAGTCTTCCAATAATTGTAGACATAAGCTTCCAAGGACGGGACCTTTCCAGGAGAGGTCCTGATCACTACTGGGTTTTAGAACCGGTTAAGGTATGGAAAAACCCTAACCAGGCTCTGATACCACTTGTAGGACCGAAAGTAGCGACCAGAGGGGCGTGAATGGGCGCCTAAAAAATTCTTTCGAATCAATGGTCTGCTCCCAACACCCAACGCACCTCAAAAGACTTAGCAGCAAAATGTAAATAGATCGTCAAAACCTAGAAGTATCTAGCCTACAAACGACTGGTGTCCTAGAGAAAGAAACACCAATACAGTGCTAATAGGAAGAATAACAAAAGCATTTAGAACTTGGGCAGATCAATGTTCACAGAGATAAATCAGCACATCAGTTTTTCTAAGCGTATGTAAAACGAGAAGGGTTACTGTTCTGAGTTGTCTCCTGAATGGTACTTGACGAAGCCTGCTTTGCAGTGTTGAAGCCTGCTTCGAAGTACGTAGTGTCAAAGCCTACAGTGGATGAGCCGAAGCCTGCTTTGAAGTTGTCTTGTGAAGGCTGTTGACGTGTGTTGTAAACTGCGAAACCTGCTTCAGTACGAAGTAGCTTCGAAAAAGAACAATAAGAAATATTCGAACAGTACTTCTGAGAAAAACAGAGACTCCGAAACACAGCCTTCAAAACCTTCCAAGCCTGCTGAGCTAAAGACACCGAAGTAGCACACTTCAAAACAAAGCCAGTACTTCGAACGACTCAACAAAGCAAGGACTCCGTACCGTACAACACTCACTGTCCGAAATGCCTAAGCCAACAAAAATTCGAAGTCTGCAACACGTAGCTATGCGGCTACCTTCGCAGATGGCTTCACACAAAACAACAACAAAGTCTACAGAAAACCAGGGCTAGCGATTACAGTCACACACACTTCGAATCCGAAGTCTGCAGGAAAATTATGTACGATCAAAAAATGCTTCGCAAGAGACAACACGCAGGAAACACGTGTGAGACTTCAGAGAAGGTAGTGCGAGGCTACGCCACACCGAAGATACTCCGTACGTTGTATTGTCTTCGGATGGCAGCACACTTCACAAATCAAACATCGAACAAAAACAAACTTATCTACTCCGAATAGACAAAGCCAAAGCAGTTCAGAGGAGGACTTCGAAGACAAAGTAAACCAACACCCTTCGAACTGAGTCTAGCTTCGAATCATATATCTCAAGCAATAAACAGCGAAACTAAACACAGCACCAGCAGGGCTTTACATGTAGTACTTCGTTTGCGGAGCAAAAAGTAGTTCGAAGCCTGTAGCGAAGCTTACACAGAAAAATCACAAAGGCTCTGTAAAATCTTGTATTCCGGAGTACCTTCACAATGCTAGCTTCGGACCGGAGTTCACAAAAACTGAGGTCAGGAATCAAAGTATGCTTCGAAATAGGATACTTCGAAGCCTACATAATAACCATCGAAGTCTAGCAATTTCACGCTGTGAGACCCACGCCAGTGATTTTACAGAAGGACTTGAGTGTAGAGCTCTTGATCAGAACGCCATACTAAGAAATACAATAGAATACATTCTTCCAGACGGCTGACAAGAGCCTAGATCGGCCAGTCCAAAGACTGCAGGATACAACTACATAGGCATCATAGATTCAAACAAAAATTACTCGAAGAAAGGACGCAGCAGAACAACAAAAACAAATAAAATACTCCCAGTGCACAGATCTCAGCCTAAAAACCCCGCATGCAAAAGCACGACGAAAGCACGCAAATCGAGATGAATAAAAACAGCTTCACACTTGGACGTTCTGTGAATCGGAGAGCAAAAACTCACGAGGTGGAAGAACTCATGATGAACACAAGCACAGAATGCGGCGGCGCTCTCACGGGAGGAAACAAGACAAAGCGAAAAGTGGCCCAAACTTTAGTGCTAGATTAAAGTGAATTATAGAATGGGTAACCTAACCCTAGGGATTGGGGCCCTATTTATAGGCAGCCCAATAGCCTAGGAATATTCCACCAGACCCTTAGGGTTTTTTACAGACGCTGAAATAAAAGGAAAAGACCAAACTGCCCTTAGGATATTTTTACAGACTCGATTGACTGACTGTGGGACTAAGGACAAAATAGTAAACTCCTATTTATAGATGACTTATCCGGAAGCGGAGCTTTCGTAGCGACTACGGCTTCGCCTCTGAACAGTTTGATATGAGATTAGCGGTCGTTAGTTTTGCACCGAAACTGACAAAGCGTCCACCGACTTTGCACCAGGTACCTAGATTGGGCCGGCCCGATTCCGTAGCTCTCTCAGCCCGGCAATCACTCGCCGCCCGTGTACCTGAGTCAATCCTGGTCAACATCCCATTAGATCATCTGCTGCTCCTAGCCCATGTACCTAGATTGGGCCAGCCCGACTTCACGGCCCCTCTGCCCGATAGTCGCTTGCTGCCCATGTACCTGAGTCACACGTGGCCCAGACGCAGTAGGTCTTCTCCTCTTTTCAGTACTCTTTGACTACCGTTGACAATGACTCATCACATCTAGAGCCATGAGGCCCACGCTCTTCAGCATGGCTCCTCAGGTGTTGTGTTTTTAGAACATGCATTACCCTTCTCCAGGTATGGATGAGTTTGACATTTACACATGTCTAGACTTTGAGGCTCCCTCGTGGTGTACACCATGTATCATACGGTGCTAGACCACGTGTAGGTGGCATTATACCTCGACAGGTAGGGAGACCTCATCTTGCACCTGGATTGCATCATATAGGTGGACCTCGCACCTTGCATTATTCTAGTTTACCTGTGCGTAGATAATCTACTTTTAATGTGCATACTGCTCGTATCTCTCTGTGCTAGATGCCTCGTCATATTTTCACTCACCCTAGCACTGAGTGATCAAGGTTTTATCGTTTTGTGTAGGCGTTAGATCGAGGCTTGGAGGGCACGTGGATTATGGACTCCGGTTGTTCGCGCCATATGACCGGGAATCCAGCATGGTTCTCCAGCCTCACCACAACCAAGAAAAAGAAGCAAATCACCTTCGGCAACAACCAAAGAAGCAGAGTGAAACGTAAAGGTGTGGTAAGAATCAACTCAAATTTCACTCTCAGAAATGTGGCTTTGGTTGAAAATTTGGGATACAATTTGCTTTTTGTATCCTAGTTGCTTGATGAGGGCTTCGAAGTGCGATTTCATCGCGATACTTCGCAAGTACTCAATTTTGTTGGTGTTTTGGTTTGTAAGATCTTTACAGTTGGGAGAGTTTTTAGAGCTGATTTTTCTAAGTCATCTAGTTCTTCTCACTGCTTAGTTGCCAATTCGACTTCTAAGCTTTGGAAGTGGCGTAAGAGACTAGAGCATATGAGCTTTGAGTTGCTCTCTCATTTTTGTGTCCTAGGTCTGATCCGAGGATTGCCCAAGCTCAAATTTGAGAGGAATTAGTTTGTGCTCCCTGTCAACATGAGAAAATGATTGCCGCCTCACACTCACCAGTCACTATGGTGGTAACTGAACAACCTGGAGAGCTTCTCCATATGGATATTGTACGTCCTTATCGGGTTAGTTCTTTAAGTGGCAAATTGTATGTTCTTGTCATTGTCGACGATTTCTATGGCTACTCTTGGGTCTTCTTTTTAGCTAGCAAGGATGAAGTGTTTTCACACTTTCAGAGCTTAGCTATGAGACTTTTCACTGAACTCCTTGGTGCGTTGAAATTCATTAGAAGTGATAATGGCACTGAGTTCAACAACAGTCTCTTTGTTGACTTTTGCATGGAGCATGACATAGAACATCAACTCTCTGCTCCGCGGGTTCCTCAACAGAGTGGTGTTGTTGAGAGAAAGAACCACACTTTGGTTGAGATGGCTAGGATGATGCTCGATGAGAACACGACTCCTAGAAAATTTTGGGCTGAGGCCATGAAAACTGCTTGTTACATCTCAAACCGAATTTTCCTGTGCTCAATTTTGAATTTGACTTCATATGAGCTGCGTTTTGGGAGACAACCTAAAGTTACTCATCTTCGAGTATTTGGTTGTTGATGCTTTATCCTAAAATGTGGAAATTTTGACAAATTTGAGTGGCGTTTTTCTGACGGTATCTTTTTGTGCTACACTACCCATTGTCATTCTTATCATGTTTTCAATTTGGAAACTAACATTGTAATCGAGTCATGTGATGTGACTTTTGATGAATCAACCCCCTATGTTAGTTCTTTTGAATAGGCAAGTGAACACGATATGGATCAAACAGTCTTTGAAGATGAAGATCCCAAAGACTTCGAGGATGATCCCCTACTACCCTCGACATCAACCCCCGAAGCCGACCCTGCTTCGACCACTTCAGCAAGAGGCCCCGAAGCTACAACCTCAACATCGGTCATCTTCGACCATTCACCAGCACAAGTTGATGGGGAGACTGCATCACGCTGAGAGGCTCCTCATAACATCCAAAGGATACATCCTCCAAAGTAGATCATTAGTGATCTTGATTAAAGGGTAACACGTTCTCATGCTCATTTCATTGATTCAGCTTTTGTTGCTTCTTTTGAGCCCTTAGATGTGATTCATGCACTTTCTGATTCTAGTTGGATTAATGCCATGCATGAAGAACTTGAAAATTTTGAGAGAAACCAAGTCTAGACTTTAGTTGATCCTCCACCTAATGTTCATTTTATTGGAACTAAATGGATTTTCAAAAACAAACAAGGGGAGGATTGGTCTGTAGTTAGAAACAAAGCTAGACATGTGGTGCAGGTTTATTCTCAGTTAGAAGGGATTGATTTTACAGAAAATTTTGCACCTGTTACACATCTTCAGGTCATTAGAATTCTACTTGCATTTGCGGCATCCCGTGGTTTCAAACTTTATCAAATGGATGTCAAAAGTGCTTTTCTTAATGGTTTCATAGGTGAAGACGTTTATGTAAAACAACCCCCCTAATTTTGAAAACCCAAAATACCCACATAAAGTCCATAAACTTCATAAGTCTCTTTATGGACTCAAGCAGGCCGCTCGGGCTTGGTATGACAGACTTAAGTCTTTTCTGCTTAAGCGAGGGTATTTGATGGGATCAGTAGATAAAACCCTTTTCACTCTCAAGCATGGCAAAGATTTCCTCCTGTGGGACCGAAAGTAGCTACCATAGGGGGTGAATGGGCGCATAAATTTTTTTTCAAAGCAATGGCCTTCTCCCAACACCCAATGCACCTCAACAGATAGTCAATGGAAATAAACAGATCACAAACAGTGAAAACAATCTAGCCTAAAAAACCGGTCTCCTAATCGAAGAGACACCAACAGAGTGTTCAAAGGAAGATCAATAGTTCATTAAACTCATAGGCATTTAAAGAAATTCAATTCAAGTGCACGCAAAACGAGATGAAAGCTTACTGTTCAAAAGTTGTCTGTAGTACAATACTTGTCGAAGCCTATACCGGAGCCTGAACACCTCTGCTTCGAAGCTTGCTTCGTCGAAGGCAGAGCAAAGCCTCAGTAAAGCCTAAGCTTTGAACAACATGGCTCCGAAGCCTGCTTCGACCAGGTGCTGGCGAAGCCTCACTTCGTACAGAACTTTGTCACAGCGAACCAGCAGCGAAGCCTGAGCTTCGAACAGCTTGGATCCGAATCCCACGAGGAGCCCAACACAGTGCCACGTGTCAACAGACGGAGCTTGTCTCTACATGGGACACCACATCTTGTGCTTTGGCACTACCGGAGTCCACGCACCTGACTTCGAACTGAGTGGCTCCGAAGCCCATCCTGCTGCGCGGGACTTCAACAAAACTTCTGCAAAGCGTGCCATGCATACAACCCAACCGAAGCACTCAAGACTTGTCACTGCTGCGTTAGGTTGCTAGCGCCGCCTCATGTAGATCACCATGCAAAGGAAAACAGGGGCATCAAATCCCGTGTTCAATTTCGCCTGCGCATGCGTGCAACGGAGATTCGCGAATACAGAGAACAATCGATGGCCGGTGGTGGAGAAACACGACGATTGAAATCACAGGCAGTGAGATTTCTTCTATGATGAACAGAAGAACAAAGAACTGGTGGTGGCGGTGGAAAGACAGCGGAAAGGAGAATGAACTCTGATTTTGCATTAAAGTGAGTTAGACGTAACCCTAGGGGATTTGGGCCTATTAATAGGCACCCCGATGAAAAGGCAAAAGAAAGATTTACCCCTAGGGTAAATTACACGCGGCCCAGACACGGCAGGTCTCGTCTTCTCTTCATCTTATCTTTGACTTCCGTTGACAATCACTCATCACTTCTAGAACCATGAGACCCATGATCTTCATTGTGGCTCCTCAATCTCCCCCTTGATGAGTGCATTGTCAACGCCCTCTTTATCATCTCTTTAGAACCTGCAAACACATGTGGAAACACGAAAACAAAACACAGGAAAATAGAAAGAAGAAAATAAAATAAAAGGTTTAACCCTAATGACCAAAAGCCGAACAAAAACTAGAAAACAGTCATTGTGATTAAACAAAAATAAAAACTCAAACGAGTGCAATCTCAGAATTATCAACACGGATATCCAAAGAGTAAGGGTAAAAGAGACTAAAACTCCCCCTGAACCAAATCCCAAAGAAAGCCAAAACTCCCCCTAAACTCTTCTAAAAGATAAAGTCACCCAAAATTTCTCCCACTTATTGACAATTGGACTCATCAAGTGAGACTAAATGCACTCAAAAGAAACACAAACTAAAACTCCCCCTAAAATGCAACTCCCCCTCAAAATATGCAATGAATGCAACTACGGTGCAAGTGGAGTGTAAAAAGCATGCTTCTCAGATATGATTGACTGTAGTTACACCATCTAGCTAGTATAGCAAAAGAAATATTATCTAAGACACTTGGCATGATCAATGCAATAGATGATATCCAAAGAAAGTCATTAGCACACATTTTTAGATTTTAGAAAATAAAAGCATCACCACATTTTCTAGTTGACAAGTAAGGTAAAACATGAGATGCAAAGGCTAGCTGATATCTACCAGGATAAGCATTGTCCAGAACAAAGTTCTTTAGCAAACTTGTTATCTTTTAACTTTCAAGATTTTTCTTTTCCTTTTTCATTTTTTGCCAGGGGTTATTTACATGTCAACCTTATCCTAACCGACCAAGTCAAGCCTAGGCCAGAACTGGACCATTAGAAGCTTAATACATTGGTCTTAGCATACATTACACTGTCCTAGTTCATACCATAGTGCTATTGTAAGCAGTCTAGAATAATGCAATGCGACAAAGAAAACCCACCTGGATCTTTTCAATTATGCATAAAAAAGGCATGGATTTTTCATCTTTCTGATTATTTATCATTTTATAGCACATTTTACATGTTAAAGCATATAGATGTCCAAGTTGCATATCTGCATCTAAGTAAGGAACTAGCTACTGGGCATGTAAAAGATAGCGAAAGCATTCAGCCTACACATGCGAGTTACCAGAAGCAATGGTGATCATTTTTCAATTTTAAAGCATAAAAGCCATGCATATGACAGATATCAGACATATCATGTGAACTAAAGAAAAGCATGATCATCGACAGGTATTCAAAAGCATATACTAGCTAGAACAAGTAAAGCAGATCAATCATATAACAGAAGCAAGCTCAAAGTGTGATATGTGAATATGCATGATATGAACTCACACAAAAAGACTCAATAAAAGAGTAAAGAAGAAAGAAAAGACTCAAAATATCCTAGAAAGGATACACAACTCCCAAATCCCCTCGCAAACGCTCAAATGTAGACTGATCTAGTGGTTTGGTGAGAATGTCAGCCAACTGATGATGGGTATCAACATGAACAAGGTCAATGACACCTTTCTCATATTGATCCCTTAGAAAGTGAAAGCGCACATCAATATGATTGGTTTTTGAATGAAGACATGGGTTTTTCCCTACACTTATCGTGCTGGTGCTATCACAAAACAAAGGTACACTGGCAGGGAAGAACAACCCAAAATCTCTCAAAGTGGAAATCATCCAAACCAACTTTGAGCAGAAGCTAGTAGCGGCTACATACTTAGCCTCTGTGGTAGAAAGCATAACTCTAGATTGTTTTCGAGAACACCAAGAAACAAGTGAAGAACCGAGAAACTAGCAAGTACTGGAACTCGACTTGCGATCCAGCTGGCACCGACCAAAATCAGCGTCGGAAAATCCAGATAACTCAAGAGACGATGATAATGATAGTAAAGACCCAGATCATGTGCATAGGTAAGGTACCTGAAAATGCGCTTGACAGCCTACCGATGAGATGCACGTGGTGAAGACTGGAAACGTGCACACAATCCCACGACGAACTGAATGTCCGGTCTCATCACAGCTAGGTAAAGCAGCGATCCGATCATCCCTCGATACTCTCTCTCGTTGACCTTGACGCTGCTCTCATCCTTGTCCAAGCCCCCAGATGTACCCATTGGGGTCATCTGAGGCTTTAGCTCTCCACCAAAGTCAAACTTCTTCAACATGTCCCGCGTGGACTTTCTCTAGTGGATGAAGATGCCGTCTTTGGTCTGCTTGATCTAGAGCCCTAGAAAGTACTTGAGCTCACCCATAAGGCTCATCTCAAACTCGCTGTGCATCTGCTCAGAAAATTTGGACAAAAGCTCATTAGTAGAACCACCAAAAATAATGTCGTCCAAATAAATTTGAGCAATCAAGAAGTCTGAGCCAACTCTGAGCAAGAAAACAGTCTTGTCCACAGAACCCATCACAAAGCCACTCCTCAACAAAAAATGCTTTAGACGATCATACCAAGCCCTGGGGGCTTGCTTCAGACCATATAAAGATTTCTGCAACTTGAAAACATGTCGAGGAAACTTAGGGTTCTCCAAACCAGGGGGCTACCTAACATAGACCTCCTCCTCTATGTACCCATTCAGAAAAGCACTCTTGATATCCATTTGAAAAAGCTTAAAACCTTTAGAAGCAGCGAATGCCAAAAGTATGCGAATGGACTCAAGACGGGCAACCGGGGCGAAAGTCTCCTCAAAATCAATATCCTCTTTCTAGCAAAAACCCTGGGAAACTAATCGAGCATTGTTGCGCACCACAACCCCATCTTCACCTTGCTTATTCTTAAACACCCACTTGGTGCCTATGGGGTTGCATCCAGGTGGCAGCTCAACTAGTGTCCAAACCTGATTGCAAACAAAGTTCTCAAGCTCTTCTTGCATGGCATTAATCCATTTTGCATCAGAAAAAGCGTGAGCAACATCTTTGTTCTCAAAAGTGGCGACAAACACAGACTCAACAAAAACAACGAGAGAGCTAATAGAAGAATGCAAGGATCTCGAAGTGAGATCTCCGATGATGAGCTCTAAGGGGTGATCACACTAAACTGCTCGGGATCCTAGGTGATCAGATCTCACCTCACCGGAGACAGCAGCTCGCACCTCCGGACTCGACTGAGGGGGCTCGATCAAAGTGGAAGAAGTGATGAGAGGTCCGCCCTCATCCTCAATCGAAGTCTTAGAAGGTGTGGGGTATGTAGGCTGTGCAGAAGGCCCACCCTCATCAACAGCAAGAGCGTCATCATCTTCCTCGAAGATGGACTCTCCAAGCTCATCATCTCCAGAAATCTCAAAAGAAGGAGTTAGTGAGGGCATGGACTCATCAAAAGAAACCTCGCAAGTCTCGACAAGCTGCTGGGAGTTGAGGTTCCAAACACGAAAACCTCGAGAATGCAAAGCATAACAAAGAAAGACTCCATCCCAGCAACGAGACACAAACTTGTCCAAAGGGCCTCCCTTCTTGAGCACAAAGCACTTGCAGCCAAACACCCGCAAGTGACTCGCCTTGGGCTGTCTGCCAAACTACAACTCGTATGAAGTCTTACCTAGGTAAGCTCTAAGAAAAATGTATTTGTCCAGATAGCAAGCCGTGTTCATGGCTTCAGCCCAAAAATGCCTAGGAGTCCTATGCTCATTGAGCATCGTCTTGGCCATCTCGACCAGCGTGGGGTTCTTTCGTTCCACAACGCCGTTCTGTCGGAGAGTGTAAGGAGCAAAAAACTGGTGCTCAAGACCATGATCACTGCAGAAGCTAATGAACTATGAGAGTTCTTGAACTCAGAGTCGTTGTCAGAGTGAATTGCTCGCATCTAACCATTGTTCTCATACTTCAACTTCAAAATCAGGTCATCAACAAACTGAAAAGCCTCATCCTTAGACTCCAGAAAGAAAACCCATGAGAATCGAGAAAAGTCGTCAACTATCACAAGTGCGTACCACTTCCCACCGACTGAGCGTACCCGACCTGGACCAACAGTATCCATGTGTAACAACTCTCCCGAGTACGAAGTCATCACCTGAGTCAAAGGTGCGTGAGAAGCGGCAATCATTTTCCCATGACGACAGGGATGGCAAACTAGATCCTTCTCCATCTTAAGCTTGGGCAATCCTCGGATGAGGTCCATAGAGCTCAATCTGACTAGCAGATCAAAACTCAAATGACCTAACCTCCTATGCCACTTCTAGAGCTCAGAGGAGGATCCAACAATCAAAAAGCAAGAAGGGCCAAAAGAACTAGAGAAATAAATCTGAAAAACCTTACTGAAGGGTAAGATCTAGCAAACCAAAGATCCTCTAGAATCAACAACAGAAGACATGCCCTTCTTAAAACGAACCTCTAAACCATCCTCAAGAAGTTGCGAAACAGAGACTAGATTAAAACTCAAGTTTCCAACCAAAGCAAAATTCTTCAAAGAGAAATGATCAGAGATTTTAATTTAGCCAATGTCGTGTACCTTACCTTGACCACTGTTCCTGAAAGTGATGTACTCTTTGAGCTAGGAAAGTGAGGCTGGAGAACCATCTGCGATGTCCCGTCATGTGGTGAGAGCATCCTGAATCCATGATCCACACGTCCTCCAGTCCTCGATCTTGCATGATCAATGGTCATAAGAGGGAGCAAATGTTCCGACACCAGGTTTAGCAAAGGAGCTAAACCAGTGTCGAGCCATCTTCCCAAAGGAAGGAAAGTAGAAGGAATCATAAGAGTCTGGACCAAAGCGCGTCTCAAAGCACGGTCCTCTGTTCTGCCTAAAGTCTCGGCCACGAGGTCCAAAGCCGTATCCAGAACGACCTAGAGCTCTGTTGGAGCGAAAAACACGCTCCGGAGCATCAGTATGAAAGTCGTATCCTGTACCCCCACCTACACAATGCGTCTGGCATCTAGCCTCTCTCCGCATCGAGGAACTGCTCCTGTCCACCTCGAGCTCTCTCTACTCTCTCAACCCCCTTCCTCCTAAAGCAAAACTCCTCAAGATGCATGTCTCTCTAACAGATCTCACACTCATAGGTAGGCTTATTAGGATGTGGTTGAGGCTTGGAGTTCTTAGGCTTGGTGGTGTTGGGTGTAGACTCTTTGGTGTGAGAGGGTCTAGGTAATGAGTCAAGAGAAGTGTTGTGATGCTTGGGTTTTGGGACCCAGACAGGCTACTTGGGTGGAGCTTTACGTTGTTCTTGGAACACTCCATCCTTGGGCTGACAGGCTTGGAAAGACTCAATGCAGTGAGTCTTGGGATATCTCTGCTCTAGAGTCATCTTACTCCACTCCTCCACTGCACGGCTAATGGCACTCTCAAAGTCAGCCTTGGTGTAGGTGTAACCTACCCCAAACCCATCCTGCCTCTTGAACTGCTGGATCATCATGACGAGCTAGCTCCTGTCTCAAGGAATCTAGCACCTCCACCTGAGACAAGCTGATCTCACACTCTCTATCAACATGGACAGACTTCTCAACTTTTATCTTGATTATTCCAATCTCAGGGACAAGCAGTTCTCACTAATAGTCGGTGGAACTGACAATGTCTCAAGCTCTAACTTAGTCTGCTCCAGCTCAGCTCTGACTCTAGCTAACTCTCCCAATTGCTCATCACTCTTGGCTTTCAGCTCAGCTAAACCAGCTACATGGGATGGGCAGTCCACAAAGGGCACGACGATAGTGGCATGAGCATCTTTCAGCTCTAGCTACGCGCTCTCAAGCTCAGTGGCCAAAGCGTCTCTCTCATCTACCCTCTCTGTGTACCTGTACTTCAGAGTCGTTAGGTCACAGAACAACACATCGTAGTTAGGGCACTCACTACTACCACCCAAGCAAGGGGAAGAAGATAGACTCTTGAGAAACCATGTTGAAGAATATGGTTTTGATATTCTAGATGTGATGAGTGATTGTCAACGGAAGTCAAAGGAAGGGAGAGATGAAGACCTGCCGAGTCTAAGGCGCATGTGACTCAAGTACACGGGCAGTGAGCGACGGTCGGGCAGAGGAGCCGCGGAGTCGGGCTGGCCCAATCCGGGTACATGGCTAGGAGCGGCAGATGATCCACTGGTCTGTTGACTGGGTTTGACTCAGGTACACGGGCGGCGAGCGATTGCCGAGCTAAGGAAGCTGCGGGGTCGGGTTGGCCCAATCCGGGTACCTGGTGCGAAGACGGTGGACACTTTGTCAGTTTCGGCGTAAAATTGACAATCAAATATGAATTCATTTTTAGGATAATAATATTTAGTTTTTAAGTTTAGAATATTTTATTTGAGTCAATTAATTTTTCTAAGAATATTTTAGTAATTTTCGAAATTTATTTTAGAGTCAGTTTATTTTACCCGATGGTAAATTAGTCTTTTCATGTATTAGGAGTCGCCTATAAATAAGCCCCTATCCCCTTGGGGATAGATGACTGTTTCTAATAGATCAATCTACAGTCCCATTTTTCGGGTGCAGTTTTCGTCTTCCACTCCGATAATTTTCGCGGTGATTTCCCTTCATTCGTCGCGCTCGCAAGTCCAGCCGGTAGGCAAAATCCTTGCCACGCATCCGGGCGGGCCCCACTGGTGGCAGAGATCAGAAGCTGCAGGCGCACGATAGCTTGGAGTGGACCAGCCGGCTGCAGCAGCACGGCAGGAAAAAGCTGTGTTGAAATCTCGTTTTGCGTGTGCCATAGGGCTTCTATTCCGTGTTTTTTTGTTCTCTGGCTGACGTGCAGCGATTGTGGTCGAGGGCGCACGCCAGGCAATTTGAGCTTCGTTGGCACAAAGATCGATGCACGCAATGAACAGCGATGAACACACGTAGATTAGTTTTTTAAACCGCTATTCTTTTGGTCATCAGTTTTAGAGAGATAATCAGTATTAGAGCTCTCATATTTTATTTAAGTGTTTTTAATCTGCTCATATAAAAAGGAAATTTATTAGTCTCAGTAGTATTTTAATTCTAGTCTATACCTAAAATATTTTTTGATTATTTCTGAATTAATTTTTGGATGGTCCATTTTTATTCAGTTAATTAGTATTTTATTTTTAGCTGTGATCTGAACATTTTATTAAGATATTTAGTGTTTTTTTATTACGTCATTAAATATTTCTAGTACCTATTTTTATTTACCGCAGCATCTCTGTCTGGTTTATCTTTAATATCATTTTAATTAGGACACCGACCATTCTTAGGCTAAACTAGTTTAATTCCTACTGTTTGCTTTGCTAATATTATTTGTCTTGTTAAATTGGTTGGGTGTTGGGTTTAGCACGTAGTTTAGCAAGAATTTTTAGGTGCCCATTCACCCACCCTCTGGTCGCTACTTTCGTTCCTACAAGTGGTATCAGAGCGAGGTTAGGTTTTTCTAATATCTTAACCGATTCTAAAACCTAGGTAGTGACCATGACGTCTTCTGGTAAAATCCCATCCCTAGAGGCTTTTGGATATACTTATTGGAAGACTCGCATGCGAGCATACCTTATGAGCCAGAGCTCGGACATATGGGAGATTTGTGTTCATCCTAACTTCACCATAAGGACTATTGCTGCGGATACTGCTGCTGATGTAATTACCCAGCATCAAAATAATAGTAAGGCGGTGAACATTTTATTTTCTGGTCTAGGTCCTAGTGAGTTTGAGCGTGTTAGCCATCTCACCACTGCTAGAGAGATTTGGGCTACCCTCCAGGCACACCATGAGGGGACAACTCAGATCAAGGCTAGGCTCTACCAGACCTACCGGCATGAGTATGAAAATTTCTCACAGAAGCCGGGTGAGACAGTTGAGGCTTTGTTTGGTCGTTTTCAATCGATCATTAACAAGCTTCGTGTTAACAAGGACGAGCGTGATTAGCTGGTCTCGGATCATGAGCAGGCGCTTAAGGTACTCTATACCTTGGACCCTAAGATCTGGGAGATCATGGTTTCTTCTATTGTTGAGAGCGCGTCCTATGATACCTTGACCATCGCAGAGCTTTTTAGTAAGCTCAAGGCCTCGGAGGTCGATATTCAGTTGAGATCAAATCTCACTGATTCTGGCTCAAAGACTCTCGCACTAGTGACACCATCTGCTGATCCTAATGCCATGAGTTGTAAAACTTTTTCCTTGATGTCTATCTCCGAGGAACAACTTGATACTCTAGGAGATGATGATTTGTGCTTGTTTAACAACCGGGTGCGACGTGTCTACGATAAGCGAATGTTTAAGAGACACGGCACAAATCCGGGTGCTTTGAGTGTGGTGACCCAGGCCATTTCATCGCCGACTGCCCCAAGCAGAAGAATTACAAGAAGGGCACCAGCGGCAACTCCTACAACTCTGGCTAGTATGACAACTCCACAAAGGGCAAGCCCAAGACAAGATTTTTTCAAAAGGCTCTAAAGGATTATAGGCATGTGAATAAGAAGCGAGACAAGACCTTCTTCGCCGAGATGGAGAAAAGATACTCCAAGAGATCCTCGTCTTCCTCCTCGTCTTCAAGTTCAAGTGATGAAGAGATCATAATCAGGAAGGGGAAGGACAGGGACAATCCGGTGGGCCTCTGTTTCATGACCTTTGGGAACAAGCCGAAGAGTCGCTCACGTCACAGCAAAAGACCAAACAAGAGCTTCTGCTCAATGGCTCTTGGGGAGAAGAAAGAGAAGGACTCCTCCGATGACTCCGACGATGACGACGATGAGAAGACATCTTCCTATGAACAAGAAGTTGTAAATTTACTAGAACAGAACAGTCAAGAGTTGAAGTACAGGGAGAAACTGCTTAGAGGGGCTAAGAAGAGGATAGATGAGCTTGAGAGTGAGCTTGCCACAGCAAATGGTAAGATTGAGAGTCTGTCTTCTTCTCCTTGCTTGGGTGATAGTGGAGAGTGCCCTAACTGTGAGGTGCTGTTGTGTGACCTGACGACTCTTAAGTCCAGGTACACAAAGAGAGTAGATGAGAGAGACGCATTGGCCACTGAGCTTGAGAGCACTCAGCAGGAGCTAAAAGATGCTCATGCCACTGTCGTCGCACCTTGTGTAGACTGCCCATCTCATTTAGCTAGTACAGCTGAGCTGAGATCCAAGAGTGATGAGCAGTTGAGCGAGTTAGCTGGAGTGAGAACTGAGTTGGAGCAGACTAAGCTAGAGCTTGAGACCTTGTCAGTTCCATCCACTGTTTGTGAGAACTATTTATCCATTAGAATGGAGTTGATCAAGCTAAAAGCTGAGAAGTCTGTCGTAGTTGATAAAGAGTGTGAGATCTGCTTATCTCAGGTGGAGGTGTTATCTTCCTTGAGAGAGGAGCTAGCTGATGCCTAGAATGAAAACTTCTACCTTCGTTCTATCCTGAGTTGGATCAGTGCTAGAGAGCCACAACTTGGCATGATGATCCAGTAGTTTAAGAAGCAGGATGGGTTTGAGGTAAGTTACACATATACCAAGGCTGATTTTGAGAGTGCCATTAATCGTGCAGTGGAGTGGAGTAAGATGACTCCCGAACAGAGATATCCCAAGACTCCCTCCACTGAGTCCATTAAGGATAGTCAGTCCAAGGATGGAGTCATCCAAGAACAACCTAAAGCTCCACCTAAGAAGCAGATCTGGGTTCCAAAGCCTAAAACTCTCCACACTTCTCTTGATTCTTTACCTGGACCCTCTCACACCAAAGATGCTACACCAAACACCATCATGCCTAAGATTCCCAAGCCTCAACCACATCCTAAGAAGCCTACCTATCACTGTGAGTTTTGTCAAAGAGGCGGGCATCTTGAGGAGTTTTGCTTCAGGAGGAAGTGGGTTGAGCGAGCAGAGAGAGCTCGAGGTGGGCAGGAGCAGTTCTACCAGCAGGGTGGTAGACAGAGAGTTCCTCGACGTAGACATAGGCTAGAGGCCAGGCCACGTCATGTAGGTGGTGGTAGAGGAGACGGTTTTTATGATCGTGGTCCGGAGGGTGGTTTCCGTTCCGGTAGAGTTCCAGATCGTATGGATACGACTTTGGACCTCGTGGCCGTGATTTTAGGAAGAACAGAGGACCGCGCTTTGATCCACGTTTTGGTCCAGACTCATATGATTCCTTCTACTTTCCCACATACGAGTAGATGGCTCGACACTGGTTTAACACCTTTGCCAAACCTAGTGTTGGATCGTTTGTTCCCACTCATGATTATTGATCTTGATTTGAGAGTTGTGTATCCTTTTTACGATATTTTGAGTTAGCTTTTCATTGGTATCAATTTTTCTTTCTTCTTTATTTTTATTGAGTCTTTTTGTGTGTGCGTTCATATCATGCATAATCATCAATCACATTTTGAGCTTGCTTCTGTTATATGATTAATCTACTTTTCTTTCTCTAGCTAGTATATGCTTTTGATTACTTGTCGATGATCATGTTCTGGTTCAGTTCACATGATATATCTGATATTTGTCATATGCATGGCTTTTATGCTTTAAAATTGAAAAATGATCACCATTGCTTCTGGTAACTAGCATGTGTAGGCTGAATGCTTTCGCTATCTTTTACATGCCTTGTAGCTAGATCCTTACTTAGATGCAGATATGCAATTTGGACATCTACATGCGTTAAATATGAAAAATGTGCTATAAAAATGATAAAAATCCAGAAAAATGAAAAATTTATGCATTTTTATGATTATTAGAAAAGATCCAGGTGGGTTTGCTTTGTCGCATTGCATTGTTCTGGACTGCTTACCATAGCACTTTGGTATGAACTAGGACGGTGTAATGTATGCCAAGACCAATGTCTTAAGCTTCTGATGGTCCAGTTCTGGCCTAGGCTTTACTTGGTCGGTTAGCATAAGGTTTGACATGCAAATAACCCCTGGCAGAAATAAAAAAATAATTTAAAAAGATGATAAGTTTGCTGAAGCACTTTGTTTTGGACAATGCTTATCTTGGTAGATATCAGTTAGCTTTTGCATCTCATGTTTTACCTTGCTTGTCAACTAGAAAATGTGGTGATGCTTTTATTTACAAAAATCGAAAAATGCGTTCTAATGACTCTCTTTAGATATCATCTGTTGCACTGATCATGTCATGTATCTTAGACAGTATATCTTTTGCTATACTTGTTAGACGTTGTATTAGCAGTGAATCATATCTAAGAAGCATGCTTTTCACACTCCACCTGCACCCCATTTGCATTCATAGCATATTTTGAGGGGGAGCTGCATTTTAGGGGGAGTTTGTGTTTATGTCTCTTTAAGTGCATTTAGTCTCACTTGATGAGTCCAATTGTCAACAAGGGGGAGAAATTTGGGAGTGTACTTTTAGTTTCCTTGTTGGTAATTCTGAGATTTGCACTTGTTTTTGAGTCTTTATTTTTTTTGGTTCATCATAATGACAACTTTTCTTGCTTCTATTTGGCTTTGGTCATTAGGGTTAAACTTTCATTTTCTTTCTTCTAATTTCTTTTGTCTTTGTTTTTCTGTTTCCACATGTTTTGCAGGTTCTGGAGATGTGCTGAAAAGGGTGTTGACAATGCACTCATCAAGGGGGAGATTGAGAAACCATATTGAAGAATATGGTTTTGATATTCCAGATGTGATGAGTGATTGTCAACGGAAGTCAAAGGAAGGGATAGATGAAGACCTGCCGAGTGTGAGGCGCATGTGACTCAGGTACACGGGCAGTGAGCGACGGCAGGGCAGAGGAGCCGCGGAGTCGGGCTGGCCTAATCCGGGCACATGACTAGGAGCGGCAGATGATCCACTGGTCTATTGACTGGGTTTGACTCAGGTACACGGGCAGCAAGCGATTTTCGGGCTAAGGAAGCTGTGGGGTTGGGTCGGCCCAATCCGGGTACCCGGTGCGAAGACGGTGGACGTTTTGTCAGTTTCAGCGTAAAACTGACAATCTATGATGATTTCGTTTTTAGGATATTAATATTTAGTTTTTAAGTTTAGAATATTTTTATTTGAGTCAGTTAATTTTTCTAAGAATATTTTAGTAATTTTCGAAATTTATTTTAGAGTCAGTTTATTTTACCTGAGGGTAAATTAGTCTTTTCATGTATTAGGAGTCGCCTATAAATAGGCCCCTATCCCCCTGGGGATAGATAACTGTTTCTAATAGATCTTTCTACAGTCCCATTTTTCGGGTGTAGTTTTCGTCTTCCACTCCGATAATTTTCGCGGTGATTTCCCTTCATTCGTCGCGCTCGCAAGTCCAGCCGGCAGGGAAAATCCTTGCCACGCATCCGGGCGGGCCCCACTGGTGGCAGATATCAGAAGCTACAGGCGCACGACAGCTTGGAGTGGACCAGCCGGCTGTAGTAGCACGACAGGAAAAAGCTGTGCTGAAATCTCGTTTTGCGTGTGCCATAGGGCTTCTATTCCGTGTTTTTTTGTTCTCTGGCTGACGTGCAGCGATTGTGGTCCAGGGCGCACGCCAGGCAATTTGAGCTTCGTTGGCACAGAGATCGATGCACGCAATGAACAGCGATGAACACGCATATTAGTTTTTTAAACCGCTATTCTTTTGGTGATCAGTTTTAGAGAGATAATCATCTACTTTTCATTAACCTGTGAATTTGATTATTGATTTCACGGTTAACTTTTATCTGCTAAAATATTATTAGAGCTCTCATATTTTATTGAAGTGTTTTTAATCTGCTCATATAAAAAGGAAAATTTATTAGTCGCAGTAGTATTTTTAATTCTAGTCTGTACCTAAAATATTTTTAGATTATTTCTGAATTAATTTTTGGATGGTCCATTTTTATTCAGTTAATTAGTATTTTATTTTTAGACTGCAATCTGAACATTTTATTAAGATATTTAGTGTTTTTTATTACGTCATTAAATATTTCTAGTACCTATTTTTATTTGCCGCAGTATCTCTGTTTGGTTTATCTTTAATATCATTTTAATTAGGACACCGACCATTCTTAGGCTAAACCAGTTTAATTCCTACTATTTGCTTTGCTAATATTATTTGTCCTGTTAAATTGGTTCGGTGTTGGGATTAGCACGTAGTTTAGCAAGAATTTTTAGGGGCCCATTCACCCCCCCTCTGGTCACTACTTTCGGTCCTACAACTCTCAATTTTGCCATTGGCCATGGAAAGCTCACTCTCAATCTCATCTATCCTCTTCTTAGCCCCTCTAAGCAGTTTCTCCTGATACCTCAACTCCTGACAGTTTTCTTCTAGTAAATCAATGACTTCTTGTTCATAGGAAGATACCTTTTCGTCATCATTGTCGGAGTTGTCGGGGGAGCCCTTTTCTTCCTTATCCCCAAGAGCCAATGAGTAGAAGCTCTTGCAGGAACTTCGGTTGTGGTGCGGGCGCCCTTCAGCTTGTCCCCAAAGGCCATGAAGAAGAGGCCCACCGGATCATTCTTGTCCTTCCCCTTCTTGATCATGGTCTCCTCATCACTTGAGCTTGATGAAGAGGAAGAAGAAGAGGACCTCTTAGAGTAGGTTCTCTCCATCTCGGCGAAGAAGGCCTTGTCTTGCTTCTTATTCTCACGCCGATAGTCCTTCAGGGCCTTTCGAAAGAACCTTGTCTTGGGCTTGCCCTTTGTAAAGGTGAAGCTGTCGTTCTTGCTGGAGTCATAGGAGCCACCGCCAATGCCCTTCTTGTGATTGTTTCGCTTGGGGCAGTCAGCAATGAACATCAGGATTTTGTGCCGTGTCTTTTGAACATTCGTAAATCATAGACACGACGCACCCGGTTGTTAAAAAGACACAGATCATCATCTCCTAGTGAATCAAGCTGGTCCTCGGTGATAGACATCAAACAGAACGCAGCACAACTCAAAGAGGAGGAATCAGCAGAAGGTGTCGCAAGGGCCAGGGTTTTTGAGCCAGAACCAGTGAGATTTGATCTCAACTGGATATCAACCTTTGTGGCCTTGAGCTTACTGAAAAGCTCTATGATAGTCAAGGTATCGTAAGAGGTGCTCTCAATGATAGAGGATACCTTGATCTCCCAGGTCTTAGGGTCCAAGGTATGAAGAACCTTGAGCGCCTGCTCATGATCTGAGACCAGCTGAACTCCATGGGCCTTGTTGGCCCGAAGCTTGTTGATGATCGATTGAAAACGACCAAACAAGGCTTCAACAGATTCACCCAGCTTCTTTGTGAAATTTTCATATTCACGCTGGTAGGTCTAATAGAGCCGAGCCTTGACCTGGGCTGTCCCCTCATGGTGTGCCTAGAGGGTAGCCAAGATCTCTCTAGCAGTGCTGAGATGGCTCACACGCTCAAACTCAGTGGGACCTAGACCATAAAAATAAAATGTTCACATCTTTGTTGTTGTTCTGATGCTGGGCGACTATCTCGGGGGAAGTGCGCTCAGCAACAGGAAGCACAGTAAAAGTTTCATGAACACAAACATCCCAAATGTCCGAGCTCTGGCTCATGAGATAGGCTCACATGCGAGTCTTCCAGTAATTGTAGCCAAAAGCTTTAATGGACGGGACCTTGCCAGAGGAAGCCATGATCACTACCTTGTGTTAGAACCGGTTAAGGTATGGAAAAGCCCTAACTAGGCTCTGATACCACTTGTAGGACCTAAAGTAGCAACCAGAGGGGTGTGAATGGGCGCCTAAAAAAATTCTTTCGAATCAATGGCCTTCTCACAACACCCAACACACCTCAATAGATAATCAGCGGAAATAAACAGATCACAAATAGTGAAAACAATCTAGACTAAAAACAACCGGTGTCCTAATCGAAAAGACACCAAAAAAGTGTTCAAAGGCAGATCAATAGTGCATTCAACTCATAGGCATTTCAAGCAATTTAATTCAAGTGCACGCAACACGAGAAGAAAGCTTACTGTTCAAAAGTTGTCTCCAGTACAGTACTTGCTGAAGCCTATACCGGAACCTAAACAACTCTGCTTCGAAGCTTGCTTCATCGAAGCCAAAGCAAAGCCTGAGTGAAGCCTAAGCTTCGAATAGCGTGGCTCCGAAGCTTGCTTCGACCGGGTGTTGGCGAAGCCTCACTCCGTACGGAAATTCGTCACAGCGAACCAGTAGTGAAGCCTGAGCTTCGAACAACTTTGCTCCGAATCCCACGAGGATCCCAAAACAGTGCAACGTGTCAGCAGACGGAGCTTGTCTCTGCACGAGCCACCACGTCTTGTGCTTCGGCACTACTGGAGTCCACGCACCTGACTTCGAACTGAGTGGCTCCGAACCCCCTCCTACTACGCGGGACTTCAACAAAACTTCTACAAAGCCTGCCGTGCACGCCACCCAACCGAAGCACTCGAGACGTGTCGCTGCCGAATCATGCAAATCACCACGCAAAGGAAAACAGGGGTGTCGAATCACGTCTTCAACTATGCCTGCGCATGTGTGCCATGGAGATGCACGAATATAGAGAATAATCGATGGCCGGTGGTGGAGAAACATGGCGATCAAAATCACAGGCGGTGAGATTTCTTCTACGATGAACAGAAGAACAAAGAACCAGTGGCGGCGGTGGAAAGACAGCGGAAAATAGAATGAACTCTGATTTTGCATTAAAGTGAGTTAGACCTAACCCTAGAGGATTGGGGCCTATTTACAGGTAGCCCAATGAAAAGGGAAAAGACGGATTTACCGCTAGGGTAAATTACACAGACGCAAAAATAAACTAAAAAGACAAACATGCTGACTCGACTAACACAGACTGTGGGCCTAAAAGGCAAAATAGTAAAATCCTAAATAAAGATAACTTGTCCTGATTGACAGTTTTTATCCTCTGATTCGAAGGGGTCCCTCCGAAGGGGTTCGGAGGTTGTTTCATCGAAGGGTTTTGTGGGCTCTGTTTGCTGCAGCTGTTGCAGCGGAGTGTGCCTATCAGAGGGGTCCGACAGTACACAATGACTTGGGTGTACCGAAGGGTTCGGTACTTTGGGCGGTACACCGGAGTGTGTGCCGAAGGTCGTTTACCCGGAGAGGTCTCCAGGGTACTGGAAACACTTGTCTGTCTGTCTGTGGTGCGCAGGTGGCTTCGGAGGTGACGAACGGTTCGTAGCAAGTGAACCTGGGTCAAGCGGGAGGCTTAATGCCAGGGGAGCAGGGAGCTCCGCCACGAAGGCTGCGAAGGGGTCGAGGTCGGACCTTGGGTCAAGGTGCGCCAGGAGAAGGCAGTAAGTGCGGAGTGTGGCTCCGGGTGAAGGTACTCCGAGGCGAAGTCCTCAGAGGCAAGGCACTTCGAAGGGTACTCCAAATGGAGTGACTTCGGAGTATGGTGGACCAAGTCCTCAACAATGAGGCAAGGCATTCGAAGTGTGCTCCGGAGGGAGACACTCGAAGGTATACCTGACGAAGGTCTCAGAAGTCGAGGTGCATCGAAGGCATGGTCCGGGTGAGGATTGTCGAGGAGTGTGCTCGGGGAGAGACACTGCGACGATGTGCTCATGAAATGCTTCATGCGGAGGCCTTGGACGAAGGAGGGACTTCGAAGGGTGGTACTCCGAAGGTGGGGCTTTGGAGTGAGGCTGGCTTCAGAGTGAAGCTGACTTCGGAGTGAGGCTGGCTCCGGAGTGAGGCTGACTTGAGGTACTTTGGCCATGCATGGCTTCGGTACATGGACTGATGGAGTTCGATTTGGGAGAAGCTGTGAAGCCATGGTGGTCCACTCCGAAGGTGTTGGTGTGAAGGCCCAAGGGCTTTGACGTCTTCGGCTCAAAACCGTCTATGTATCGAAGGCTGAGTTCGGTGAAGCAAAGGCCGTCAGGCTCAAGGCTTCTCACCGAAGCTACCGCACCCCTCGCGTCCGAAGGGGGGTTTCTGAAGGGTCCAAAATTGCAAAGGATGACCGCGTCTGCTCCGCAAAAGCTGGTGCTGTCCCCTCTGCGAAGCTGACAAAAGAAGCCTCCAAATAAAGTAGACTACCAGCTGTACCCCCCTATTCTGATGAGACAAAACCGGTGTAAACCCTAGGGGTAAAGTAGTCTATTCACAGGGCTAAATAGTGTCTATAAATAGTGGAGGCTAGCTAGGTCACATCAACACTTTGGGCAGTCATTTTTGAGCTCCTGTGCTAGCCGCCACACACGTTGTATTCGGTCTGTGAGTTCATTTTGTGTTCCCTGTTCAAGCAATGAAGTTTTGATTCTGTTTTCATTTACTGCTTGAACTTGTATGCGTACTTCACTGCATGCTTTGATCTCTATGAGTCTCACTTCTTTTGAGTTGAGTTTGTGCACTGAATCTTTTCTGGAGAAGTGTGTGAGAAGCCTATTCAAGTGAAGTGTTATTTTTTCAGTGTCTGTTCACTCTGTGTAAACTGGAGGCTAGACATCTCTGATTACTAGCGAAGCACTGTTGTTGGCTTAGATCAAAGCTCGTTTTCTTTTGTCGAAGTCCTTGGCAGAGTCTGTTCAGTGTGCATTTAGACCTTTGAAGTACGAAGCCCAACACCAGTTGTTGTTGCTGAGTATTTGGTCGAAGTCTGCAGAGGGAAGTCTCCTCTTGCGAAGGGTGAAGTGTGAATCTTGCTCGAAGGCACCTAGTGCGCTGAGCCTACACTAACTTAGCAGAGTTGATTGAAGTCCTCAAAGGGAAGTCCGCTCTTGCGAAGGGTGAAGTGCGAAGCCTGCTCGAAGGCACCCTGTGTGTGGAGCCTACACTGACTTAGCAGAGCTGAATTTTCGGGGTTGTGGGTGGAGCGAAGTCTTCTTGGCTTCAAACTTTTGCTCCTTGCGAAGCCTGTTTTCGAAGGTGTAAAATACCTCCTAACCAGAACTTTGAAGGGTGTGTTCGAAGCCTGTTCCGCAGAAGACGAAATTAAAACAGAAGGCTATTTTTATTCTAAAATTTTAAAAGCTCCCATTCACCCCCCTTTGGTCGCTGTTTTTGGTCCAACATATCTTTTATCTGCCTCTTAGCTAGAATCCTTTACTTTGGATGCTAAAAATTGCAACTTAAAAACTATACTGCTTTTTTATGGAAGTATCCAACAATCCCAACAAAAATCAATATCCATGATTTGTGTGCTAAAAAATACAAGATCTATGCGGGTTTGTTTGTCGCACTATTTTATTCTAGACTGCTTACCATAGCACCTTGGTATGAACTGGGATAACTTAGTGTCTACCAAAATCACTGTCTTAAGCTTCTGATGGTCCTTCTCGACCTAGGCTTGGCATGATTGGAAAGTAGAAGGTAGACAAGCAAATAATCCCTGGCAATATAAAAAGAATTACAAGTCTAAATTATTTGCTTATCAAGCGTGCTAAATGCTTCATACAACTTGACTTGCTTTCCTTGGCAGAAATTGTTTAGCTTTTGCAGTTCCTGTTTTCACTTGTCTAGATGACTAGTCTAAGCGGTGATGCTTTTATTTTCTATAATTTTAATAAATTCATGCATCAAAAATTGATTTTGGAATATATTAACTTGAGCTGAGCATCTGAGCCTGACATTATGATTTGGCACATACTTGCACCTTATGTTTTCATATTTTTCATCATCTCGAAGCCTTGCATCTTTTCATGCTCCTTGATTCTTGTATTGCCAAAGGGGGAGAAAAATGTCTCGTTTGCCTACCTAAGGGGAGAACAAGTGATGAAGCTGAAAGGGAGAGAAAATTTTTGCTGCCAAAGGGGGATTTATTGCCAAATGGCTTTCCATGAGTCAAGTCAATAGAAATCCATTTATCAAGTGACATGTTTTGGCTCTTTTCTAAGTTTTTAGGGTCACTTGTGTGCTGAAAACTTTCAAATTTTCTTAAACTTGAATTTGGTTGTCAATGCACTCATCAACGGGGAGATTGAGAAACCAAGTGAAATGTGCCTTGGTTACAAGTTTGTGATGAGTGATTGACAAGTTCTCTTCTGGGCGAAGGGGTCCCTCTGAAGGGGTTCGGAGGTGTGAGGAGCCATGCTGAATAGCGTGGGCCTCATGGCTCTAGAAGTGATGAGTCATTGTCAACGATAGTCAACAAGGACTGAAGAAGAGAAGAGATCTGCTGTTTCATGGGCCGCGTGTGACTCAGGTACACGGGCAGCGAGCGACTGTCGGGCAGAGGAGGCTGCGAAGTCGGGCTGGCCCAATCCGGGTGCATGGGCCAGAAGCAGTAGAAGACCCACTGGCTGTTGACCAGGACTGACTCAGGTACACGGGCGGTGAGTGATTGCCGGGCTGAGAGAGCCGCGGAGTCGGGCCGGCCCAATCCGAGTACCTGGTGCAAAGCTGGTGGAGGCTTTGTCAGTTTCAGCGTAAAACTGACAACCGTTGATTCTGTATCCGACTGTCCAGAAGAATAGCTTCAGGATATGTCATCTGTTACTCTAGGCCCACAGTCAGTCAGTTGTGTCTGTAAAAATACCTAAGGGCAGTAGAGTCTTTTTCTGTATTTTTGAGTCTGTAAAAACCCTAAGGGGCTGGTAGAATATTCCTAGTGTTGGGCTGCCTATAAATAGCACCCCAATCCCTAGGGTTTGGACTACCCTTTTGTGCTGAAATCAAATCCACCCATTGGGTCACTTTTGCCTCTCTTCTCTCTCTCGTGTGCGCCGCCAGGACTGGCTCCTCCCTGTTCTTGCATTATTTTCACTCAAATCTCTTAGATGCTTTAATGCTTTGATCCCTGGTGAATTTATTGCTTGCATTTTGTTTGGTTTGGGGAGTTATTGCCTTACCTACGGGCTGCTGAATTTATTCTTGAAGAGAAGCTTCTTCGGCTGGGAGTGTTCTTCACGGTGGTAGTACTAGTTCTTGCTGTTGCAAGTAGTACTGCTTTACTATAGCTTCAGTGTTCGGCTGCAGCTTTTCACCTTCTATCCCCCAGCTTTTTGATCGAAGCTGACAGTCTCTTTTGCCTTTTCCTGGTGTGTCTGGCGAAGCTCGGTTCCGTGCGATGCCCCTCAACTCCGTGAGGCAGGCTCCGATCGAACCTCTTTAAAGGCTTCGCTTAGACTTCGAACTTCGGTCTTTGTGTCTGAGTTGCTAGATTCGAAGCTCCTCCTGTATGGACAGCATTGCATACTTCGAACTAGCATACTCCGAATCTATCTGTTCGAAGTGCACACTTCACTAGGTTTCGAAGTTGGGTCCGAAGCTTGTCCGTTCTGATAGACTTCGCTTGGATTTCTTTGTGGCGTGTCTGCCTTCGTTTCTCCTCTCGAAGTTTTACTTTTCGAAGATAGAGTGTAGGCTTCGGACTTGATTTTCTGTCTCGTAACAGACTTCGCTTCTACGTTTCGAAGGTTGTCTGTTTGTGTGTTCGAAGCTGTGTGTTCGAAGGTTTAGCTTCGAGACTTTCGGTTCGAAGTACCTTCGAAGTCTTGTCTTCGAAGTGCATACTTCGAAGCAAGCTTCGGCACTGTTTTTACTTCGCTCCGAAGTTCGTGAGTCGAAGCTGTGTGCGAAGACTTGTCTTCGAAGTGCATACTTCGAACCAAGCTCCGGCACTGTTTCTTTTCTTCGCTCCGAAGTACTCTTCGCTTCTTACCACTTCGAACTAGGCTAGATAGTGTCACCTTCGGCTTTTCGGACAGACTCAGTCACCATCCTCCGAAGCAGACTTCGACGTGCGAAGGGGGCTTCTCCAAGTACCGAACAGGAGACAACTTTGGACAGTAACTTCTCTTTTCACTTTATACATACTTAGATTATTTCATTGAGAAGTATAGGGCTGTTACAACTTGTTTATCTGCCTAGTTGCACCACTTTAGTTTTACACTGTTTAATCATCAGATGCTTCTAGGTTAGAAACCTTTAGACTTAGGCCTTCTGTTTATTTTCTGCTGCGTAGTATTTTTGAGGTGCGTTGGGTATTGGGAACAGGCCATTGATTCGAAAAGATTTTTTAAGGCGCCCATTCACCCCCCCCCTCTGGTCGCTACTTTCGGTCCTACAAGGTGTTTATCGAAGGCTTCGAAATTGGTTGGCTGTAGCTGTGCAGTGAAGTTTGTATGTCGAAAGGGTCCGACAGAGCACGATGATATATTTGTACCAAATGGTTCGGTACTTTGGGTGGTACATCAGAGTGTGTACCGAAGGATGTTTACCACAGAGGTCACCAGGGTAATGGAAAATCTTGTCTGCTTGTCGGTGATGCGCAGGAGACTTTGGAAGTGATGGACGGTTCGCAGCAACTAAACTTGAGTCAAGTGGGAGGCTTGATGTCAGGCGAGCAGGGAGCTCAATCACGAAGGTTATGTGGGATCGAGGTCGGTCCTCGGGTCAAGGTGCGTCAGGCGAAGGCAGAAAGTGCAGAGGGTGGCTCCAGCTGAAGGTACCCCGAGGCAAAGTCCTCGGAGGTGAGGCACTTCGAAGGGTGCTCTAAAAGGAGTGACTTCGGAGTATGCTGGACAAAGTCCTCAGCATTGTGGCAAGGCGTTCGAAATGTGCTCTAGATGGATGCACTTGAAGGGACACCTGACAAAGGTCTCAAAAGTCAAGGTGCATCAAAGGCATGGTCCGGATAAGGGTTTTTGTAGAGTGTACTCAGGACTGAGACACTGTGAAGGGGTGCTTATGGATATGCTTCATGCGGAGGCCTTGGATTGAGGGACTTCAAAAGGTGGCAAAGATACTCCGAAGGTAGGGCTTCAGAGTGCGGCTGACTTGAAGTACTTCGTCCATGCATGGCTTTGGTACATGGACTGACAAAGTTCGAGCTGGGAGTAGATGCGAAGCCGTCGTGGTCCACTCCGGAGGTGATGGTGTGAAGGCTCAAGAGTTTTTTTGGCTTCGGCTCAAAACCGTCAATATATCGAAGACTAGCTTTGGTGAAGCGAAGGCCTTCTAGTTCAAAGCTTGTCACTGAAGCTTCTGCACACTTCGTGTGCGAAGGGGGCTTCAAAAGATTCCACTATGCAAAGGCAGATCGTGTCTGCTTTGCAAAAGCTAATGCTATATCCTCTACGAAGCTGACAAAAGAAGCCTCTAGTAAAGTAGACTACCATTTGTACCCCCTTGTCTGACTGAGACAAAAACAGTGTAAACCCTAGGGGTAAAGTAGTCTATTCTCATCGCTGAGTTGTGCCTATTAATAGTGAGGTTGGCTAGGTCTAGGAAACACTTTGAGAAACCATTTTTAGAATTACCAAAGCTAGCCGCCACACCCATGTAATCAGTTCTGTGAGTCTTTTATGTTCCCTGTTCATGCAATGAAAATTTCATTCAATTTTCTGTTTATTGCTTAAACTTGTATTCTTGTTTTGCACTGCATGCATTGAGATCTCTGCACTTCACTTCGTTCTGCACTAGCCAGAGTTTTTGCTCTGTTTCTTTTCTATCAAAGTGTGATTGTGTCCAGCTCATGCAATTTGTGTGTGTTTTTCAGTGCATGGTCGCTCTGTGTAAATAGGAGGGAAGTCCTCACTAATTACTAGCAAAGCACTATGTGAAGTTCGGCTCGAAGCCTGTTTTCTTACTCAATCAAGGTCCTCGGCGCAGTCTGTTCTTTTTTCTTTATGCCCTTCGAATTACGAAGCCTAGTACTAGTTGATAGTGCGGAGTTTGTTCGGATCTCTCACTAGGAATCATACTCGTGCGAAGTGTTCTAGTGCGAAGTCTGCTCGAAGGCACCTCGCGTGCAGAGCCTGCATTGTCTTAGCAGAGTTGCGATTTAGGGTATTGTGGGTGCGAGCGAAGTCTTCTTGTCTTTGACATTTTACCCTAGCGAAGCCTATGTTCAAAGCTGTAAAATACCTCTGAATCAGACCTTCGAAGGGTGAGTTCAAAGCCTGTTCCACAGGAGACAGTATTTAAAACAGAAGGTTAATTTTAGCCTGAAATTTTAAAAGCTCCCATTCACCCCCCCCCTCTGGTCGCCCTTTTCGGTCCAACAATAACTATTCGGTATTGTCATCCTACTCCTAGGTTAGATGACATGGTTGATGAATTGAGTGGCTCTATTGTGTTTTCCAAGGTTGACTTTGCTAGTTTGCACTGTAAACCTGCCGTCCATCGCATCGTAATCGTGATAATCCTTGCCAATTCACTCGTGAATCATCCGTCTAGCCCCCTTAATGGGTTTTACCGATCTAATCTAGTAATTCGGTCCTCGACACCAAGGTACATCAACAAAGTACCCATGTATCGTGTTGGGGAACAGTGGAGCTATGCTAGCCCGCAAATTCAAAATTTTCACCCTAAAACCCAAGAACCAAGCACGTGTGAGATCATAGATCAGTACCTTCTAGCACTACTTGACGTGCTAGGTGCAGTGGAAGAAGAAGTTGATGAAGCACATAAAGCCTATCCTCTCTTTGTCTTATCCATTCCTCGCCAATCCAATTGGTGAAGAATTCAACTTCCTCGTGGTGATGGCCACGAGCGTCTCTTTTGGACCAACGCCTCCACGGAGTCCACACGTACAGGGATGAGATCAATCTCACGCCGGCATGCTAGCACCAGTGGTTAGATTCAGGAGAGTTCTCAATCTCAACTCTTCTAAGGCTCCAAAGATCTGATGTTCAGAGCCTCCTCCACCCCTCTTTATATAGTGACAATAGACTTATCCTCGAAGAAACATCGGGCATAATAGATCAAATCTATTTTTGCCCACGTCGGAAGTTCTGATATAGTATCAAAAGTTCTGATCAGGTATTTTCGGACTCCTATTCTGACACGACAATGCAACATATCCAATCTATTTTTCCCACCTCGGAACTACCGATACCACTATCAGAACTTTCGATCAGTACAATTTTTCCCCGATTCCAAATCGGAACTTCTGGCTCATCGGAACTTCCGATACCATATCAGAACTTTGGATGAAACATTTTCTCTCTGACTCGTGACCAGAAAATAATCAAAGCTTCCGATACTACCTATTGGAACTTCCGATAGACAAAATTTCCTTGGGCATATCCATCACAATGAGCCTCACCATCACTGTACGCGCCGGCATGCTGAGGTGCTCGCATGACCGGTCCGACTGCCAGTGCGTGGCCGGCTTGATTGCCCCTACTAGCCAGTCTGACCCCCTTCTTTCGGTCGAATGGGTTGCCCCCTTGCAGTGTGCTTCAATTGCCAAGCGAATCCACCCCAAGTTCCTCGTCACTGTCGAGGATCATTGGAATTCTATATTAGTGTTGTTTGGCATTTGGCTAAAGTATGCTAGGTATCTACGTGTTTTTGGATCATCGAATTGGCGTCATTGTTGATTGGCACTTTATCGGTAGATGTTTGTGTCAACACACATTTTGGCAACTCTACTGGGGACACACATGCCAAGCCCAACGGCGTCGGTGACAGGTATGACTACCATGACTACATCGACACCCCCTACGCCAACGAACATGGTGAGGGGCGTGGAAATCAACGACAACAACATCGTCCTCCCCACCCTAGAGGAAATTTCCAAGGAGGATAGGGCAGAGATCGAGGCCAAGACGAGGGAGCTACATGCCATCATGCTTGGGCTCTACACCAAGACCAGTGCGGGCTTCGTCAAGCGCAAGCCTGATCTACCTACCATATCTATGGGCAAGGTAACATCTAGTCCCCCTCTTTATACCTTAGACATTGAACAAAGCATAGCCACATATATAGATCAAGTGATTAGTGCTACATTTGCAAACCGTATAGGACCCAACGTTTAATCTAGGATGGAGGTGTTGTTTAGGAGATTCATATTTTCTAAGGCCACTTCTCCTTCCCCGATTGTTCACCATTTACACAGTAGGATGGATAGGTGTACCAGAAAAATCATTTCACCTACAGCCGCAGCATCCATGGCCGAGACGGCGTAAAACCCCATCTATCAGACCAGCCCCTAGGTCAGTTCGATTGGGATGTGCTAGCCCGCAGTGCACAGTACGAACCCTAGCCCCTCTAGGTCGGTCCAACCGGCGCCTGTCCATCTGTGGCTTTCGGCACTAGGCTCGTGTGACCATGCCACTGCACCACGTCGGTCCGACCGTCTACCAGGCTGGTCCCACCGACTACCACACATCTTGTCAAACCGGCGAGATGGTCGATCAGACCGACCTCGGCATAGTTTTTCGGCCACCTCTGGCTCCGCCAATTCTTCCTTTGCCCTCGCCGACTACACCTTCCACTGCCACATATCCACATAGGACCGGCCCTGTGGCATACCATGAGCTAGCATGAGAAGAAGACAACCGAGAAGAATTATATGGCCGACACGCTAGAATACCACCTCGTGTCGTGGCCCCGCATGCTAGGCGTCCCAAATATAGAGGCATAGACGACATAGATGAACACATCCGCACGCTATTCAGGGAGTGTGTAGGATACGTGCCCCAGATTCGGACTAGGGTTTACCACAAGCTGTACCCAGATTATTTTGATACCATCCCATATCCTCACGGTTTTAGGATTCCAGAGTTCACTAAATTCAATGGCGAGGACAATAAAACTACTTGGGAGCATATAGGCTAGTTTTTAGCATAGATTGTTCTCTCTGTCTCTATCCAGCACTTGTTTTACTTGGTTTTCGTCACTGCCACCTAACTCTATGCATAATTGGGCCCAGTTAGAGCAAAAATTCCATGATCATTTTTATACTAGAGATATTGAGCTTAAACTATCACACTTGACATCGGTTAAACAAAAAATTAATGAGGTTGTCTCCGAGCACATTAGGAGATTTAGAGACACGAGAAAGTGATGTTTTAATTTTAATATTTCAAAGAGAGACATAGCTGACTTGGATTTTAGTGGCTTTCACTACAAACTTATGGAGAAGCTAGATGGTCAGGATTTTCTAGAGGTGAACCAACTCTTGTAGAAGGCTCTGGCCCAGGAAGGCCGAGTCGAAAGTAAAAAGTTCACTAAGAGATTTTAGCAAGCCCAAAGCTGAGTTGCACGTCGTAGAGCATTCCGATGAAGAGTCATCAGAAAGTGAGGATGACTCGGCTGACATGTATACAGCCTAGTGGACTTGATCCAACAAGTACAAAGTCATTCACATGCAAGGAATTGTGTCCATCTCCTAGTAAGAGTTGGTCCAATGAGGTTAAGTACACTTATGACATGACTAAAAGTGATAGAATATTTGATTTCTTATTGACACATAAGTGTTGATAGCGAAAAATGGCATTAATGGTTGAAATTATCAAAATATCAAAATTGGTAATTTTGGGCCGAAAATATGCAAACCCTAGCACAAGCCTGTCCAACCGATCATGTAGGCCCGGTCTGACTAGCCCAACCCGAGTCCGAATAGATTTAATTAGTTTTGGGATATTTTTATCTCTAATCAATTTTTAATGACTCAGACTCATCTCAAAATCAAATTATAGTAGAAGTCAAGCCTAGGGACAACAAGACCACCCCCTATAAATATAGGGGCAAGGCCAATTCAAGGACTCTCCAATTCCAAACCGATGTAATCTACTATTCCCTTGAATCGTTCTTTTTTACCCTTTACTTTTTCTTGCCCTAGGAGTATCTACAACACGTCCATCTTTTTTGGTTTCCACTATAAATCATCTGTTTATCACGTGGTAATCACGGTAATCCTTGTCGATTCACTTGTGAATCATCTGTTTAATCAACGCAACAGATTTTTATCGGTTTTTATCTGTAATTCGGTCTCTATACCAAATTGCTACTGATTTCTTAGTGTTTTGTAGAGCCTACACATTCATATACACTGCCAATGACTTCTGCACCAAGCTCTCCCCGTCAGCGTCATCACCAGTGAGCCAGAGCGGTCACCAGTCTCTTATCAGTCGATCGGCCAACACCAGTGGGTATGACCGGGCTGTGCCGGCAATGGTCGGTCTGACCGGCTATCCAAGTCTAGTATGGCCATCAACATTTGATCTGCCTTATTCATCTTCTGGTCGGTCCGTGCACCCCTTGTTCATATAGCTGATCTGACCGTCGCCTTAGGGAGGTCCGACCGCCCCCTTTTTGCTTCAGTTCAAACCAGCCCTCTTTGGCCGATTTAATTAATCTTATTTATAATTGGCCAATTGGGTTACCCTTTGTACAGCAGTGATCCAGTTGCCTAGCGACTCCATCAATACCCGTTATCGAAGTCAAGGGTCATCGGAACACGACGTCGTGCGGTGTTTGGAGGACTACTTCAAGCATCCACACGCTTTTGGATCGCCGAACTGACGTCGTTGTGATTGGCGCTTTGTCGGCCAATTTTAGCGTGAACAATAAGTTTCTTAGGTTGCCGAAGGGTCACGTCATTCCTACTGTCAATGATATGAAGAAACACGCTTATTTCAAGTGGCATGATTTTCATTAACACTCCAATCTCTACTATTATAATGCGTCTAGTTGGTCTGGAGTCATCCATCCGCCGCACGCGCATATCCGTTCCCTCCGCAGCGTCCCGCGATTTTGTCCCATTACTAGCGATTCTTGCCCATTACTCACGCCAACGCCTCCTCCACGAAAAAACCCTAGCGTCACCCTCCCGCGCTGCTCACCCGTCGCTCGAACCCCCTCCCGCGCTGCTTTCTCCACCGTGAAACAACCCTAGCGCCGCCCTCCCACGCCGCTCGCACGTCGCTCGGACCCACTCCTGTGCCACTCGCCGGACCCCTCCCGCTCCTCGGACCCCCTCCCGCGCCACTTTCTCCTCCGTGAAACAACCCTAGCACCGCCATCCCGTGCCACTTGCACATCGCTCGGACCCCCTCCCACGCCACTCGCCCAACCCCCTCCCGCTCCACTCAGACGACGCGTTCTCCCTCCACGAAAAACCCTACCGCCATCCTCCCACACTGCTCGCCCATCGCTCGGACCCCCTCCCACACCGCTCGCCCCTGCTCAGCGGAACCCTAGCCTACCCCGCTGTAGGACCGAAAGTAGCGACCAGAGAAGGGTGAATGGGCGCCTAAAAATTCTTTCGAATCAATGGCCTGCTCCCAACACCCACCGCACCTCAAAAAGACTTAGCAGGAAAACACTCGAACAGATCGACAAAGCCTAAAATATCTAGCCTATAAACGACTAGTGTCCTAGACAAAGAAACTCCAACACAGTGCTAATAGGAAAAATAAAAAGCATTTAGAACATGGACAGATTAAGGTTCGCAGAGATAAATCATCACAACATTTTCTCCAAGTGTATGTAAAACGAGAAGGGTTGCTGTTCTGAGTTGTCTCCTGAATGGTACTTGATGAAGCCTGTGTGGTGCGAAACCTGTAGTTGTCGAAGCCGGCTTCGAACCCCTTGTGCGAAGGCTGACGGAGTTGAAGCTTGTTCGGAGAGGTCGTGCGAAGCCTGTATAGAGCTGCCGGAGTCTATGCGAAGTATGCAGTACCGAAGGTTGTTGAAGTCGAACCGAAGTGTGCCTCGAAGTAGTGATGCGAAGGTGTAAACAGCGAAGCTAGCTTCGAAACAGAACAAATACAGTGGACAAATACGCACGTAAATCGAGGCAAGCAGAAACCTGTGAGATAAACAACACAGTTCGATTTGCTTGTGATGAACAGAAACGCTGTGCGCAAGAGCTGTTGGCGGCGGAGAGGAACAGAGCACTAGGGAATGCACAAAAAGTGACCCAAACTTTTAGTGAGATTAAACTGGATTTCAGAATGGGTAACCCTAACCCTAGGGATTCGTGCCCTATTTATAGGCAGCCCAATAGCCTAGGACTATTCTCACAGACTCTTAGAGTTTTTTACATACGCTAAAATAAAAGGAAAAGACCAAATTGCCCTTACGATATTTTTACAGACTCGACTGACTGACTGTGTGCCTAAGGACAAAATAGTAAACTCCTATTTATAGATGACTTGTCCGAAAGCGGAGCTTTCATAGCAACTACGGCTTCACTTCAGGACGGTCTGTTCCAAGATCAGCGGTCGTCAGTTTTGCGCCAAAACTGACAAAGCATCCACCGACTTTGCACCAGGTACCCGGATTGGGCCGGCCTAATTCCACAGCTCTCTCAGCCCGGCAATCGCTCACCGCCCGTGTACCTGAGTCAATCCTGGTCAACAGCCTAGTGGATCCTCTGTTGCTCCTAGCCCATGTACCTGGATTGGGCCAGCCCGACAATCGCTCGCTGCCCGTGTACCCGAGTCACACGCAGCCCAGACACAGTAGGTCTTCTCTCTCTTCTCAGTCCTCTGTGACTACCGTTGACAATGACTCATCACATCTGGAGCCATGAGGCCCACGCTCTTCAGCATGGCTCCTCACCCGTGCATGGCGCGTTGTCTGCGTCCACTACCGCCCAAGCATTGCGGGCGAGCAACGCGGGAGGGACTGGGCATGGCCAAGGGTTTGGCTCGGTGGCGCACGGCGGGCGGCGCTAGAGGGCCTAGGGTTCCATAAAGGGAGGGACTAGGCACGGCGAAGGGACTAGGTTTCCGCAGAGGGAGGGACTGGGCGCAGCGAACGACTTGGCACGGCAGCAGAACCCTAGCCAGCCCCGTGCATTATGCGTTGTCCGCGTCCACTGTCGCCCGCCGTGCACCGTCGTGCCAGGTCCTTCACCGCACATAGTTCCTCCGCGTCGCTCGCCCGCTCCTCCCTCCAGCGCCGCCCAGGCAGCCCACCATGCCTAGATCTGGCGGTTACCGCCTTGACCACACCGCGGCCATCACGATCCACGTTTGACTTGCAACCGTCTCGCTCTGTATGCGTTGACCACATCCGCAGCACAATCAATATTAAGCATCTCCTGGTCCTTATTGAAGCTCCACCCTCGGAAACACAGAGAGAAACAGGTAAAGACGAGGAAGAAGAGGAGGTCACACAATCGAAGCTTCTCTGGTTCCTGACCAAACATGTTCTGTCCCAATTCACTTATCACTTGATGATGTTCTCTCGCATCTGTTCTTGAATTATGGAAATTCTAAATGAATTATGTTCTTCATTTCTGGATGAATGTGAGGTTGTTTTTGCGAGATTAAGTCCTCTCAACTCCATGTTACCCGAAGAAACTGGTTTTCAATACAAATTAGATATGCTTTCGTTCTGTAATATTTTAAATTTAATGAATAAAAGTTCTGTAATTTCATGAATAAAAGTTCTGTAATGTTATAAAATTCAATTCTCATCGTTGCAAACTAAGAATAGTTGCTATGCTTCTGACTGTGATTGAATGATTGAATCTTGATGGGAAAATATTAATTTACCATATAGAGATTGGGTAAACGTTCTGCCTTAAGGTCTGTTTAGATAATTGAAACTGAATGATTCAATCCAAGTATTTTGCTGTGACTAACAGGCTAAAAATGGGTTTAGCAATTAATTTACCAGTATATGGTCTATATAAGTATTGACTAAGAGATTTATAGCTCTAGGAACAACATATAGGTAATGAATCAAGTTCTCCATGATGTGGTTAATTGTCACATAACCAAACCATGACAAGAAATCAGGTAAGGAAGCTGCCCCCAAGCTGTGCAAAACTGTGAACTACCACTACTACAAAGCGATACTGTAGCGGCGGGCAAAACTGACCTGTAGTGGTGGGCATCCAGTCCGCCACTGCTCTAATGCCGCTGCTATCCCTGGTTAGCAGTGGCGGGCGCGCTGACCTCATCTGCCCACCACTACTATTGATAACAGCAGTGGCGGGCAGATGAGGTCAGCGCGCCCGCAACCACTGTGTCAACAGCAGTAACGGGCACGCTGACCTCATTTGTCCGCCACTGCTATTATCAATAGCAGTGGCGGGCAGATGATGTCAGCGCGCCCGCCACCACTGTGTCAACAACAATAACGGGCGCGCTGACCTCATCTGCCCGCCACTACTGTGTATAACCCATAACACAGAATGTTGTGAACCATAATTCACAGTCCCACAAATCAAAACACAAAAATTATATGCTTCACACAGCCATCCAGATACACAGCAGCAAAACATCCACATATCCACATACACATCCACAACAGCAACACATCAACACAACAACCATCCATCTCATCAATTTACAAATGTACAAAGTTTACATTATATGCTTCACACAGCCATCTACAGACACAGCAACAAAACATCCACATATCCACATACACATCCACAACAGCAACACATCAACACAACAACAACACATCTCATCAATTTACAAATTTACAAAGTTTACATTTCATCACACATATCAAGTCTAAAAAGTTTACATCTATCAAAATTTCAAAATTAACCATTGTTTCACAAATACATGCTCATGCGGTTTATGTTTTCTTGGAAGGCCAACTCATATCTTGCACATCTATTGATAACAAATTCTTATCGATTTGTTGTTTTTGCCTTTTCATTCTTCCGACCCAATCATACAGAGTTGGATGCTTGGCCACTTCACTCTCAGGATCGAACAATACTCCAAGCTCATGAAGAATCTCATGCATCGTGAAGCGGCACATCCTTGATACGATTTCATACATTTGTGATTCTGAGAGTTGGCTCTTCTGGGCAACGGTTGATGGACCTGACGCTTACATACGTAACATATAAGTACATACGCTGCAAGTTATATTAGATTAACACACAAGAAATCAACTTACTTCTTTAGTATCCTTAGATATTGTCCGCCTAAACTTTCCTAAGTTATTGCTCATTAAATTACAAGTATAATAGCCGCAATGCACCGAACCAAGAGATTGTTTGTGACACTTCAAAATAGACAAAGTTAGAACGATATATAGTTTGGATTTATCAATTGAATTAAGAAATTTAAAAATATAATATTACCGGATAGTTGGTTCTGATAAGCATATCTTTCGGCCTCTGTGGATCATGTGGGCCACCTAACTTTTCCACGTAGTATTTGTATGCACTCTGAATAACATTTCATATATCTTGATATTCTTTTTGGGTTTGGCGAGCGTGTCGAGCACATAAACCCTTGAGCTCTTCAGGTATATCAGAAGTGTAATCCAATGATCACTATCGAAAGAAGTAATATATGATTATGTTAGTTTCATAATCGATAAAACGTAATTAAGTGGATATAGTGGGTGTACTTACTTAAAGTTATATGCCCCACTTATCATTTCTTTGTCCTTCCATTGATCCATGCACTGCGCAATATACAACGCGGCACAACTCTTTTTCTTCTTCTTAAGTGCGTCTTCGTCTTTATTGAACATCTTCCTTTGAAATTTTTTCTTACCCGCAGTCTAATACTTGCTATCGTTCTTGTTTAGTGTCGGCTTCAGCGCACTTTGGCTTATGAATGACGGGTTCAAGTAACCATACATATTAGACGCATCACAACATGAATTACAACTACATATGTTATGAAACAATAGTCAATATAAGACATGATTGATTTTTGCTTTGTATTGACAAAGTATAAAGTACTTACATGCACCAGAGCATCATGCTTGTGATGTCGGTTCACTGCAGACGAAACATCCGATGGAAGTCATCGAAAAATAGTGCAAGCTTAAACTCTGGGCAGTTGAATATTTCTTGTGGAACCTTCAGTTCTATTTGTGTAACTCCTAACGAAGACGCTTCGAGGTACCAGTCATGAAATGTTTTCATCTGCCAAGGCATACTCTTAAGTACTCCTTGGGGTAATAATAGTTTGCCTGGTTCGTATTCGATATAATCCTCGTCTCCGTAGGTCCATTTATCAACAGAAAGTGAGCCCGCCTGCTTTTGTACTGGAGCCTTTATGGGAGCCGCTTCGGGCGTAGAACGTGTTTGCCCCATAGTAGTAAAAAATTTAAGCATCTCAGATTTTGGCGCAGAACACTGCCCAACTTGAACAGTTATCTTGTGGATTGCTGGCTTTGGGCATGCATCTTGTTTTTCAGGATCGGCAACTAGCACTGGCACTTTTGTTATGGGCTTGGCCACTGGAACTTGAGGCTCGGCCGGAACTGGCACTGGCATTTGATCTGGCTCTAGCACTTTTGTGTTGGGCTCATTAGTGGGCTCAAGCACTGGCACTGGCTCTATCACTTGAGGATCAGGCTCAGTCACTTTCGATTCTATCACTTCTGCCACTTTATCGGGCTATGGCTCTTCCTCTGCCTCTTCCTCTATCTCATGCTCATCAACAGGTGATAAAGATCCTATATTTTGCACATCCTGAGATGAAAGATATGTGGGGGATTGTGATGAGACAATAGGCGATTTACTTTGATAACTTGTCTGCAGTAATTTGATATATCGACTCGCCCATTGGACAAAGTTATTCAGAGCATCTCCGATTGTCTCAATCCCCTCATCAGGCATTGGAAGATCCAAGGGGTCATTAATAAATCTGTCGTTAGTGATCTCATTGACCTGAACCTTGGTATACTCAGCAGGAATAGGCCGATTGTGAAATAAATCCCCAGGCATAGCAATGCCTCGTGCAACCTCTTGGGAATTCCCTTTGGGCCCTATCGGTAGATGCAGGATGCATGTTGTGTCCTCTTTAATATAATTTACAGGAAATTTGTCTTGTACTGAGCCAACACTGCTTGGTATGTCAAGTCGTACCTCTGGCACAATTATTTGTCCCGCTGCAGCCTGCATTATGTTTGGATTCTCATTAATAAATTCAAAAAAGTGTCGCTCTCACTCTACACGGGGCTCTGCGGTGTCGTCTGTGCGTGCTTGATGCTTCTTGTATGTGGCACCCTCCTGTTTCTTGAAAGTATTTTTCCATGGTGCTATAGAAGAGACACCTCGGGTGCGCCCTCGATGTTCCTCGTTTCCGAGAGCAGATGTAAGCTGGTCATTACATCCCTCGGGCTGGAACTTTCTAGTCTTCTCCAACTCAGCGATTTCCTGTGCTTTCTGGAATACTTCACTAGTCCGTGTGTCGGATAGCATATATTGGCCTTGGGTGTTTTTTTAGCTCGACCTAGGAGCCATCTCTTAGTGCGCTGATCAGCACCTGAAAACTGTTCAGGTAACCCAGCCGCATGGTCCTCCTCCTCCTTTCTACTCCACTCATCCTCCTTGGCCTTATATCCACCTGGCCCAAGTTTATGTGGGAACTTATTCTTCTTATTAAATTCTTTGAACACGATGCTCTCTTGTTTGGCTTCTTCCGAGCAATGCTGCATTTTGAATTCATTCCATTCATTTGGCGTTATAAAGCTGTACTCGTTGAGCGGCCACTCATCTTTCTGAAGGTATTGTGTGTTCAGTTTAGTCCTAAATGTAAGGAGAGCCTTCCCGATAGTCTTCAATTTGGCAGCTTTAGTGTCTTCTAAGCGGTCTTCCGGGAATTTATAATGCGCTTTTATATGCTGCCACAATTCGTTCTTTGTAGCTTCAGGGACACTCTTCCAATTTTTCCAAACTATCTTACATCGCTCCCTAGCGAGACATCCACAGTCGTTACGCCACTTAGCTGTGATTTCTTTTGGATTCTTTGGAGCCCCATCAACATGCACTTCGTCAACCTCATATGTATGCAGCTTGTTCTTCTCCCATTTCCCTCTCCTCTTCGCATTTGCAGAGGATGTTGTGGCAGCGGGCTCAACATCTGTTCGCTCAGTTGACTCAATAGCTGGGACAATAGATGTTCTTTTCTCGACTTGGAATAATCGACGCTTGCTTCCTCGCTTTGTACGATCCTACAATGATAGATAATGTGAGCTTCAGGAATGTAATCCTCGGTTAGAAGCTGCTTTGACTTGTTACTAACGTAATAATTACCTCCGCTTGAGCTTCAGGAATGTAATCCTCATCGGCGTCTTCTCTCGTTCTCTTCTTCCTAGGCTCCATTGGATGTTCATTCTGCGGAGAGTGGTACAAAGATGAGCTCCTCGATGGAACATCCTTCTTCCGCCATAGATAAACTATTCATAGTTAAGAGGCTAATGTATCAAAATTTTGGTTATGCAAAAAAGGTTTGCTGTCATATTTTCATAGTTAAGAGGCTATTACTTCCGAAGCCACTATACTAATCCTAAAGTTAGGATATTGTGTTGTTCTCTCTCTCTAGTGTTGTTGAGGCCTCAACATATTTTGTGTTGTTTTTCAAAATGTTCATGGCTGCCATGGAACCATGTGCACATCCATTCTCTGTCAGCAACACGAGAAAGAAGAAGCTGTTGATGGGAATGGATGTGTCACATGGCTTGATGACATACATGAGATAACTCATTAACAATTTGCATCATAGGCCTCTAAAAGGAATTGCGGAATCTAATGTTGGTCTTCAGCCGGATGAACTTGAGGATTAGTATAGTAGCCTTAGAAGTAATAACAGTAGTAAACTAATCACAATGTCAAAGGTGGGAAATGTATGAAAAGTCTTCTTGGCTACAGTAGTCAGCTATTACTTTCGAAGCCACTATATTAATCCTCAAGTTGGGAGATTGTGTTGTTCTCTCTCTCTAGTGTTGTTGAGGCCTCAACATATTTTGTGTTGTATTTCAAAATGTTCATGGCTTCCATGGAACCATGAGCACATCCATTCCCTGTCAGCAACACGAGAAAGAAGAAGCTGTTGACGGGAATGGATGTGTCCGATGGCTTGATGACATACATGAGATAACTCAATAACAATTTGCATCATAGGCCTCTAAAAGGAATTGCAGAATCGAATGTTGGCCTTCAGTCGGATGAACTTGAGGATTAGTATAGTAGCCTTAGAAGTAATAACAGTAGTAAACTGATCACAATGTCAAAGGTGGGAAATGTATGAAAAGTCTTCTTGGCTACGGTAGTCAGCTATTACTTCCAAAGCCACTATATTAATTCTCAAGTAAGGAGATTGTGTTGTTCTTTCTCTCTAGTGTTGTTGAGGCCTCAACATATTTTGTGTTGTTTTTCAAAATGTTCATGGCTGCCATGGAACCGTGTGCACATCCATTCCCTGCTAGCAACACGAGAAAGAAGAAGTTGTTGATGGGAATGGACGTGTCACACGGCTTGATGGCATACATGAGATAACTCAATAACAATTTGCATTATAGGCCTCTAAAATGAATTGCAGAATCTAATGTTGGCCTTCAGCCGGATGAACTTGAGGATTAGTATAGTAACCTTAGAAATAATAGCAGTAGTAAACTGATCACAGTGTCAAAGGTGGGAAATGTATGAAAACTCTTCTTGGCTACAATAGTCAGCTATTACTTCTGAAGCTACTATATTAATCCTCAAGTTGGGAGATTGTGTTGGTCTCTCTCTCTTGTGTTGTTGAGGTCTCAACATATTTTGTGTTGGTTTTCAAATATGTTCATGGCTGCCAAGGAACCGTGAGCACATCCATTCCCTGTCAGCAACACGAGAAAGAAGAAGTTGTTGACAGGAATGGATGTGTCCCACGGCTTGATGACATACATGAGATAACTCAATTACTATTTGCATCATAGGCCTCTAAAAGTTGTTCTAAAAAAGTGGTAATGTGGTATGCAATATTTCTCATGGCATAACTTAGATATAGAAGATTTCACCCAAAATTAGACTAATATATATTGGGTGAATGGTACATTTCCATTAATCAATGCCAAAATAGGTGTAACAAAGTAGTATAAAGTGGTTCTACAAATGATAACTATCCACAAATGTAAGAGCATCTCCATTGTATATAAATTGATTAAATATAGCTCCATTTGAATAGCAATTCACATTTAGAAAGTACAATGGAGATGCTCTGAGGACAATAAACCCTAGAAACCTAACTTAGCTTGTGTTGGCCTACCTCTCTCAAGAATACACTCAAGAACATAAGAACACTCAAGAACTAGAGGGGGGGGTGAATAGGCGCCTCGACAAAATTCTTTCGAATTAGATGGCCCTTTCAAAACACCCAACGCTCCTCCAAACTTAATCACAGATTTAGCTCCAATGAGTCAAATTAAAGACTATGTCACAAACTTAGATATAGAAGACTTCACCCAAAATCAATGCCAAAATCAATGCCACTTCACAGTACCAAAATCAATTCCCAAAAAAGTGGTAATGTGGTATGACATACATGAGATAACTCAATGCCAAAATCAGTGTTAATCACATAGAGTACCACTTCACAGTGGATGAATGGTGCAATCAGGAATCATTTTCAGCTTTTTGAGCATATTCAGAATAAACTGCAAAATTTACCAACTAAAACAGTTTATATTAATATGATTGAAGATGGGCTAACACACATATAAGTTCAGGAAGAACATAGTTAGGACAATCCTCTTTTCAAGGTCAAAAACTCACAACACAATCAAACAAACTTTCAACACACTTAAATCACACTTAAGTAAATCTAGAGACTAAAAGCAGTAGGTAAATATAGAGACTAAAAGCAGTAGGTACAATGTTTAGCAACCTGAACGGGGACGGCGACGTGCGCTCGGGGAAGGGGATGGCGGTGATGGCTCCAAGACGACAGCGCGGGGTCCGGGGACAGCGACGTGGGCTCCGGTGACAGGCGGAGCTCGGGGCGACGGTGGTGACGGGTTCTAAGGGTGGCGGCGTGGGCTCTAGGACGGGGATGGCGGCGTGCATCGGGGACGGGTTCCGAGGGTGGCGGCGTGGGGTCCCGGACAGGGATGGCGGTGTGCGACGGCTCCGAGGCAGCGGCGAGGGGTCCGGGTACACCGACGCGGGCTCCGGTGACAGGCTTTGAGGATGACTGCGATGGCTCCGAGGTGGTGGTGAGGGGTCCGGGGACACCAACGGCTCTTTGACGTCGGTGACGGGCTTCGGGGATGACAACGACAACGGCGGCGCGGGCTCTGGAAGCGGCAGCAACTGGCGAGAGAAGATTAGGGCTTAGGGTTTTCAGACGGTGGGAGTGAAAAATTTATATAGGCGGATTAGTAGTGGCGGGCACACGCTGATGTCAGCATGCCCGCCACTGATATTTATCGTAGTAGTGGTGGGCAAAGACATAGTAGTGGCAGGCCGCTGACGTCACCGACCGCCACTACTAGGGTTTAGTCTGGGCGGGTGGAAAAAGTATAGTAGTGGCGGGCATACGCTGACGTCAGCATGCCCGCCACTACTAAAAGGATAGCAGTGGCGGGCTGGTGACGTCATCATGCCCGCCACTACTAATCCGCCGCTGGTGGGGTTATCTAGCATACGTTGCCACTCATGTCGAGAAACACAGTGTAGCGCAGTGGTGCGGGGGTTGCTTTGGTGCCATGCGGTTCGAGGTTCGAACCTTGCTGCCTGCAGGCGGTTTGAGGTTCGAACCTTGCTGCTAGCATCCAAACATTTTTTTTTCATTTCTATTCTAATTTTCATGACTTTTTTATTCATGTTTAAATTCTAGTTTGAACTTGATTTTTTTAACAATAAAAATACATCATAACTTATCAAATTTAAAAAATTGGTATTATTCTGCCTCACTTTACTTTTTCTCCCTTAGTTTACTGTTTTTATTTCATTAAGTGTGTTTTTATGATCAAAGTCAAAATAAGTTCAATTTGAACTACAAGACATGAAATAATTCACCAAAATTTATAGAAAAACCATATTCATGTTTTGACTCTATAATTAGTTATTATCCAATAAATTTAAAACCATCATAAAAATGTAGGTTTCCACAGCACTCGATTGACAACTTGTATTTTTATAGTTTTTTAATCCTCAAAAAATAAAATAAAGTCTAAAAAAGATGAGACTTGTCATGTTGTTATGATATGATCGATCCATAGATGTTGTCATAAAAATTAAAATTGTTTCGAGAAAATAATCATGTAGGGCGTTAAGAAACCTAAGATTCTCCGGGAATGAATTAGGGTTTAGAGAAGAAATGATGACTCAGGTTTGAAAGCAAAACCTATAGTTGATTCTTCCATTGAACTTGAAACTTTTTGTACAATAAAAATACAACACCAATATTCTAATTGCAAAAATTGGAATTTTTCATTAACAGAAATTGGTATTTAAATGCAAAAATGACCACGTAGAGGTAGGGATTATCTAGCATACACTGCACACATTGTCGAGAAATACTTTGTAGCGCAGTGGTGCGGGGGGTGCTTTGGTGCCATGCGGTTTGAGGTTCGAACCTTGCTGCTGGTAGGCGGTTTGAGGTTCGAACCTTGCTGCTGGCGCCAAAACAACAATTTTTTTTCTCTTTTTGTACTTTTTTAAATTTTCAGCACTTTTTTATTGATGTTTAAATCCTCGTTTGAACATGAATTTTTTTAACAATAAAAATACACCATAACTTATCAAATTTAAAAAGTTGGTATTTTTCTGCCTCAGTGTACGTCACTCGACTTAGTGGTGGTGAGCCGATGACGTCAGCATGCTCGCCACTGATGATACGTTCCCGCCACTACTAATATTGGTAGTAGGGATTATCTAGTATATAATACACTTCCTATAATATGGAGAAACACTTGGTAGCACGGTGGTGCGGGGGTTGCTTTGGTGCCGTGCGGTTTGAGGTTCGAATCTCGCTGCCGGCAGGCGGTTTGAGGTTTGAACCTTGCTGTGTTGGCCCCAAACATTTTTTTCATTTCTGTTCTAATTTTCAGCATGTTTTTTATTGATGTTTAAATCTTCATTTGAACTTGAATTTTTTTAACAATAAAAATACATCATAACTTATAAATTTTTTTAAAAAATGGCATTTTCTGCCTTGGTTTATGTTAGACATGTATTAAAAAAATTGGTATTTTTCTTTCTCACTTTACTATTTTTTATTTCACTAAGTGTGTTTTTATGATCAAAGTCAAAATAAGTTAAATTTGAACTACAAGACATGTATCTTTATAGTTTTTTAATCCTCAAAAAATCAAATAAAGTCTAAAAAGACAAGACTTGTCATGTTGTTACGATATAATCGAGACTTTGTAGCGTGGTGGTGCAGTGGCTCGCTTGACACATCACGTTTATTTGAAAGCAAGTAAACAAACACAAGTCCAGGCTGTGGAAACCAGCTTACACATCGAAACGCACTACTTGTCAAACCAGCTTTCTTCTTCTTCCTCGGCACAAACACAACCTATTTCTGGTTAAACAGATTAAAAGCCTCAACTTGCCAATCCTCAACCAACTCGGCATCATCAGGCAGTCTGAACTGCTCTCCATGTTCCTGAACAAGAAAATACACGCGGCGGCGATAGTGAGAACAACTTATCAATGATTGAATTGGCTGATAAAAATATAAAATTTGCATAAAAAGAGGATCTTGCCTCCTTCCTCCTCTTGCCGCCGCATTGCTCTACATGCTTCCCTTTTCCACCGCTAGCCTAGGCATTGCATAAAAAGAGGATCTTGCCTCCTTCCTCCTCTTGCTGCCGCATTGCTCTACACTTACCTTATCTGGTTGTGGCGATCGCGAGTCGTCCTCCAAGTCGGAATCCATTATGAGAATCACTTTCTTCGCCAAACAACTGCAAACTATACCATGTACCTTAAGTTTGCCGCATTTGCAAACCTTACACACGCCACTTGATGTAGAGTCTTAGGATCCACTGTTTGGTTCAATCTTAGGAGGAGCCATCTGCAATTTTTTTGTCACATTGATATAACATTAAAAAACACTGAGCTAGTAATATTATAGTACATTAAAAACATTATTGTTATAGTGGAAATTTGTTTTCTCAGAAATTTTTTATAGTACATTAAAAAACATTATTGTTATAGTGCATTCTACTAGTAATATTATACTAAATTATATTACCATGCATAAATTAATATAACAATTGGAAATCATTTTAACCCTAAGCTCGAATAAAATAAGACAAAGATGGGTTAATAATCATTTACTGACCGGTGGCGACGGGCTCCGAGGACGGCGGCGACGGGCTCCGAGGACGGCGGCGACGGACGGAGGGCGGCGGCGACGTGCTCCGGGACGACGGCGACGGGAGGAGGGGGCGACACGAGAGGTTAGGGTTTAGAAAATGAAACTAGGTTTTCGGACGGCGGGAGTGGAAAGTATATATAGGTGTATTAGCAGTGGCGGGCATGCTGATGGCATCTTGTTCGTTACTGCTATTTTCTCTTAGTAGTGGCGGGCGATGATGTCACCAGCCCACCACTACTAATAAAGGTATGGATTATATATCTAGCATATAATACACTTCCTACAATGTCGAGAAACACTTAGTGGCGCAGTGGTGCTGGGGGCTCACTTGGGGCCAAGCGGTTCGAGGTTCGAACCTCGCTGCCTGCAGGCGGTTTGAGATTTGAACCTTGCTGTTGGCCCCAAACAATAAAAAATTTAAAAACTTTTCTATTGATGTTTAATTAAATCCTCATTTGATCTTGAACATGTTTTAACAATAAATGACATAATTGATTTTACAAATACGCACGCTAAACATAAATGATCTAGCCTTGCACTAATTTTCCATCGCAATTGGTGCGTAGATAAGGAATCACACTGCCAAATGTCAGTTTTGCTTCAACCACATTGATCCTTGATATGTCAACGAAAAACGGCACCTCATCAAACTGATTGTATTCTTCTTCGTCTTCGAATCCATCAACTCCAACAATTCTTGTTTTCCTGGAGCAACGATGTATTTTTTTCTCATCTTTAGGATCAAGTATGTAAAATACTTGTGCCACAGATTGAGCGAGTATCCAAGGGTCATCTTTATAAGCCACCTTATTAAGGTCAACTATCGTAAACCCGTAATCATCCACCTCCACACCTTCTGGATGTCTGACCCACTGGCACTTAAATACAGGGATTTCTATAGAGTTCCCGTAGTTAAGTTCCCATATTTCTTCGATGTATCCATAGTAAGCATTCTTTTGTCCAGTGCTATCTCCTGCTTCTCCTCTGACACCACTATTTTGATCCTTTGCTTTGGTATAGAATGTGAAACCATTGATGTCATACGCTTGCCGTGTTTTAACCATGCTCAATGGACCGTAAGACAATTTATTTATCATCATCTCTTCATCGGTTTCTCCAATCGAAAGGTTTATATCCCTCAGCCATGATGTGAAATGAATTTTGTGTTCTTTCATAATCCATTGTTCATCGCGATCTTCATTCTTTTCACGAAGCTCTTGCAGGTGTTGTTCAACATATGGTCTCATAATCGCCAACTGATGCATTACATTGTAATGTGATTCTCTTATTGTTTGGTAACTATTGTCTCGTATGATTTTCCTGCCTTTAGTTCCTTTACCGGTGAGTCTTCCATGGTGACGGGACACAAGAACTCCTATTGGTATTCCATCTCTTATGTAATCTGCGTAGCACTCGATGACTTCCTCAGTCGTGTAGCCCTCTATCATGGAACCCTCTAGATAAGCACGATTTCGTATGTAACCCTTGAATATAACCATTAGATGCTCGTATGCATACATATTGTGCAGGTACGTTGGACCGAGAACAAAGATTTGGTCTGCTATATGTATCATATAGTGCTCCATAATATCAAAATATGAAGGAGGAAATCACATCTCAAGCTGACACATAGTCTCCCTCATTTGTTTACGTAATTCATTTAACTCTTAAGTGTCGATCACCTTCTTTGATATGACATTGAAGAAGTGACACATGCGTGTTATCACCATCTTCAAAAATGAATGTTTGATTCCTCTTACTGCGATGGCGAGGAATAGCCCAAGCATAACATGACAATCATGAGTGTTGTAGCCGCTCATCCTCAAATCTGCTACGGAGACAATATTCTTTATATTTGTTGAGAATCCTGTTGGAACTCTAATTCCATGTAGACACCTGCAGATTGATATTTTCTCGTCAATTGTGAGGTTATAGCTAGCAGCCGGAAGGAAAAATTTTCCATTGGCCCTTTCCTGTGGGTGAAGCTCGAGTCTAATTCTGAGAGTTTGAAGGTCCCTTCGTACTTTGAGTCCATCTTTTGATTTGCCCGATATGTCTAACAAAATACCGATGGTGCTTTCGAAGACATTCTTCTCAACATGCATTGTATCGATAGCATGACCAATCTCCAACTCCTTCCAATAGAGCAAATATCTAAAGAAGATTGACTGCTTTTTAAATGGAGCGTCCTTTGAAATTTTTTCAGATTTCTTCCTCTTCTTTCCGAAAACAACTTTGATATTCTTTACCATTTCGAATAGAAATTTGCCATCTCGATGTCGTGGAGGCTGTCCAAGCTCGATTGTACCATCGAAATGGTTCCTATTTCTTCGATATTTGTGGTTTTTTGGTAAAAATCTGCGGTGTCGCATATATCGTCTTAACGAATGATGGAAGATGCATAGATTCTGTCTGGTCCACACACACTACACATGCTGTCTTTCCTTTAACCTGTCCTGTTAGGGACATACATCCTGGGTTGTCAGCTATGGTGCAAAAGATTATGGCTCTTAGATTGAAGTGCTCTTTCTTGTGCTCATCCCACACACAGACACCATGTTCCCATAGACATTTCATATCGTCCATCAAAGGTTCTAGAAAGATATCAATGTCATTACCAGGTTGTTTTGGACCAGAAACTAGAGTAGTGAGCATAAGGTATTTTCTTTTATGGCAAAACCATGATGGAATGTTGAACAAGCATAAAAAGACCGGCCACGTACTATGTGGGTTCCTCATCTCACCAAAGGGATTCATTCCATCTGTGCTAAGTCCCATCCTGATATTTCTAGGATCGTCCGAGAAATCTGGATGGGCCAGGTCAAATCATTTCCACTGCCTAGCATCCGCAGGGTGCCGAAGTTTTCCGTCCTTCTTTCGCCCAGCGAAATGCCAGATTAATAGTTCAGCATATCTAGGATTAGAGAACATAGGTTTCAAGCGATCAATCACCGGTAGGTACCACATTACTAAGGCTGGAACTTTCCTCTCCGTCTTTTTTCTAGGATGGTCTTCAATAACATTTTTATTCCTCTTCTTCAACCTCTTATTATTCTTCTTCTGGTGGTCATTGTAGTCCTCCACACAATCATTTGGACGTTTGTATCGACTTGCGTTGCACTGCGGACATCTCTCTAACAATCCATGCTCTTTTCGATATAGGATACAGTGGTTCGGGCATGCATGAATCTTCTGAATGCCCAAAGTCAACGGACAAATCATCTTCTTTGCTTGGTACGTATCAGATGGTAGACCATTGGGTTTTGGCAAAACCTTTTTTAGGAGTTGTAAAAGATCTGAAAAACTAGTGTCAGACCATCCATTGCTGGCCTTCAGTTTCATAAGCTCAAGAATTGTGTACAACACAGTATACTACTTATTGCATCCGTGGTGTTCCTCATAAAGAAGGTTTTTTGATGCTTTGTCAAGTGCTTCAAAGTTATCGTATCCTTTGGTTGTAGTTCTCTGCAACAACACCTCAGGCGCAACATTTCGCATCAGTTCCTCCACATCAAAGGCGTCATCATCATCATGTTGATCAACATCATCATGTGTTATGTCGGATGTATGATCACAACCTCTTCTATGTTGATGAGCATCTTGCGGCTCATCAGAATCTTCAGGAGGATTTTGGCCCATCTCACCGTGTTTCCTCCATATATAATAGTTCTTCATGAAACCATTTTTCAACAAGTGAAATCGTATGGTTTTGACGATCTGAACACGGATAAATCGCTTCGTTTTTACAAACTTTACAAGGACAATATATTGCCTCTTCACTCTGACGGGAATCATATTGTGCGGCAGCTTCAGTAAATTCAGTTACTCTGTTAAAATATGCCACCATATCTCCGTCGTTGGACGAGTACATCCAGGACCTATGCTCCATCTAAAACATATATTATTTGAAAAAATATTAATAAAATCATTATTGTTAATTTTAGTAATTTACAAATTGAAAATATATTGATTTATTATCGCTCATAACAACATTAATTAAAAATGCTTTAATTCAAACTATTTATTAAGCAGAAAAAATTATTAAATAAATTAACTATATTGGTTTCTCTCTCCAAACAACATAACTCTAGATCTATAATCATAAATCAAATTAAAAAAGAGATTAAAATGACGTAAATCAATATACAAGTGATGAATAATTTTGAGGAGGGTCATATTTGTTCATTTGGGAGAAGAAAAACTGTAAATGGAAGATTATTTGAAAATTTCTATTCACAAACCCTAAATTAGTAAAACGCTAATAACTCATTGTATACATGATTAAATACAAAATAAATGTGAGATTCGGCATGGATTTACCTCCTAGAATGAAATCCTTCAAAAGAAATGAAAACAAAGCATCCCCCTCTTTATCTAGATTTTTGTCGCTATTGTACGGACAAAATTAAATGCGAACTCCGGTAGAGCTCGGGGAGGAAGAAGCTGCGCATTTATAGCTAGAATAGTAGTGGCGGTCGTAAGTGATGTCATCAATACATTAGTGGCGGCCATCTTAGCAACGGCGGGCAGCACCAGCGCCCGCCACTGCTATTGGTAAAATAGTGGCGGTCTGGGATGATCTCAGCAGCGCCCGCCACTACTTTACCAATAGTAGTGGCGGGAGCTGGTGCTGCCGTCAGCACCAGCAACTGTAGTGGCGGGCATCTAATGGCCCGCCACTACAGTGGTTTTGCCCAACGCCACTACAGTGATGGTTTGTAATAGTGTACTTTTATAACCTTCAAATTGATTGACACGTCATGGAAGTTAAACTGTTAACAAAGTATTAACAATCATATATGCACTGACATTCTCTTTTGTCTCTTTAAGTATTTTATGCAAGTGCATTAATATGACTTTCTGAAAGGAGTTAAGTTCAAACCAAATCATAGGCTTGTAACTTAGGCTTATTACTATTTGCTACCTGCGTGCAGTATTTTTTAGTGAAATAAGCATCGAGACGAGCAATCGCATGCACATACGCACATTAGAGATGCCATGTTTGAATCCAAACATTAACACTGACTTCTTGGACAATGTGAGAATTAGACCTCATCTAGCCTGTGTTGCAGAAGAAAATATACAGGAACAACTTGGAATTTTGGAAAGTAATTTGTTCAATTCGCCTTACAAACTAATGGCATTATCTCTTGAACGTAACGGATACCAATAATACAGTGTTCAACACTGTATTCCAATAAAATCTGTATTGAAATGATGTTAAATTAAAACTAATGTACATGTTTCAAAAGTAATGCATTAGCTTTTTGCATCTGGTTTAATTTAATATATTCTACTCTCACATATGTACTTCATGAATTTTGATTCTTTAGGGGTATCATGAGAATTCTTCTATTTGAGTTTAAATTTTTGTGTACTCTGCTGTCCTGATGTGTCTTCTCAAAAAATGCAAACTGAATGTTCATGAATTTACTGCTTATTGAATTCTGTTTATGAATAAAACTAACTCTTGGGAATTCTTCTTTTAGACATTGAGAAATGGATGCAACTGAGATGTTTAATAATTAAGATTCTACTGTAGTCTCTCAAATATGATTTTGCTTGTGACACATGCTGACAAGTTGTCATACACTTGTACTCACTATATCACTACTATTATAATGTGTCCAGTTGGTCCCTCGTTTCCGTCTGCGCGCAGCGCTCGCGAAATCCCTGCTCATAAAATAAGTGTAGATGAAGAACTTAATTTTTTGTGTGCATACTGATGCAAATGGCACACCGATGCAAATGGCACGTGACCAAAAATTTTTAGTGTGCTTCAATGAAGGGGTCAATGATTTAATGCTACAACATATAACCAAATTATTAGGCAGAAAACCAATTGTACATAACTACAAAAGTGGTCAGGCTGGTTTGATGTTATTCATAGAAAACATTTTAAGTACCTCTTCATTTTCACCTTCTAGCAATCTTGCATCAACGAATAAAACCACATGACTAGCTTGGTTTCGCTTTTTTGAGCATTTCCATGATGAAAAGAACTGAAGCACAGATTAGCTCTATAGTACAACGGTATCACGCCTGGCAGCAGCAGCAGAATCTTGGTCCACGGTCTCCTCTGCTCTGCACTGCCCTAGCAACCTTTTGCTTTCTCGTTCTTTCTCCCGGCTCTTTTTGCATGTTCCAAGGTGAGCGAGCAGAATTCAACCGAACATTCATCTATTCAACATATACAACTCAACTCAGCCTACTTTCCCTCATCTATAATATTCTTAAAGATATATTACAATAGTTAGAGCATTTCCTGTTTATTCTTTAAAGAAAGATTTCCCCTGTTTATTTTTTAAAGTACTTTATTAATTGCTTGTGGTATTACATGCATTTATATTCTGTTTGTCAAACATCTATTATAATATAGTTAAATTGCTTAAATATATTAATAGGTGGCATGCGAAAGAGGACTTACGCCGACCGTCCAACTCGTAAAGAGTTGGTCCCTAGGTGAGCCTACATTACTAAAACCAGCTTTGCTGTAATGATAAAAAATATTCTAAATTTTATTCTTTTGTTAAGGTTTATGAAATTTGATGAGATAGAGTTCCAGCACATAGGTCATCCATGGAGTGTCGTCATAAGAATAGATGTTAAGTTTCGCCTTGACGAACGTGACAAAACACAACGATTTATCTTAATGGATATTACTGTAAGTTGCACACATGTCGGCCTAAATCTTACACAGTAGTGAACATATACCTATTCTAAACTGTAACATTGTACGTAGGGTGCTAAAATAGAAGTCATTGCATCAGAGCGGGAGAATGTTCACAGGTTTAACATTCTCCTAAATGAAGAACAATCTTACACTATTCATCGTTTATATTTCCAACCTAATCTTAAAGAGGCATTGTATTATCGGAGCATTATTGCCGATGCCTTTGAAGGTTGTCTTCGGAAAAATACAATAGTTGAGCCTTACATTCTTCCAATCCAATTTCCTCCATATCCAAAATATCTATTGACATTTCATGACGCATGGATTCGTCCAAATAAGACGTTCGTGTGTACGTTCGTAAATTAAATTGGCGATGAATAGTTTTTTCAAAAAATATGTTGTCTTATAGTATGATTATTTGCACATACATAGCTGGAGTGGTTGTCTATTGAGGAAAATTGGAACATATTGGAGGGCTATATAGGGAGGTAGGGAGGTAACATTGATGGATATTAGGTAATTTATAAGTTAGATACAACCACTTATATCGTCATAAACAATCACATTGGTGTTGCAAATTAGAAGCTAATGAAATTTTGATTTTCTTTTTTAGCTTTAACATGATAGTTGTTGGAATTTGGGGTGACTGCCTCACTAATCATACATCTGACTGGACAGAGGCTCATCGTAACAACCACATTGTTTTAGGAACTATGCTTTGACTTCACAAGAAGTACAGTAATTCACTCCTAACCCACTTTATCATGTATAAAGATATAGTGATATATTGAATTACACTAATATTTGTTTTACTTAACGATAAGATGTTTAGAGACTTCAGAACACACTGCGGTAAAGTTTAATCCGATTCATCCAACAACACTACCTTTGCAAAGTAAGTAGTTCCAACAATACAAACACAATATAATTATGTAATACATCACATAATATTATAGATATTGTTAATTATTTTTTTGAAATACAAATGCAGACTTGCGGCAACGTGTGAGTTCAGGAACTATGGATATAAGATTTGTCAATAGATTCATGGAAGCTCTATGGAGATACTTGGTAATGATTTTTGGTTTTGATTGTCCGTAGTTGTAGTATTGTGTGTGTCGTGATGTGTGGTTATTTATTTACTTCCACATATTCTGGTTTTTTATCAGATGGTTGAACCTATTGTTGAATTTTGTAACCTTCTTGGGTTAAATAAAATGTGTATTCTAGTTTTTATGATCAGATGGTTGAACCTATTGTTTGGTGTTTGTGCTTGTTATTTACCTTCATGCGAATGAGAATCGACGTGGTTAAACAATGTATTCAATCGACAGGTCGCTGGACGTCACGACAAGAAAGCTATCAACCATGTCAGAAAATATAATTAGAAGAGATGGGAAAGAGGGTTATTTTATTTTACACGTCTAATTTGTCTGTTTTTATTCAGATATTTGTGCTAAAACATGACACTAAGCCTAATAAGGAAAAATGTGTACTCATTTCAAATTTTTATAGTTGTCGATGGTCGTTATAGACAAAAGAGATATCACAGTAACAATTTGCCTCACAGCGCTTCTGGAATTTGCCTTCGACACCCATCACAGACTCCATCAGAAAGTTCATCGAATGATGAATATGCGTCATATCAACCACCATCCTCATTTGTAATTCCTACGCAAAGTTTTGTTACATCATTGGGATTATTTCCAGGACAAACCTCTAATGGTATAAACTACTACTATGTGTGTTGTGCAATTACTAATAATATAATTTATGTCTCATGTGATTACATAAATATTATCCAGGTACAAAATCTACTATGGTACCAACTCCAACTATCGACTCACAAGATCAACAATCAACTTTCTCTATTCAACAAACCCTCTTGACCGATTAGTAGATTGTGCTGAAATAAGACAGGCACGTGAAAGAGCACACTATGCAAGCTTGACACCAGAGCAATGGAATAATAGACGTGCAAGTGACAAAGCTCGATATGCAAGTATGAAAGATGAGCAGAGGCAGGCGAGGCGAGAACAAAATAACCGATGAAATTCTGAAAGGCGAAGAACTCAACGCTATGCAAGCTTGACACCATAGCAACGGAACAACAAATGTGCAAGCGAAAGAGCTCGATATGCAAGTATGACAGATGAGCAGAGGCAGTTGAGGTGAGAACAAAAGAACCAACGAAATTCTATAACACAAAGAACTTTGGGTCCAAATTGTGTTGTTCTTCATGCAACACATGACTCCAACATCATCTCTAACAACATCTATATAATTGATGTTGTCTACCAGAAGCTACCAGGTAGCACTCACTTTTTAAAGACTAAACTAGACTGTCATCACTGTGGTGGGAAGAGGTTTGAATATGAACCACCTGGATTTTATTGTATGAATGGCAAGGTCAAACTTGAAATTTCTGAGCCACCAGAGGAGCTTCGACGGCTGTACACAGGTGACGACGTTAAATCACAACATTTTATGGAGAATATTAGATATTTCAATAGCCATTTTTCCTTCACCGCAATGTACTGTGATTATGACAAGAACCTCGCAATTGCAAGGTATAGAGTGTACACATTTAAAGAGCATGGGAAAATGTTTAATAACATACACTCTTTTGGGAATGGAGACAATGAACCTAGCCACTTGCAGTTGTACTTCTATGATGATGATCCTAGCTTATCACATCGTTTTCGTCGTGCACGAGACGAGACATATAGAGCAAGAGTCATATCTATTATTAGATGTTTAGTATATATCCTGAGAGATAATCCCTACTCTGAAACATTCAGGATCCTAGGATAGGTTGAAGACATGAACGAATATCGTATTGTGCTAAACATGGACTACAAGCTAGACTAGAGAACTTATAACAAACCATTAACATCGGAGGTTGCTGCTATGTGGGTTGAGGGGAATGATATTCACAAACATTTTGATCGTAGCATCATCTTGTTTGGCAATAAAAACAACTACTATTCAATTAGACCGAGTGATGGGTCCTACGACCCTTTATCATACACCCTATTTTTCAAAGAGCAGAGCTCAGTTGGCATTCTGATATACTAAGAGAAGGTATTGACATTAGTCAAATAAGTACAACCCGACAAAGAAATGCTGACAACCCAAGTTAGCTAAATGATACATATTCATGTTATTACAATATTATTAATCCATAAGCTAATCACCTAATTGATTTCTCTTTACTTTGTAGATACTACCAGCATGTTCTGTGTTTCGATGCGCGAGTATTATTGCTAAAAATTCCAAATGCGTCGCGGAATCTTCAACACGGTCTTGCATGGGAGACGTCTATTCCAACAGTTTGTAGTTGATACCTACATAAATATTGAAATGTCTCGACAGAATTACTTCTTATACAATTAGAAGAAAATCCGTGCAGATCTTTACAAGAGCTTGATGGACAGTGTATCTGTTGGAGAACATAGAGCGAGCAGATTGGGAAAAAGATGGGTTCTGCCTGCATCATTTATCGGTGGCAGGAGGGATATGAGACGAAGATACATGTATGCTATTGCCTTGGTGCAGAAGTATGGAAAACCAGTCATATTGTTGGATCAAAATGATGACTGGAGGGGGGTGAATAGGCTCCTCAACAAATTCCTACAAATTGATGGCCTTTTTCAAATCACTCGTGCCTCTAAATGAACAAGCGAAAGCAGATGTAACAACACAGCAAAATCTCCGATAAAACAGGTGCTATCACCCTCTTATCTGATATGATGTGAAATGACAGATTGAGAGATCACAAGCACTAATTTTTTTCATCAGTTCGGATTAAGAAACACCAACATCTGTTAGTCAGACTTTGAACGCCCGACTTCTGTTGTTAGTCGGACTTTGAAATGCTGACAAGATGAGTCGGAATATCAAATGCCGATTACACTTGAAGTATCAGAAGTGGCTCACAGACAATAACTCTCAAACAAACATAAACATCAAGACTTTGGTTCCAAGAGTTCTTCAAGAGATCAATACAAGGAAAAATTACTTGAAATTTCAAACAGAAAAATCAAAACGCCTTCCTTGATTCAGTGAAAAACAAAACCAGAGGTACTGTCCTTGATTGTAACCAACTGCGGCTTCTTGTACGTGCGAGGTAATATTGATGGACAGTGCTGTTCCAATGAAAGAACTCAGCTGGAAGCTTGGCCGTGCTACTTGCACTCAAGGTGCTGTTGGCAATGGATGTTTAACAGTGGTTACTCCATATCAAAATTGAGAAGATAACAATCAGCAAAACAGATGCCAAATAAAAACAATCAGAAGAGCAGAGGAAAAATCACATCTAGAAAACAAATCAATACACAAAAAGCAACAGCAAAAATATCAAGGCAATTTCTCCTGATGCCTTTGGTGGGGAAAAATTGATTCGGCGGCGCTAGAAACCAATTGATCAAATATAAACTATCTGCTAAGATAGAAACCTCAGATGTGTTTTCTGAAAAAGATCAATCAAACTAGAAGACAAGGTGCATATATTCACAACTTGAAGATTTCAGACTCAGAACGGTGGCTGGTAATTAGATTGCACATCATTGGATCCTTGTGCTGGAGTGTCACGCATATACATGCTGGATGCAACCTCTTGTGCTCATCGGCAAGAAACCAAGCAAGGAAACAGAGTGGACAAATCGGCAAATAAACACACAAGCGAGAGACATCTTTGTCATGGCACAGAAGCAATAATCCCGCAGCAATCTGTGTAATGGCAAAAGAAGCAGTGCGTGATGATGAACAGCACTAGGTGGCTCCAGAACCTTCTCACTGCAGGAAACAAAACATTGTTGAAACAGCTGAACCAGAACCAAAAATTCAGAGACAAAACCAGCAAAGCAAATGTTGAAAAGGGAATCACAGCCCAAAAAGGAGAGCAAAAACTATATGCATCTGTGGTTAGAACCTGTTGCAATTTTCATATCTAAAATCCTTGAAAATTGGACAACAAAAGTTATGTAGAACTTAGGTCCAAAAACAGTACCGAAACAGATCAAAAATCATCTCAAAGATTGAATCCAAACTAAAAACTGAACACTTCAACAGAAATTAGACATTTTCAGAATCTTTTAGGCATATTCTTGAGCAGAAAAATATATGTAGCAGTGGTCAGAAACATTTGCAAACATCAAAAATGGAACCCTGGAAACTTAATCTTCAAAAGCTATGAACAACTCGGATCCAAAATCAACACAAAAACTGCTCAAAAATCGGATTCAAAAGTGATCTCGCAAGAAAACAACGTACCAGGGCCTTGCTCCTGGAAGCACTAGTGCATGCGCTATTCACAATCTTGACACGATAGTACTGAAGCACGCAATGAATAAATGAATCAAAGCATCAACAGGAGATCAGCACAAATAGAAGAGCTAACATAAAAATTCTGATTAGGTAGCCTCCAAAATGAGCAGCCAAAAAAGGGGAGAGGAGGAGAGGTTTAACCCTAGGCCTTGGACCCCGTTTTATAGGCCACCCTAGGGGGACACTTTACAAATAGACCCTTGAGAATATTCAGATTAGGTAAAGGACCATGAGATATTTTTAGAATTACATATTCTGAAAAATACCCACATTAGACTCTACTTTTTATTACAAATTGACTCTAATCTTTTAATATATTTTCAAAAATATGGAATTTCTGAAAAATACTAAAAGTTTACACTTACTCTAAAATACTAAACACAAATAGACTCCTAATTCTTAGAATTAAAGAAACATTTAAAGATGAGACGGTTTTTAGCAAAAACCGACAAAGCCTTCTCGATCGCTAACATGAGACGCCAATCCGCGAACTCGACTGCCAGCAAGTATCTCCTGCTCTCGTTCCCCTCAAGCCACCTGATCACTTGCATTGGCCTCCCTTTCGCTGACTTGACTGTTACCCTGTCTCGACCATCCGTCCGTCCATGTCTTGCTCTATCTTCTCGTGCACTCCTGAGATCATCTCCAACTTCACTCGGCATCCTTGATCCTCTGGCATCGAGCTGCCTGCTCAACCCTTGATCACCCGCCACTGACAGTTGGTTAGCATCTCCACCCTACACACATGAGACAAGCCAAAACACGAAACGCGACGCACACCAATCCCCTTGGCATTAACTCTCCATGACCACACAACGATCCCATCGATGCAATCAAACCATCACTCACTCATTCACTCAATCGCTCATCATTGTCAATCACTCCTCACAAAGACAGAAACCTCAGTGCGACCACACTTGGTTTCACACATATTTATCACAATGAATTGTAATCGTAATTGGGAAGAGATAAGTAGGGAGCATGGATCTGGCCAAACACCACAAGATTGTTCCGATCTTGTTGTGCGTGTATTTAAAGCCAAGCTAGAGGATCTCAAATTCCAGCTATTTCGTAAACATATCCTTGGAATCATTGCATCACATGTCCATGTAATCGAGTTCCAAAAAAGGGGTCTACCACATGCACATTTCCTCCTTATCATCGAGTCAACACACAAATTGAGTTGTCCCGATGAGTATGATAATGTTATCTTAGCAGAAGTTCAAAATAAGGATATATACCCGGAGCTACATGAAATGGTAGTCAAACATATGATGCAAGGCCCATGTGGCCCACTAAATAGGAAGAGTCCATGCATGAAAAATGGTAGTTGCAAGTGCTATTATCCACGCCAATTTAGTGACACAACTATCCAAGAAGAAGATTCTTACCCTATCTACAGGAGGAGGGATGACAGATAGAGGGTAAGAGTGAGAGGTCATGACTTAGATAATAGATGGGTTGTTCCATATAATCCTATGCATCTAAGAAGGTATGACTATCACATCAATACAGAGGTTTGTTCGAGCATTAAGGTTGTTAAGTACCTATACAAGTATATTTATAAGGGGCATGATAAGGCATCTGTGTCCAGCAATGAAACAGATGAAAACCACAAGATTAATGAGATCAATGAATATAGGGATGCTAGGTGGGTAACACCACAGGAGGCATTGTGGAGAATATTCGGATTTGATCTTAGCGGGAATTCACCACTAGTGCTATAGTTACAGCTTTACCTCCTAGGAATGCATCTTGTGTCCTATAGAGAGAATGCTGATGTACGTGAAGTTCTCGACCAACAAGTTGCCTCAAGAACCATGTTGATTGAGTATTTCAAGGCAAATCAAGAATTTACGTGGGCACGCACGTTACTTTATAGGTATTTCCCATAATATGCAGTGTGGTTGCCTGTATGTAAGCTTTGGAAAATAAGAGAACGAAGCACGCAGATTGGGAGGATCATCTAAGCACATCCAGCGGAGAGAGAGAGATACTACTTGATGGTGCTATTAAACCACATGGTTGGTGCTACTTCATTTGAGGAGTTGAGGACATATGACAGTATTGTATACCCTACATTTCGAGAAAGTGCCGTGAAAAGAGGTCTTATTGAGTCAGATAACAGCATTGATGCGTGCCTCTCTGAAGCTGGAGTTTTCCATATGCCATCATCCCTCCGAAGGTTGTTTGCTACAATATTGGTTTATTGTGAACCTAGCGATGTGTGTGCACTATCGAACACACACTTTGAAGCAATGTTTGATGACATCCGACGATCCCAGATGAATTCATATGTCGTTGAAAAGATGGTGTTATTGGATATCAAAAAATTGCTTCAGTCAATGGGTAAAGAGATAACATTATTTCCTCTTCCAGAAATTGATGAATCATATGACACCATGGCGGGTGAGGTGAGGGGGATTTGGTAAGAGTCTTCTATATAGGGGATAATGAGCTACTAGTGAGCACATCCTCTCTTAATCTAGAACAGAGATATGCTTATGATGTTATACTATCATCCGATAACAACAATAGTGGAGGTGTGTTTTTTGTTGATGGCCCAGGTGGAACAGGAAATACCTTTCTATACAGAGCTTTATTAGCAAAAGTCTATAGCGATGGGAAGATAGCTATTGCTACTGGAACATCTGGTGTTGCTACTTCCATCATGCCTAGAGGTAGGACTGCTCATTCAAGGTTCAAAATACCACTAAGCATACAAGATAATGTGGTGTGTAACTTCACCAAACAAAGTGGTACTGCGAAGCTTCTTCAAAAAGCTTCGCTTATATTATGGGATGAAGTCTCCATGATAAAAAGACAGACAATAGAGGCGTTGGACAGCAGCATGAGCTACATAATGGAAAAGCCCAATCTACCATTTGGAGGAAAGACAATGGTTTTTGGAGGTGACTTCAGACATGTTCTTCCAGTTATACACAATTGGAATAGGGCTCAAATTATAAGCGCAACCTTGCGCAGATCTTACCTATGGGATAACATGCATCAGTTGAGACTTGTCCATAACATGAGAGCTCGATCAGATATATGGGTTTTAGACTACCTGCTATGAATTGGCAATGGCATTGAAGAGACAGTCGATGATGACTATGTAAATTTACCTGACGAAATATGTGTACCCTATACTGGTGCAGAATCAGACATTGATAGTCTTATTGACATGATATTTCCAATGTTAGGTGCAAACATGACTGATGCAGACTATATCACATCTTGAGCTATTTTGTCAACGAGGAATGAGAACATTGATGACATAAACATGAAGCTGATTGAACGTTTTCTTGGTGATGAGATGATTTATCACAGTCATGATCGAGCAGTCAATGATCCATGCAACCATTATCCGCCTGAGTTCTTGAATTCATTAACGCCCAATGGGTTACCTCCACATATATTAAAACTCAAGGTTAATTGTCCTGTGATTTTGCTCAGAAATCTTGACTCAGCCAATGGTCTGTGTAATGGGACTAGGTTGATAGTCCGAGCATTTCAAAGGAATACTATTGATGCCGAAATTGTATTGGGACAACATGCTGGTGAGAGAGTCTTCCTTCCACGCATACCCTTGTGCCCTCCGATGATGAAATGTTCCCCTTCAAGTTTAAGAGAGATCAATTTCCTATTAGGGTGAGTTTTTCAATGACAATTAATAAAGCACAAGGTCAAACAATACCACATGTTGGAATATACCTCCTGAACCCGGTGTTCTCTCATGGACAATTATATGTAGCCCTGTCACGGGCGACTTCTCGTAGCAATATTAAAATACTCGCCACTCCAGAAAAAAATAGGGCTATCAATTCAAGAAGCACGCTAACGAAGAATATCGTCTACAAGGAAGTGCTCACTGAGTAGATAAAAGAAGATATGATCACTGTATAGTATCTTTTACAATTTCATGTCTAATATGTAATTGTAAATATGCAATGACACTTTATATAGAAAGGATGTCTCTATTATTGTTTTGAACGATAATATATAACTTTGTTTCTTATTATCGCAATCTTACTAAACATGTGTTCAATGAATATATCATGCTCTAAATATATATTGCTATTAAAATTATAAATCTGTTGCAACGCACGTGCACCTTACTAGTAATGATTGCAATGTATTCCATCGATAGGTTCAATCGTCCATAGATGAAGGACGATTGAAGGTGGACAATAATGCCAAGATGAAACTAGATTAAGGCCCCTTTCCTGTGACCATAATTGACTTTGATGGGAAGAAAGTGCTGATTTGGCCCGAACAGGCCGAATCATCTAAGGTTAAAGAGGTCGTAATAGGAGAGCCTCATTCGCAAATGCTCGTGTCAAAGAATGTCGAGCTATGAGTGTGGAAGGTGAACACTAATGTGGCGTCATCGGATAGGTCTCACAAAAATTCAAAGGTGACATATGAGATGCCGCTCCAAAAACACCAGAAGAGGGCTGAGAAGATGAACACTCGGCCAATGCCTATGACAAGGCCGAACCATCCATGAGGAAGCGAGTTCGGTCGCTGCGACATGAGACCACTGGAGTTACCCATGTCATTGCCTCCGTATCAGATTCTAGTGTCACAGTGGAACCCGTGCTACTTCCCCCATGTTGGGCATCCATTTCTCTACTTCTTTGCGTGTGTCCCTCTTGGACCATATGAGGCACCTATTGTGCAGGAAAAGACAAACACAATGGAAGTCGGTGTCTTCAGCCGACTATCTATCGCGCCTCTTGAACACCCTCGAGGTGAAGACACATACACATTGGAGAATTGGAGAGAACTTCTGAGGCTATCGTCTACAATATCAGCTCCCGGGACATCCCAATCCCCAAGGGCCCCCCTTTGAAGAAAGCCGGAGACAATCCAAAGAAGACGGCTGAGAACAGAGTCATCGGTCCAACTGGCACCTTAGGGCTGATCTAACCGGCCTCCTCCCACTGGTATGACTGGCCTACTATGGCTGGTCTGACCGCCATTTTTTAGGCTACCGACAACGACTAGTTCGACCAGACTACTGTGGTTGGTCCGATTGATAACGCTCGGTCCGAATAGCCTAGGATGGCTGGTCTGATCGATAGTATGCAGGAAAGCCCCCACAGCAAGGGCACAATTGTTAGGGTTGATTCGGGTATTTACCTTTCGGCTAAAATTTCTAGAGGCAAATCTATGGCCCCTAGAACAAAGCCACAAACTTCATGGGCTCCTCCAGGTATGACCAAGTCTAAGAAGAGGCGCCTGCACCGTCTTTGGGCATAAGCGATGAAAGAGAAGAGAGACGAAGATTAGGGGGATCCGATCTTCGAGGAAATTCATCCCCGACCAATACCCAAGCAGGTATGGAAGCCCAAGACGATTGTGTTTTACAACCCGGCTCCTACTCCAAGTGATGATGAGGACGATATACTAGATGATGACTATACGCCCATCTCGGATGGGCTACCTCCTCAGGCCATAGATGTGAATGTCATCGTGCTCCCCACAGAGTTTGGGCTTCTAGAAGATGAGGCCGAGGTCACTCAACTTAACCTTATCCCATGGGAGGCCGTATTTGAGAAGCTCAAGGAGTCAGCTCACCACTTGAACTCACTCTACATTCAAGGGCATATTCACAGTAAACCAATCTCGAGGATGCTTGTAGACAGAGGCATCACCATCAACCTGATGTCATACTCACTTCTGAAGAAACTAGGAAAAAATGAAGAGGACCTGATGAAGACCAACTTGATGTTGAACGGCTTCAACGGAGAGGGCTCTAAGACGAAGGGATTCTATCCATGGAGCTGACAGTGGGCCAAAAGATGTTGCTCACAGCATTCTTGTGTTGGGGAATAGGGGAGCAATGCTAGCAGGCTAATTCAAATTTTCTGCCCTAAAACCCAAGACCCATGCGCGTGTGAGATCATAGATGAAGCGTGTCAAGCCTATCCTCGCTTTGTCCTGGCTGTTCCTCGCCAATCCAATTGGTGAAGAAGTTGCCTTCCTCGTGGTGACGGCCACGAGCGTCGCTTTTGATGCAACGCCTCCACGGAGTCCACATGTATAGGGATGAGATCAATCTCAAGCGGACGTGCTAGCACCAGTGGTGATATGCGAGAGAGATCTCAATCTCTACACTTGAGATCGACAGGAGGGTGGAGTGGCTTTTGGTGGCTAGGGCTTAGAACTCTTCTAAGGCTCCAAATATCTATTTCCCAGGGCCTCCTCCACCCCTCTTTATATAGTGCCAATAGTCTTAGCCCTCAAGCAACCTTGGGCCTAATAGATCATATCTATTTTCGCCCATGTAGGAACTTCCGATCCTGTATCGGAACTTCTATTCCGACACGACAATGCAATAGATCCAATCTGTTTTGCCAACCTCGGAACTTCCGATACCCCTATCGGAACTTTCGACCAATACAATATTCTCCGGTTCCAAATCAGAACTTACGGCTCATCGGAACTTTCAATACCATATCAGAACTTCCGAAGCAACATTTTCTCTCTGACTCGAGACCAGAAAATAATCAGAACTTCTGATACACATAATTTTCTTAGGCATATCCATCAATATCCCACTTGCATAAGAAGCAATTCTTTTCATGTTTCTCAATCCATCCTCTTAAGTGTTACCCGATAGGTTCATACACTAACGATTGTTCACCGGAAACCAATTCAGACTCACTGATCCATAGCGGTACCTAGCAGATCATATTGACCCCCCAAAGCATACAAAATCAAATTTTCAATGAACCTTGATATACGCAAGCACCAGTCCCTTTACCGCACGCTGTCAGTAAAGCTCAAGGTGAGATACGTGCCACACTTTTTGGTTAGCTTGTCATTTCACTCTATCAAGCATTTGATTCATATCATGACTAACTCCTTAGTCATAGTTTCATAGCCATGCATTTTTCCAATCCAATACCTCGAAGGGACAAGAGACGACTCTCCTATTATTAGGAGGGGTAAATTCCATCTTGACCGCTCACATCCCAAGACATGTTTCACAACAAACCTGAAAACAACCCTTATTATTACCCAGTTACGGAATAGCATTAGGAAGCATCTAAGTCTATCACTACGCATTCTGGATTCAAATGACGATCTCAAGTCAAAGGACTCTACATATACACCATTGAGATGATAATTGATGGCACTTTACAATAACAATCCTAGCAGTATCGTAAGTGGGTCTGTCCAACACCATGTTCACCAACATGTGTCCACATCACTGATTTGACATCTCTATGTCTATGATCTGTGAAACATGATGACAAGCTTAGGGACCCTTCTGAGAAACATCGTAACAAAGCAAAAAGTTTCACATAACAAGTCGTACTCATTAATTAAATGCAAACAATGTTTATTCGAGGAACAAGATAACAATTATCTCCAACATTTGCGTAGACATCACTAGCATCTCCCTCGTACACATGACTCACTCTTGCAAGTATCTAATACCCATGGAGCTCAGGTACTCTCATGCTTGGGTTGTGGAAGAGGCTTCATCAACGGATCCTTTATGTTCAAATTCGTATGCACCTTGCAAATCTTCACATCACCTCTATCAATGTTCTCGCAGATCAGGTGATATCGCCGAAGTACACATTTGGACTTCTGGTGTTATCTAAGCTCCTTGGCTTACGCAATGGCAGCACTATTACCATAATAGAGGTCCACTGGACTTGACACACTAGGAACAACACTCATCACATAAACAAACTTTTTGATCCAAACAACCTCCTTCGTAGCTTCCAAAGCTGCAATATACTCAGCTACTATTGTAGAATCGGCCATGACCTATTGCTTGGAACCTTTCCAACTCACTACGCCTCCATTGAGGCAGAACAAAAACCCAGACTGCGATTGAGAATTATATTTTATTGGTCTGAAGGATAGCATCGGTGTAACTCCTTACAATGAGCTCCTCTTCACTACTGTGTCCTAGGAACATATCCTTAGTTCTCCTCTAGTACATGAGGATCCCTTTTATGACTACCCAGTGACTCTCACTTGGGTTTGACTGTTACCTACATATTTTGGCGCCTACATGGCACATATGATTGACCCGATCATGGAGGCATACGGGATCAAACTCATATTCAACATTTCGAAACCGTTTCAAAACCTTGTCAATGTACTTTATTCTGTCCTAATCCAATTAGCCATTTCGATCTATCTCTATAGATCTTTATGCCCAAAGTGTATGCTGTGTCTCCATGGTCCTTCATTCAGAAACCATTTTTCAATAAGGTCTTGACAGCATTCTACAAAGGAATGTCATTTTCGGTCACCTATATGTCATCCACATATAGAACCAGAAATACAAGTGTGCTCCCACTAGCCCTTTTGCAAACAAAAGACTCTTCTTTATTCTTGATGGAGTCAAACATTTTTACTACCTCATCAAAACAAAGATTCCAACTCTGAGAAGCTGGCCATATCTCATCAACATAAAATGCGGAAATTTCTACAACAATCTGAACAGACGTAAGCATAATGATGAGCGAAGACCGTTTCTTCATAATCGACACTTTGAATATTTTGCAACCTTTCGCCTCTAATCATGCCTAATAGATGTGAACATTTCCATCAATGTCTTTTTTCCTTAAAATCCATCTTCACTCAATAGTGTTTACGCCATGGTGGATCCACCAAGTTCCAAACTTGGTTTCCTTATATGGACTCCAATCTGTCTGGATCGGAACTTCTGATCTGGCATCTGAAATTCTGATTTGACTCCTTTGTTGCAAACTTTATCTGGCATCGGAACTTCTTATCAACATCAGAACTTTTGAACCAACAAATATCAGAACTTCCGAAGTGCTCCAAATAGAAACAAATCCAATCTATTTTAATTCGGATCTTAATGGTTCCAAACCATTTTTCAGAGTTTGGTCCCATCACTCTCTTAGATGGAACTCTATTTAAAGTGACAGTGTCAGTATCTAGAGCGTTACCTCAAAAGGTTGATAAAAGATCAACGCATCAACTTATGGCTCAAATATTCATCTCCATGATCCAATCGTAGAAATTTAATTGTCTTGCACATATGATTTTGTACTTATGAGCTCCTTTGAACTTTTTGAAGGACTCCCACTTACTCCTCATCAAGAAGACACATATACTAAAGTCGTTAGAAAAAGTGATAAAGTACAAGAACCCATTCCTAGTCATGCGGCTCGTTGGACCATACACATCAGTACGTGCTATGGCCAATAGCTCACTCACCTTCTCACTTAGACCTAGTGAAAAGCGTCTTTGTCATCTTGCCAAATAAACAATATTCACACGCATCATATGATTCAAAATCAAATGACTCCAAAAGTTCATCACTATGAAGCTTCTATGTGCACCTCTCATTTATATTACCTAAGCGACAATGCAGACGTAGGTAGGATTCAAATCATTGAGTCATCGTGTTGGACCGGAAACTGCGACCAGAGGGGGGTGAATGGGAGCTTTTAAAATTTCAGACTAAAAATAGCCTTCTGTTTTAATTCTGTCTTCTGTGGAACAGGCTTTGAACACACCCTTCGAAGTTCTGGTTCGAAGGTATTTCACAGCTCCGAACATAGGTTTCGCAAGGAGCAAAAGTTCGAAGCCAAGAAGACTTCGCTCCACCCACAACCCTAAAAATTCAGCTTCTGCTAAGTCAGTGCAGCCTTCGCACACAGGGTGCCTTCGTGCAGGCTTCGCACTTCACCCTTCGCAAGAGCGGACTTCCCTCTGAGGACTTCGATCAGCTTTGCTAAGTCAGTGCAGGCTCCACACACTGGGTGCATTCGAGCAGGCTTCGCACTACAGACTTCACAAGAGCAGACTTCCCTCTGTGGACTTTGACCGAATACTTAGTGACATCAACTGATGTTGGGCTTCGTACTTTTAAGGTCTAAATGCACAACGAACAGACTTCACACACACTTCTCCAGAAAGGATTCAGTCCACAAACTCAACTCAAAAGAAGTGACACAAAAGAGATTGAAGCATGTAGCGAAGTATGCATACAAGCTCAAGCAGTAAATGAACACAGAATAAAAGCTTCAATGCTTGAACAGCGAACACAAAATGAACTCAGAGAATCTGAATACAAAGTATGTGGTGGCTAGTACAGGAGCTCAAAAATGAATGCTCAAAGTGTTAATGTGACCTAGCCAGCCTCCACTATTTATAGGCACTATTCAGCCCTGTGAATAGACTACTTTACCCCTAGGGTTTACACTATTTTGTCTCATCAGAACAGAGGGTACAACTGGTAGTCTACTTTATTTGGAGGCTTCTTTTGTCAGCTTCGCAGAGGGGACAGTACCAGCGTTTGTAGAGAAGACGCTATCAACCTTTGCAGTTTTGGACCCTTCTGAAGCCCCCCTTCGCACGCGAAGGGTGCGGTAGCTTCGGTGAGAAGCCTTGAGCCTGATGGCCTTTGCTTCACCGAAGTCAGCCTTCGATACAGTGACGGTTTTGAGCCGAAGCCGTCAAAGCCCTTGGGCCTTCGCACCAACACCTTCGGAGTGGACCACCACGGCTTCGCAGCTTCTCCCAGCTCGAACTCCGTCAGTCCGTGTACCGGAGCCATGCATGGCCGAAGTACCTCAAGTCAGTCTCACTCCGGAGCCAGCCTCGCTCTTGAGCCTGCCTCGCTTCGGAGCCTGCCTCGCTCCGAAGTCAACCTCACTCTGAAGCCTGCCTCGCTTCGAAGCCCCACCTTCGGAGTACCACCCTTCGAAGTCCCTCCTTCGTCCAAGGCCTCCGCATGAAGCATTCCATGAGCACTTCATCACAGTGTCTCTCCCCGAGCACACTCCTCGACGATCCTCACCCAGACCATGCCTTCGATGCTCCTCGACTTCTAAGACCTTCGTCGGGTATACCTTCGAGTGTCTCCTTCCGGAGCACACTTCGAACACCTTGCCTCATTGCTGAGGACTTGATCCACCATACTCCGAAGTCACTCCATTCAGAGTACCCTTCGAAGTGCCTCGCCTCTGAGGACTTCATCTCGGAGTACCTTCTCCCGGAGTCATACTCCGCACTTTCTGCCTTCTCCTGGCGCACCTCGACCCGAGGTCCGACCTTGACCCCTTCGTAGCCTTCGTGACGGAGCTCCCTGCTCGCTTGGCATCAAGCCTCCCGCTTGACCCAGGTTCACTTGCTATGAACCGTCCGTCGCCTCCAAAGTCACCTGCGCACCACAAACAAGCAGACAAGTGTATCCAGTACTCCGGAGACCTCTCCGGGTAAGAAACCTCCGATACACACTCCGGTGTACCGCCCAAAGTACTGAACCCTTCGGTACAACCCAGTCATCATGTACTATTGGACCCCTCTATAGGACCGAAAGTAGCGACCAGAGGGGGGGTGAATGGGCGCCTAAAAATTCTTTCGAATCAATGGCCTGCTCCCAATACCCAACGCACCTCAAAAGACTAAGCAGCAAAGTATGAACAGATTGCCTAAGTCTAAATGTATCTAGCCTAGAATCAATAGGTGACAAAATCAGAGAACCACCAAAGCAGTGCTAATAGGCAGAAAAGCAAAATATTCAAGACATGGTAGGTCAAAACTTCTCAATAGATGATCTAAGTGTATATAAAGTGAGATGAGAAGTTACTTTTCAAATTTGTCTCCTGTTCGGAACTTGGCGAAGCCTGCTTCGCTGTGTCGAAGCCTGCTTCGCAGTGTCGAAGTCAGCTTCGCAGTGTCGATGCCTGCTTCGGAGGTCTTTGACGAAGTCTAGAGAAGGTTGTCAATGAGGTGCGGCCGAAGGTATGTTGAGTCTAGCCTGGTTCAAGTGTGTCAAAGTGCGAAGCATGCTTCAGAGCGAAGTATGACAGTGTCGAAGCTTGCTTCAAACAGTGTATTTCGAAGCCTAAACTTCGAACAGACAGCTTCGAACACAATACATAGAAAATCAATCTTCGAAAGATAAGCGAAGCCCAGCACACGGCAGCAAGATGAAATCGAAGTCTACACTTGACCTTCGAAGCTAGCTTGGTTGATGTATGATAAATGAAGTGATATCCTTCGACTCGAGGGCTAACTCCAAATGACAAACTTTGAACACACAAACTGAGACCTTCGGAAAAGGCAACAGCAAAAGAACCCCAGAGACCACACGACGAGCGAAGTCTATTAGAGAGACAAACTCCGAAGCCAACTTCGAAGCCTGTCGAAGTATTGACTTCGAAGAGCTCGAGTCGGAGTACACCTTCGCAAAGATAGTCGAAGTATGTCAAGCTGTCAAAGAACAAAACGTACTTCGAAACTAGAGACAGTACACAAAGTGAAGTCGAAGTTCAAGCGAAGCCCTGTCTACTCGATCAAAAAGTTGTGCAGGAAAAAGCAAACTAGAGTACTAGTGTACTGTTGCTACAGGGAGTAGGTACTGATGAGGACATCACTTCACATGATACACACATGGAGCCTCCACCTACAATTCAATTACATGGACCAATCACACGCGCCCGTGCCCGTCGCTTGAACCATGAGGTTAATTCATTCCTTAGCAACTTTGATTATATTTGTTTGGACGGGATGCTACTGAATTCTAGTGATATTTTGTTGCTTAGGAACATGGGAGATGGAATAGAAGAGTTGGAGTTGAAGACGGAGTCGCACGGATGTTTTGAAGTCAAGATTTCGCTGGTTCGGACTACATCGACCACCATGCACCAAAATGGGCATAACTTCCTCATACGAAGTCCGATTGGCGCGTTCTTTGACTTTTTGGAAAGCTGAGGAGAAGACGGATCGTTTGCCGTTGGTTTTACCTCATTTGGAGTCTCGAGTCGTTCTGTGTGATTGAAACAGTCCTGCGTGACAGAACTGGGCCGTGTTGGGCCATAGTCTGAGTCTGTTCACCTTCTACTTAGTATGTTCGCCTTCCACAGGCTGCCCACACCCTATATAACTCACTCCAGCCGCCTTTAGGGTTAGGTTTTGCTTTGTTTGCATCTACACTTGTGTGTTTAGATCCCGCCTCTTGCACCGGACCGATTGGCTGCTGCATTGGGGTTTGTGAAACCTCACCTTATCATCGTTTGTCTATGATTTGGCATTCAACTTGTATCCTTCCTGTTCTTGCTTGTGTTCTTGGGTTCGCTTGCAGGAATTAGCCTTCGTGGCGAGGTCAATCGCGTCCTGCGTGGTTGATAACCAACGGAGACAGTGGTGTAGCGATTGCAAGGTTTTGATCCGCCGGACCGGAGCCTTGGATCGCCAACGTCGAGATTCTCCACCAACCCAAGTTATCCTTTACCTAGCGGAAGATCGGGACCAGTCCCCCATCAGTTGGTATCAGAGCTCAGATTTCCCGTTAGGTAATCTCGATCTGCTTTTATTTTTACCTAGAGTCCAGAAAACCGCACCAAAAAAAATTCCCCACCGAGAACCCCTTTGTGCCTTGCGATTTTAATTTCAGTTTTAACTTTGTTGAGTTCGTGTTCTTGGTCGAGTCTTGTTGCTGGTTTAGTCATCCCTCTATGTCGTTTGAGTAGTAGTTGTTCTTGTGTCTCAAAAAAATTCCCCACCGAAAAAAACCCCTTCCGCAACCCTATTTCGTTTTCCACATCGAGTCTTTGTGACCCCCCTTCAGTAAAACAGGCATAACTTTTCGCTCGTTTGGCAGAAAAATCTGAAATTTTTTGAGCGTGGTACCCTAACTAGGGTTCCCCCGTTAGCCCTTACCAAAATCGCCAAAAAAATGAGGAAGATAAAGAAAAAAATTGGTCAAAGTTTTTGCTCGCCGGTCAGCGAACTTGTTGAATTTTTGTGAGCCACATCCCACCTCAGTTCTAGGTGCCAATTTTTGTGGTTGCATGTCTGGTCATCCTTGTTCAAAAAAAATAGAGTGAAAAAAAATAAGAGAGAAAAAAAATCAAAAAAAGAGAAGAAGCGGTAGTAACAGCATTATCGGCGGCAGTAACAGATTCTGCTTGTCCGATCTCTTGTCCGAACTCTTGTCCGGTCAGCGGTAGTAACAGAGTTATCAGTGGCAGTAACAGATCCTTTGTCCGATCCCTTGTCCGATCTCTTGTACGATCTGCAAAGAGCTGAATTTGGCCTGTTGTTGATTCCATTTGAGTTTTGGGCACATAGTTTCCCTCTATTGCTTGAATTTTCACATTGGGAGCACTAAGGCCAGCAACTTTGACGAGTACTAGGGAATACTTATTGAACTTGGTTTAACTGTTATTATTATCGCTAATCCTTGCTACTCACTTGGCCTTCCAAGCTACACCTTTCTCTTGGTCAGGACAGGTTCATTTCTTGCAATTGTACACCACCCTCTACTTGGTTCATCACCTGTAGACCGGTGACCTCACTGCGGCGTGGTAAGAACACTTGCAAGCGTGGGTAAGGCGCTTGACGGATTGCTTCCACCACACACCCACCACCCCACCTAGCTGTTTACATAAGGATTATTCTTTGTTGTTTTGTCTTTTCACTAACGTGGCAGCACTTACTGTACAACGTGACTTGAGCACTCATATGGAGCAGGACGGTCGGGCACAACGGAATAATCTGTTTTAGACCTTCTTCATCGTCAATAACCGTCGTGTACATGTCATCATCGACAGCGGTAGTTGCAACAATTTGGTGAGCCAGGACATGGTAACGAAGCTTCAACTTCCCACACGTGCACATCCACACCCTTACCACGTGCAATGGTTCAACAATAGCGGTAAGGTCATGGTAACACAAATTGCTCACATCGAATTTGCCATTGGTACATACTTCGGAAGTGCTGATTTTTATGTAGTACCAATGAAAGCATGTTCTCTATTACTTGGTAGACCTTGGGTATATGATACTGATGCTACACACCATGGTAGGAGCAATAAGTACACATTTATGTATAAAGGAAAGAAAGTTACATTGCTTCCTATGACTCCTGCTGAAATTGTGAAATTTGAACAAGAAAAACGTGCTAGGGACTCACAAAAGAGCAAACAACCTTCTGAAAATCAGCAAGTAGCGTAAACACTTTCGAGGCAACAAAAAGATAAAGTTGTTTCTCTTTCTTCATCACAAGTTATCAATCTGAAAGTACGTGTCATGCTTGCAACTAAAACTAACCTTGCAGTACGTAGTTTTCTTGGTCTTGCAGGTTTCTACCGGCGTTTTGTGAAAGATTTCGGCACCATAGCCGGTCCTTTACCTGAGTTGACCAAGAAGGGAGTTACTTCTACTTGGGAGCCAGCACAAGAACAAGCTTTTGCCACACCAGTGGATCGCCTTACACGTGCACCTCTACTTCAGCTACCCGACTTCAGTAAGCCTGTTGAGTTAGAATGTGATGCTAGTGGTGTTGGAATAGGAGGTGTGCTGCTACAGGGAGGTAAACCCATGACCTATTCTAGTGAGAAATTGCATGGTTCACAATTGAATTATTTTACCTATGATAAGGAATTATATGCCTTAGTGCGTGTGCTTGAAACTTGGCAACATTACCTTTTGCCTAAGGAGTTTATTATACATTCTGATCATGAAGCACTAAAATATTTGAGAGGGCAAGCTAAACTGAACCGAAGACATGTTAAAGGGGTTGAATTTATTGAATCTTTCCCATACATTGTGAAATACAAGAATGGCAAAGAAAGTGTGGTTGCTGATGCATTGTCTCGTAGGATTGTTCTTTTATCTCAACTTGATATTAACGTTCCAGATTTGGAAAGTTTGAAAAATTTGTATGTTGTAGATAAAGAATTTGCTGAACCATACACTAAATGTAATGATGGGAAAGGCTGGAAAAAATTTCATATTTATGACGGGTTCTTGTTCCATGCTAACAAGCTATGTGTTTCAGATTCGTCCGTACGTTTGCTGTTGTTGCAGGCATCACATGGCGGTGGATTAATGGAACATTTTGGGAGAGAAAAGACTTTGGCCCTGCTGTCCAATAATTTTTATTGGCTAAAGATGCGGAGAGATGTTGAACGATTTGTGCAGCGTTGTGCCACATACCATAAAGCTAAGTCCAAACTTAACCCATATGGTTTGTATACTCCACTTCCTATTTCTAGTGCACATTGGGAAGATATTAGCATGGACTTTATTGTGGGATTGCCTAGGACAAAGAGGGGGAGAGACTCCATATTTGTAAGAGTGGATAGGTTTTCTAAAATGACACACTTTATTCCCTGTCACAAGACCAACGTATGATGCTTCACATATTGCTGATTTATTTTTCAGGGAAATTGTGAGATTGCAAGGGATGCCTAGAACCATTGTTTCAGATCATCATGTGAAGTTTATGAGTTACTTTTGGAAGACAATGTGGGCCAAGCTTGGCACAAAATTGCTATTTGCAACAACTTGTCACCCGCAAACTGAAGGTCAAACAGAGGTGGTAAACCGTACACTCTCCATGTTGCTGCGAACAATGATTAAGAAGAACTTGAAGGAATGGGAGGACTGCCTTCCACATGTTGAATTTGCCTACAATAGAGCTGTTCACTCAACAACACAATTGTGCCCGTCTGAAGTGGTGTATAGTTTTAAGCCAATCACACCACTTGATTTGCTGCCACTTCCTTTTCAAGAGAGAGCAAACATGGAGGCAACTATGCGTGCAGAGTTTGTGAAAGCTATGCATCTGAAGACCAAGGAAGTTATAGAGAAGAAGGCACGCTATTTTGCTCAAAAGACAAATAAGGGAAGAAAGAAGATGTTTTTCAAACCAGGAGATCTTGTTTGGTTGTACTTGCGCAAGGATCGTTTTCCTGATTTGAGAAAGTTTAAATTGATGCCCCGTGCTGATGATTTAAAACCCTATTTGGGAGCTGACGATGAGCTTGAGTCGAGGACGACTCCAATTCAAGAGGGGGAGGATGATGAGGACATCACTTCACATGATACACACATGGAGCCTCCACCTACAATTCAATTACATGGACCAATCACACGCGCCCGTGCCCGTCGCTTGAACCATGAGGTTAATTCTTTCCTTAGCAACTTTGATTATATTTGTTTGGACGGGATGCTACTGAATTCTAGTGATATTTTGTTGCTTAGGAACATGGGAGATGGAATAGAAGAGTTGGAGTTGAAGGCGGAGTCGCACGGATGTTTTGAAGTCAAGATTTCGCTGGTTCGGACTACATCGACCACCATGCACAAAAATGGGCATAACTTCCTCATACGAAGTCCGATTGGTGCGTTCTTTGACTTTTTGGAAATCTGTGGAGAAGACGGATCGTTTGCCGTTGGTTTTACCTCATTTGGAGTCCCGAGTCATTCTGTGTGATTGAAACAGTCCTGCATGACAGAACTGGGCCGTGTTGGGCCATAGTCTGAGTCTGTTCACCTTCTACTGAGTCTGTTCGCCTTCCACAGGCTGCCCACGCCCTATATAACTCACTCCAGCCGCCTTTAGGGTTAGGTTTTGCTTTGTTTGCATCTACACTTGTGTGTTTAGATCCCGCCTCTTGCACCGGACCGATTGGCTGCTGCATTGGCGTTTGTGAAACCTCACCTTATCATCGTTTGTCTGTGATTTGGCATTCGACTTCTATCCTTCCTGTTCTTGCTTGTGTTCTTGCAGGAATTAGCCTTCGTGGCGAGGTCAATCGCGTCCTGCATGGTTGATAACCAACGGAGACAGTGGTGTAATGATTGCAAGGTTTTGATCCGCCGGACCGGAGCCTTGGATCGCCAACGTCGAGATTCTCCACCAACCCAAGTTATCCTTTACCTAGCGGAAGATCGGGACCAGTCCCCCATCAGGTACTACTTGCTGCATGCAAGAACTAGTACTACTTCCGTGAAGAACAGAAGCAACAGAAGCACAGACACTCAAGAAAAATAGCTATGCACGTGAATCGAAGCCATAAAAATGCTGCAGATTCACTGCAAACAACATGACACGAACAGGGAATGGAAACTCACTGCATCAAGAAGAACAGAATAAATGCAGGAATAAGAATGCCATGAGCAGGAACCTGGAGGCGCACAACAAGAGTGAGAGAGAGACAAAACAGGGAACAAAAATGACCCCATAGATTGAAAAGTGAATTCTGGAAGGGTAGCATAACCCTAGGGATTGGAGCCCTATTTATAGGCTGCCCAACACTGAGGAATATTCCACCAGCCCCTTAGGGTTTTTTTACAGACGCTGAAATAAAGGAAAGACTAAACTGCCCTTAGGAATTTTTACAGGCTCGATTGACTGACTGTGGGCCTAGAGATACAGATGACTTATCCGAAAGCTAAGCTTTCGTAGCGACTACGACTTCTCTTCAGGACAGTCCGATACAAGATCAGCGGTTGTCAGTTTTGCGCTGAAACTGACAAAGCCTCCACTGACTTTGCACCAGGTACCCGGATTGGGCCGTCCCGATTCTGCAGCTCTCTCAGCCCGGCAATCACTCACCGCTCGTGTACCTGAGTCAATCCTAGTCAACAGCCCCGTGGGTATTCTGCTGCTCCTAGCCCATGTACCCGGATTGGGCTAGCCCGACTTCGCGGCCCCTCTGCCCGACAGGCGCTCGCTGCTCGTGTACCTGAGTCACACGCGGGCCATGAAACAACAGATCTTCACTCTTCTCAGTCCTCTTTGACTATCGTTGACAATGACTCATCACTTCTGGAGCCATGAGACCCACGCTATTCAGCATGGCTCCTCAATCTCCCCCTTGATGAGTGCATTGTGAACACTTCATTTCTTCAGCTCTTCAGTACCTGCAAACAACTGTGGAAACACGAAAACAAAGCACAAGAGAACAAAGAAGAAGAAAATAAGGTAAAAGTTTAACCCTAATGACCAAAAGCTGAACAAAGGCAAGAGGCGGTCATTATGGATAACCAAAGGTAAAAGCTCAGAATGAGTGCGATCTCAGAAACATCAACAAGGATATCAAAAGAGTAAGTGAGACAAAAACTCCCCCTCGAACTCTTATCCCAAAATTTCTCCCCCTTGTTGACAAGTGAACTCATCAAGCACTCAAAAGAGACACAGACTCCCCCTGAAATGCAACTCCCCCTCAAAATATGCAATGAATGCAACTGGGGTGCATGAGGAGTGAATAGAGCATGCTGCTCAGATATGATTGACTGCAATTTCAACGTCTAACAGATACAGCAAAAGACATACTGTTAACGATACATGGCATGATTAGTGCAACAGATGATATCTAAAGAAAGTCATTAGCACGCATATTCAATTTTTACAAACAAAAACATCACCATATTTTCCAGTTAACAAGCAAGGTAAAGCATGAGATGTGAAAGCTAACTGATATCTACCAAGATAAGCAACATCCAAAACAATCGTGCTTCAGCAAACTTGTTATCAATTCAATTTTCAGGCTTTTTCTTTTCTCTTTTTCATTTATGCCAGGGGTTATTTGCATGTCAAACCTTATGCTGACCGACCAAGTCAAGCCTAGGCCAGATATGGACCATGAGAAGCTTAAGACATTGGTCTTGGCATACACTACATTGTCCTAGTTCATACCAAAGTGCTATGGTACGCAGTCCAGAACAATGCAATGCGACAAAGCAAACCCACCTGGTTCTTTGCAAGTAATGCATAAAGAGGCATGGAATTTTTATTTTTCTTGATTTTTCATCATTTTATAGCACATTTCCATGTTTTAAAGCAGAAAGATGTCCAGGTTGCATATCGGCATCTATGTGAGGAACTAGCTACAAGGCATGTAACAGATAGCAAAAACATTCAGCCTACACATGCTAGTTACCAGAAGCAATGGTGATCATTTCTTAAAATTTTAAAGCATAAAAGCCATGCATATGACAAATATCAGACATATCAAGCGAACTGAACCAAAGCATGATCAATGACAAGTATTCAAAAGCTTGTACCAGTTAGAATAAGTAAAGCAGTTCAATCATATAACAGAAGCTGCTCTAAAGTGTGATATGTGAATATGCAAGATATGAACACACACAAAAAGACTTAAGAAAAGAGTAAAGAAGAAAGAAAAAAACTGACGCAAAAATATCCTAGAAAGGATACACAACACCCAAATCCCCTCGTGAACGCTCAAAGGTCAATGATGGGTATCAACATGAACAAGGTCAATGACACCTTTCTCATATTGATCCGGCAGAAAATGAAAGCGCACATCAATATGTTTGGTTTTTGAATGGAGACAATGGTTTTTCCCAACACTAATAGCACTGGTGCTGTCGCAAAACAATGGAACCCTGGTAGGAAAGAACAACCCAAAATCTCGCAGAGTGGAAATCATCCAAACAAACTGTGAGCAGCAGCTAGCAGCAGCTACATACTCAGCCTCAGTGGTCGAAAGAGCAACTCTAGATTGCTTTCGAGAAGACCAAGAGACAAGAGAAGAACCAAGAAACTGGCAAGTACCGGAAGTCAACTTGCGATCCAATCGACACCCACCAAAATCGGCATCCGAAAAGCCAGATAAATCGAGAGATGATGATGCTGAATAATAAAGACCGAGATCAGGCGCATAGGTGAGATACCTGAAAATGCGCTTGACAGCCTGCCGATGAGACGCGCGTGGTGAAGACTGAAAACGCGCGCAAAGTCCCACAACGAACTGAATGTCCGGTCTTGTCACCGTTAAGTACAATAGCAAACCAACCATCCCTCGAAACACCCTCTCGTTGACCTTGACGCCACTCTCATCCTTGTCCAGACCCCCAGATGTGCCCATCGGGGTCATCTGCGGCTTCAACTCCCCACCAAAGTCAAATTTCTTAAGCATGTCACGAGTGTACTTACCTTGGTGGATGAAGGTGTCGTCCTTGGTCTGCTTGATCTGGAGCCCTAAGAAGTATTTGAGCTCACCCATGAGGCTCATCTCGAACTCACTGTGCATCTGCTCAGAAAAACTTGGACACAAGATCATTAGTAGTACCGCCAAAAATAATATCGTCCACGTAAATCTGAGCGACTAAAAAATCTGAAGCATCTCTGAGCAAGAAAATAGTTTTATCCACCGAACCCATCACAAAGCCCTTCCCCAACAAAATTGCTTTAACCGGTCATACCAAGCCGTGGGGGCTTGCTTCAACCTATATAAAGCCTTTTGCAGCTTAAAAACATGTCGAGGAAACTTAGGGTTCTCAAAACCGGGGGGCTGCCTAACATAAACTTCCTCCTCTATGAACCCGTTCAGAAAAGCACTCTTGACGTCCATTTGAAAAAGCTTAAAACCCTTCGAAGCGGCAAAAGCTAAGAGAATGTGAATGGACTCAAGACGGGCAACATGGGCGAAAGTTTCTTCAAAATAAATACCCTCTTTCTGGCAAAAACCCTGGGCAACTAATCGAGCCTTGTTGCGCACCACAACCCCATCTTCACCTTGCTTGTTCTTGAACACCCATTTGGTGCCTATGGGGTTGCATCCTGGTGGTGGCTCAACTAGTGTCCAAACCTGATTACGGACAAAATTCTCAAGCTCTTCTTGCATAGCATTAATCCAATTAGAATCAGAAAGAGCATGAGAATCATCTCTAGGCTCAAAAGATGCAACAAAAGCAGATTCAGCAAACACAGCAAGAGAGGTAGACGAACGCAAGGTTCTTTCAGTCAAATCACCAATGATGAGCTCCGAGGGGTGATCACGCTGAACTGCTCGGGTTCCCTGGTGATCTGAGGTCACCTCACCGGAGTCAGCAGCTGGCACCTCTGGGCTCGACTAAGGGGGCTCGATCAAAGTGGAAGAAGTGATCAGAGGTCCGCCCTCGTCCTCAGTCGAAGTCTCAGAAGGTGTGGGCTCTGCGGGAGTTGCAGAAGGCCCACCCTCATCAGCAACTGGAGTATCCTCATCTTCCTCGAAGATGGACTCTCCGAGCTCATCATCACCAGAAAGCTCAAAAGAAGGAGTCAAAGAAGGCATGGACTCATCAAATGAAACTTTGCAAGTCTCGACAAGCTGCTAGGAGTCGAGGTTCCAAACACGAAAGCCTCGATAATGCAATGCATAACCAAGAAAGACTCCATCCCAGCAACGAGACTCAAATTTGTCTAAATGCCCTCCCTTCTTGAGCACAAAGCACTTGCAGCCAAACGCTCGCAAGTGGCTCAACTTGGGCTGTCTGCCAAACTGCAACTCATACGAAGTCTTACCTATGTAGGCTCGAAGAAAAATGCGGTTGGCCAGATAGCAAGCCGTGTTCATGGCTTCAGTCCAAAAACGCCTAGGAGTCTTGTGCTCATCGAGCATCGTCCTGGCCATCTCGACTAACATGCGGTTCTTTCGTTCCACAACGTCGTTCTGTGGGGGAGTGTAAGGAGAAGAAAACTAGTGGTCCAGACCCTGATCACTAGAGAAACTGACGAACTGAGAGTTCTTGAACTCAGAGCCGTTGTCAGAGCGAATTGCTCGCATCTGACCATTGTTCTCATTCTTCAGCTTCAAAATCAGGTCATGAACAAACTGAAAGGTTTCATCCTTAGATTCCAAAAAGAAAACCCACGAGAATCGAGAAAAGTCATCAACAATGACAAGCGCGTACCACTTCCCACCGACTGAACGTACCCGTGCTGGACCAACAGTGTCCAAATGTAAAAGCTCACCTGGATACGAAGTCATCACCTGAGTCACAGGTGAGTGAGAAGCGGCAACCATTTTCCCATGACGACAGGGATGGCAAACTAGATCCTTCTCCATCTTAAGCTTGGGAAATCCTTGGATGAGGTCCATAGAGCTCAATCTGACTAGCAGATCAAAACTCAAATGACCTAACCTCGTATGCCACTTCCAGAGCTCAGAAGAAGATCCAGCAATCAAACAGCGAGAAGGGCCAAAAGAACTAGAGAAGTCAATTTGAAAAACTTTACCGAATGGTAAAATATGGCAGATCAAAGACCCTCTAGAATCAAACACCGAATAATTACCCTTCTTAAACCGCACTTCCAAACCATCCTCAAGAAGTTGCGAAACAGAAATACAATTGAAGTTCAAATTTTTAACCAAGGCAACATTCTTCAAAGAGAAATGATCTGAAATGCGAATTGAGCCAATGCCGCTTACTTTCCCTTGACCACTATTCCCGAATGTGATGTACTCTTTGGAGCTCGGGGCAGTGAGACTGGAGAACCATCTGCGATGTCCCGTCATGTGGCGAGAACATCCTGAGTCCATGATCCAAACGTCCTCCAGTCCCCGATCATGCACAATCAGTGGCTGTAAGTGGGAGCATATGGTTCGGCACCAGGTTTAGCAAAAGAGCTAAACCAGTGTCGAGCCATCTGCTCAAAAGACGGAAAGAAGAAATCATTATGAGAGTCCGGACCAAAACGCGGCTCAAAGCGCCGTCCTCGGTTCTGCCTAAAGCCTCGGCCACGAGGTCCAGGACCATAGCCAAAACAGCCTGGAGCTCTGCCGGAATGACCACCACCGACTGGAGCACAGGCAAGAAAGTCGTCTCCTCTAACCCCACCTACATGACGCGGCCTGGCCTCCAGCATCTCCCCGCGTCGAGGAACACGCAGTCTACCACCCTGCTGGTACAACTGCTCCTGACCATCTCGAGCTCTCTCTGCTCTCTCAACCCGCTTCCTGCTGAAGCAAAACTCCGCAAGATGCCCGTCTCTCTGACAATACTCACAATGATAGGTGGGCTTCGTGGGATGTGGTTGAGGCTTAGGGTTCTTGGGCTTAGTGGTGATTGGTGTTGTCTTCTTGGGCTGAGATGTTCTAGGAAGAGAGTCTAGAGAAGTGTGGAGGTGTTTGGGCTTTGGAACCCAGATAGGTTTCTTGGGTGGAGCTTTGGGTGGTTCATGGATCACTCCATCCTTGGGCTTACAAGCCTAGGAGGACTCAGTGGAGTGAGTCTTAAGGTATCTCTGCTCAGGAGTCATTTTACTCCACTCCACTGCCCGGCTAATGGCACTGTCAAAGTCAGCCTTGGTGTAGGTGTAACCTACCCCAAACCCATCCTGCCTCTTGAACTACTGGATCATCACGCCGAGCTGTGGCTCTCTGGCACTGACCCAACTCAGGATAGAACGGAGGTAAAAGTTCTCATTCTGAGAATCAGCTAGCTCTCCTCTCAAGGAAGCTAGAACCTCCACCTGAGACAAGCAGGTCTCACACTCGCTATATACCGGGACAGACTTCTCGGCTTTCAGCTTGATCAACTCAAGTGTAAGAGACAGACATTTCTCACAGATAGTGGGTAGAACTGACAATGTCTCAAGCTCTAGACTAGTCTGTGCAAGCTCAGCTCTCACTCTCTCCAAATCCCCCAAATGCTCATCGCCCTTGGCTTTTAGCTCAGCTAAAACAGCTAGATGAGATGGGCAATCAACACAGGGTGCGATGACAGTGGCTTGAGCATCTTTCAGCTCCAGCTGAGTGCTTTCAAGCTCAGTGGCCAAAGCGTCCCTCTCATCAACCGTTTCTGTGTACCTGGACTTCAGAGTCGACAGGTCACACAGAAGCACCTCACACTTCGGGCACTCACTGCTATCACCCAAGCAGGGCGAAGAAGATAGACTCTCAATTCTGCCATTGGCTACGACAAGCTCACTCTCTAACTCATCTATCCTCTTCTTGGCCCCCCCTAAGCAGTTTTTCCCGATATTTTAACTCCAGACGATTGCTCTCAAGTAAATCAATGATTTCGCGTTCATAGGATGATACCTTTTCGTTGTCGTCGTCGGAGTCATCAGAAGAGCTCTTTTCTTCCTTATCCCCAAGAGCCATTGAGCAGAAGCTCTTGCGGGATCTTCGGCGCTGATGTGAGCGGCTCTTCGGTCTGTCCCCGAAGGCCATGAAGCAGAGGCCCACCGGATCATCCTTGTCCTTCCCCTTCCTGATGATGATCTCCTCATCGCTTGAGCTCGATGAAGAGGAAGATGACGTGGACTGCTTGGAGTAGCTCTTTTCCATCTCGGCAAAGAAGGCCTTGTCGCGCTTCTTGTTCTCTCGCCGGTAGTCCTTCAGGGCCTTCTTGAAGAATCTAGTCTTCGGCCTGCCCTTGTTGAAGGAAGAGCTGTCGTGCTTGCCGGAGTCGTGGAAGCCACCACCGGTGTCTTTCTTGTGTCCATTGCGCTTGGGGCAGTCGGCGATGAAGTGTCCTGGATCACCACACTCAAAGCACCCGGATTTTGTGCCGTGTCTTTTGAACATTCTCTTGTCATAGACACGACGCACCCGGTTGTTAAAAAGACAAAGGTCATCATCTCCCAAAGACTCAAGATGGTCCTCAGTGATAGACATCAAAGAGAACCTAGCACAGCTCATAGAGGACGGATCAACAGAAGGTGTAGCAAGGTCCAGGGACTTTGATCCTGAACCAGTGAGATTTGATCTCAGATGGATATCAACCTCAGTGGCCTTCAGCTTGCTAAATAACTGAGAAATGGTCAAGGTATCATAAGAAGTGCTCTCAACGATAGAGGATACCTTGATCTCCCAGATCTTTGGGTCCAAGGTATGGAGAACCTTGAGCGCCTGCTCGTGATCTGAGACTAACTGAGCACCCTCGGCCTCACTACAACAAAACAGGGAACTTTCATCGGCCAAAGCCGACGGAAGTTAGCCCTTTCCCGACGGAAGAAGCTAACTTCCGTCGGGAAAAGGCTAACTTCCGTCGGCCAAAGGCACGTTAGTAGACGGAAGTTAGCACCGAACTCTGCCACGTTAGTAGAGGGGCACTAACTTCCATCGGCCAACCTAGCCGACGGAAGTTAGGGGCAGCTAACTTCCGTCAGCTTTGGCCCTAGCCGATGGAAGTTAGCCTTTCTGCCCACTTGGCCGAAAGCATCTAACTTCCGTCGGCTATGGTAAAAGCCGACGGAAGTTAGCTGGTATTTTTTTTGTTTTTTCCTGGTTCCCCTACTCACAGTCACATCCAACCACAATTTCAATCACATTCACAATACACATCCAAATTCACATTTCACATCCAAAATCATATTCAAACTTCACATATAACATCCAAAATCACATCTCACATCCAAAACTTCACACATCACATCCAAAATCACATAACACAACTTAATTCACATTCAAAGTCACAATACACATCCACATTCACATATACCAACCAAATTCACATACAAAGTCACATAACACATCGAGATTCAATCCAGGTTCACAATACACATCCATACTCACTGATCGCCCACATTTGGGTCGTGGGTGCCGCCGCTACCTCCCGCTTGGTCCACATTTGCCCCGGAGGCTCCATCCTGACCAGGCGTACGGAAACTCTGAAGAAATAGACAAAATTAGAGAACGATCTCAACTACCCTTCTAAACGCTAACTTAAGTATCTAGGAGGTACCTCAGGTCATGTAGGAGATAGTGGTGGTGGCGGGGGACGTAGTGGTTGGAACATGGACATGTCAAATCCACTATTTTGCTGGTACCTATTTCTGAATACATTTGAACTGCAACACTCTAAACTAAACTTACTTGGATCATCGCCTGCTGTTGTGCTAAGCAGGCGGTATAGTACTCTTGTTGTTTCCTGTTGTGCTCGTGTAGCCACCTCATTTCCTCCCTCACCCGAACCACCTCTGGGGTTTCTGAAGAGCGACGACGGCTGGAGCCAACTCCGACGGAGCTCTGCGACGACTGAGCTGACTTCTGAGCTCTCACCGCTCTCGAGTCAATAACTCCATTGAACATGGAGTACCTGCAACATTGAATGAGTTAATTACCATCATAATACCATACACAAAACATTAATAAAAAAACTGTCTCACTGTCCATGGCTTTTGCCACCTCCACTAGAGTACACGACCATTTGGTCGACAGGTTCTCTCCGTCAATCATAGTCCTCTCCATGGAGTCGAACCATGTGTTCACCATACTGCGCCTGCAAAAAACATGTTCGATTAGCTAGACGCAGAAAAATGAAATTACGTAAACTCTTAATAACATCTCACCAAATGGTCCGTGGCTGTCTGGCTACACAAGACATCTGGCTGTGTAGGATCGCTTCCTTTGTGACCAGAGGTATACACCTCTATGTCACTTGGCACGTTGCCAGATGTCGCTTCCTATACATTAGAAATGAGTTAGTCGCATTACAATGTATCTATAGCTAGAGAGTGATAGAAGGAGGTCTTACCATGCATTTAGCGTGGCAAATATGTCCGTCGGCACCATATCTGTGCTTTGGATCCGTCCCGCGGCATTGTCTTTTCTGCTCGGAAGTCTTCTTAAATGCGGCTGAAGACCAAATCTTGCAGAATTCGAAATATGCGTCCTCGCGGTTTGCAAACCACGGAATCCTCACCTGAACAGAGATGCTATTTGTATTATATGACAACAAATCTCAACAATCGAAGATTTAAAAAGTTAGAATTGTTTACCGAACGGTATTTTTCTTCAGTCAAATAGATTGACGATGAGCCCGTCGCCTTGCTCATTCATTTCCCTAGCTTCTCCTTGTAGTAAGCATTGTTCCCTTGAATGCGGGCATACGAAATGGCGTCCTTCACCACCTTATGTGCATTGTTGTTGAAGACTTGAAGGGCATGGTTATGGTGATTGCCAACTTCTGGCAAGCAAAAGTGTAACTGCAAAAGTAATGATTAGTAAAGTGTTGTAACTCGAAAAGCCTAAAAGAAGATTGAAAAAACACATGTATACCCAGAAGTCATGAGAAACCGCCCCTGAGCAGTTCCGTGGCGCCCGTCAGGAGCAAACCGGTACTGGTCCCATGTCTGGCATAGAACCCGCTCACCGGTCGGCATTGTCAGCACCCCTGGGTAGTGCAGACGACACATGTTACCCATTATCTGGTTAACCTGCCTGACCCTCGAAGTGCTGTCAAACTGAGAGTCAATCCAAGATCTAGAAATACATAATAAACAAAGTCAGTTTAGTGAAAGAAATTTTTTGAAAAAAAGCAAAACAACAAAAGAGTATTACACTTACCCGTCACCTACAGGCGTAATCTCAATCTTGGCTCCACCGGAAGAGACTACTGGTGGGGCGACCAGGTGGCTCGTCCTAAAAGATACCAAGGACCCGCCAGCAGCCTCAGCCCCTTCCTCCTGACCCGCACCCTCCGGGAGATCCCCCTGCCCCGCACCCTCCGGGTCATCCCCCTGCCCCACACCCTCTGGGTCATCCCTCTGTGCCGCACACTCTGGGACATCCCCCTCCTGCCCCCACCCACCGGATGATCCTCGTGACCCGCACTCTCCAAGTGTTCTTCCTCCTACAAAACAGTATTGAAACAATTAGTAATAATTTATAACTGGCATAAAAAACAATCTGAAAGTTACCTCATCATCTAATTGAAATGCAATAGGCCGACCAATTAATGTCGGATCTATGCATCTCAGGAGCTGCTCTTGACGACGTCTGTTTGAAGAAGAGGAACTACTCTGGAATAGGGTGTCCTCCTGACTCATCGGTGTACTCGCCGGAGTACTCGCCGATGAACTCCCCAAGCGGAAGAGCTTCCTCGTGACACTCCTCACCTTTTTCGACATCCTATTGAAAATAAGCACAAACAAGCATTTATTAGTAAAGAAGGTTTGTACATATGAAAAAACATGTAATATGAAGTATATTGCATATGCATGTATGAAAACAATTACTTGTCAATTATCATCAAAATCAGGATCAATTTGTCATTTTCTCCCCAAATCATGCCATGTTACTTTTTTCTTCTTATGTTGGTGTTTCCTTTTCTCGGGAACTGCCACATCATTAGAATCGTCGAGAAAAGAATCTGTCGATGATTCTGACTCTACATTAAACGAAGTCGGCAATTCATCATCTTGGTAAACCTCATCGACCTCTTCAACCTCCAATTGATAAGCGCCATCACTAGGGGTGTGTAGACGTTCCCGAGGATTCACTTTGTAGACTACCCACCAAGCACTTATTAGTTTTTCACATGGGTACGACATATAATACACCTGCTCGACTTGGTGAGCAAGAACAAAATTATGGCAACCAGATAATCGTTCCGCGTGTTTGACTTCAACCATCCCAAATTGGTTTTCACGAGTACCATGTTTAGGGTCGAACCAATCACAATCGAAGAAGACTACTTTAATCTCCTTATTCCCGGCAAAATTGTACTCGATTATATTTTTGATGATTCCATAATACATAGTTTCGTGTCCTTGTCCATCAACGACCCTTGTAACAACTCCACTATTAGTTGTTGCCTCTAGAGGTCGATATGCTTCAAAATTAGTTGAACGGAAGCGGAAACCATTAACATCATAGCGACCGTAACTTTTGGCACTAATACTCCCGTAAGAGAGCTGTCGCAAGTCTATATGTACATTGTCAGCGAGCACGCACTACAAATCATAGGAGATTATAAGATAATTAACCTAGTAGAGTAAAATAATACGTGTCACAAAAGGTAAGGATTTACATGTTCTCTGAACCAAGTGAGGAAACTAGGCCCGCCATTTACTCCTTCTCGACGCAATTTATCTAATTGCTTCTCCGTTGGTTGACGACCAGACGTCAAGTATTTCGAATCAAACATACTGTCATTGTAACGAATAGGTAAACAAACGGGTATAAAATTTGGAGGTAAAATATAAAACTAAAAAGAATCACTTACGCGAAATATTGTTCCATCTCTTCCATATTTGAGTACATGTAGAGCAAGGCATATGTTCGTTCTTCCTGAGTTACATAATATGTCGTGGAGACACCAACAGTTATGCCCTTCCACCCAAATATTTGGAGATCACTACAAGGATGGTCTTCATCCATATGGTACCGTGTAGCAGGTGTGTTGACATTGTGATGCTCAGCGAAGTATACACTAGTGAAGTATGCTATCTCTTTCAATTTAAATTCTTCTGCGATGCAACCTTCAACTCTGGCCTTATTACCAACCATCGCTCTAAGCTTCTTTAGGGACCTTTCAATATGATACATCCACCTATATTGCATAGGGCCACCTACCTTAGCTTCATATGGAAGATGAACCAGTAAATGTTGCATTGGATTGAAGAACCCTGGAGGGAATATTTTTTCCAATTTACATAAAAGCACCGGGATCTCTTTCTCTAGCATCTCCATCATATCTTAATTTCTTTCGCACAAAGTTGTCTATAAAAATGGTTCAGCTCAGCTAACGCCTTCCACACATCATCATTCAGGTACCCACGAAACATTACAGGAAGGAGTCTTTCCATTATTATGTGGTAATCGTGACTTTTCAATCCATTTAATTTCCCTGTCTTCAAATTCACAGCTGTTCTAAATCCCGCGGCGTAACCATCTCGGAATTTCAAATTTTTCAACCACCTCATTACTTGTTTTTTTCTTTAGGTTTTAAACAAAATGGGGCACGTGGCTTGCCACCACTATTCGTCAACTCAAGGGTTGGTCGATTACAAATCTCAGCTAAATCTCTTCTCGCATTTACATTATCTTTTGTCCTGTCAGTAAAATCCATACATGTACTTATAATGTTTTCACCAACATTACGTTCCTGATGCATAACGTCAATGTTGTGCATCAGAATTAGTGATTTGACGTACGACAGTTCCCATAAGCCACATATGTGGGTCCAATTATGTTCGGTTCCGAATCCTACAAATCCATCCTCATTTTCATTAAGTACCAACTCATTCAGCATATCAGTGATTTCTCTACCATTTAAATGCCTTGGTGGTCCCTTTACAACAATACTATCCTTCTTGAAATTATTCCTTTGTAACCTAAATGGGTGATTCAAGGGCAAAAAGCATCTATGGCAATCAAAGTAACAAATCTTTCCCCCGAAGTTCAGACGGAAACAATCTGTGTCCTTCGCACATATCGGGCATGTCAACCTTCCGTGACAACTCCAACCAGAAAAAATACCGTATGCCGGAAAATCGTGGACCGACCACAGATACGCAACTCGAAGATTGAATTTTTGCTTCTGGTCATAGTCATATGCTTCAACTCCTTTCCACAATTGTTTCAACTCTTCAATTAATGGCTTCAGCATCACGTTTATTCGTGCTCCAGGATGCTCTGGACCGGGTATAATGAGACATGGGAACATAAATTCATATTCCATACAAAACAAAGGTGGAAGGTTGTATGGAATAGCAAACACAGGCCAACAAGAGTACGACGATGTGGTTACATTGAAAGGCGTGAATCCATCTGTTGCCATCGCATATGTCTAGCGGTTTTCTTTGAGAGAAACAATCGTTTCACCCGAGGTGTAAGAGGCATGTAACGAAGTTGCTTATGAGCAACCTCTATCATCACCTTCTCTCCGTCTTCATTTACGACCTCTACGAATCTCGGTTTACCACATTTTAAGCATTTCACCTAATTACTATGTTCTTTTCAGAACAGCATACAATTATCTCGGCACACATCAATCTTCTCATACTCCATATCGAGAGCAGAAAGCATTTTCTTTGACTGGTACATGTCTTTCGGCACCTTATGGTTCTTAGGAAGGATATCGCTGATCAGATTCAAGAGCTCCTTATAAAAATTGTTTGAAAATGCAAACTTTGACTTAATAGCCATAATATGAGTCACGAAAGCGAGAACGCTTACGGTGGTGTGCTCATGCAATGGCTATTCTGAAGCTCGAAGGATGTCGAAAAACTTTTGAACCTCTGGTGTTGGAGGATCCTCAGGGTTTGATTCAAACTCCGGTCGTATAGCATCAAGCATCTCATCCATCCTATCGTCAGCAACGCTATCATCTTCTTCTTTCACTACTAATACCGTTTTTTCATGGCCTGTCTCGCCGTGAAAAGACCAAACTTCATAACCTGGCACGAAACCATATTTGCAAATATGAAATGACAACGTCCTCTTGTCTTGCCAACGAGAATTTCTGCACTTCATGCATGGGCACCTCGCGCCAGTGTTTGTTGTCAAAGCGAATGCACGATCAACAATTTTCTCAGCGTTGATTACCCACTCCCTCGTGTGAGCTCCACTTTTCATCCAACCACTATACATCCACTGTCGGTCGTCCTCAGCCATTCTATAGGCAAAACATTCATTCAATCGAGAATGCATCATGCATAAGTACCACGGGCTTATGTCTATAGGAAAAGATAGGTCCTAAACCCACCCAAGAGTGACCGACAAAACGTGGTATTTATGAGGAGCCATGAGTCCGAACGAAATTTCAGCAGCATAATCCCGCTGTTCTCCAATTACACGCCTGATAGTGGTGCAATGGATAACAACAAGGTTATGTTACTGAAATCCCATTCTGATGAGGACATCACTTCACATGATACACACATGGCGCCTCCACCTACAATTCAATTACAAGGACCAATCACACGCGCACGTGCCCGTCGCTTGAACCATGAGGTTAATTCTTTCCTTAGCAACTATGTTAATATTTGTTTGGACGGGATGCTACTGAATACTAGTGATATGTTGTTGCTTAGGAACATGGGAGATGGAATAGGAGAGTTGGAGTTGAAGACGGAATCGCAGGGATGATTTGAAGTCAAGAATTTGCTGGTTCGGACTACATCAACCACCCTGCACCAAAATGGGCATAACTTCCTCATACAAAGTCCGATTGGCGCGTTCTTGGACTTTTTGGAAATCTAAGGAGAAGACGGATCTTTTGCCGTTGGTTTTGTCTCATTCGGAGTCTCGAGTCGATCTGTGTGATTAAAACAGTCTTGTGTGACAGAACTGGGCCGTGTTGGCCCATAATCCGAGTCTGTACATCTTCTAGCCCACAGCCCAAGTCTGTTCGCCTCCCACAGGCTGCCCACGCCCTATATATTCTTTCCAGCCACCTTTAGGGTTAGGTTTTGCTTTGTTTGCATCTACACTTGTGTGTTTAGATCCCGCCTCTTGCACCGGACCGATTAGCTGCTGCATTGGCATTTGTGAAACCTCACCTTATCATCGTTTGTTTGTGATTTGGCATTCGACTTGTATCCTTCCTGTTCTTGCTTGTGTTATAGGGTTCGCTTGCAGGAATTAGCCTTCATGGCGAGGTCAATTGCGTTCTGCGTGGTTGATAACCAATGGAGACAGTGGTGTAACGATTGCAAGGTTTTGATCCGCCGGACCGGAGCCTTGGATCGCCAACGTCGAGATTCTCCACCAACCCAAGTTATCCTTTACCTAGCGGAAGATCGGGACCAATCCTCCATCAGTTGGTATCAGAGCTCAGATTTCCCGTTAGGTAATCTCGATCTGCTTTTGTTTTTACCTAGAGTCCAGAAAACCGCACCAAAAAAAAATTCCCCACCGAGAACCCCTTTGTGCCTTGCGATTTTAATTTCATTTTTAACTTTGTTGAGTTTGTGTTCTTGGTCGAGTTTTGTTGCTGGTTTAGTAGTCCCTTTGTGTCGTTTGAGTAGTAGTGTTCTTGTGTCTCAAAAATTTCCCCATCCGAAACTCCCCCCCTTCCGCAACCTTATTTGTTTTCCACATCGACTCTTTGTCACCCCCCTTCGGTAAAACAGGCATAACTTTTCGCTCGTTTGGCAGAAAAATCTGAAATCTTTTGAGCGTGTTCCTGACCCAATTTGGGTGGGTACCCTAACTGGGTTCCCCTGTTAGCCCTCACCAAAATCGCCAAAAAAAAATCAGGAAGATAAAGAAAAAAATTGGTCAAAGTTTTTGCTCGCCGGTCCGCGAACTTGTTGAATTTTTGTGAGCCACATCCCACCTCAGTTGTAGGTGCCAATTTTTGTGGTTGCATCTCTGGTCATCCTTGTTCAAAAAAATAGAGTGATAAAAAAAGAAGAGAAAAAAAATCAAAAAAAAGAAGAAGCGGTAGTAACAGAATTCTCAGCGGCCGTAACAGATACGGCAGTAACAGCTTCTCGGCGGCAGTAACAGATTCTGCTTGTCCGATCTCTTGTCCGAACTCTTGTCCGGTCAGTGGTAGTAACAGAGTTATCAGTGGCAGTAACAGATTCTGCTTGTCCGATCTCTTGTCCGAACTCTTGTCCGATCCGCGGTAGTAACAGAATTATCAGCGGCAGTAACAGATTCTCTTGTCCGATCTCTTGTCCGATCTGCAGAGAGCTGATTTTGGCCTGTGTTGCTTCCATTTGAGTTTTGGGCACATAGTTTCCCTCTATTGCTTGAATTTTCACATTGGGAGCACTAAGGCCAGCAACTTTGACGAGTACTAGGGAATACTTATTGAACTTGGTTTAACTGTTATTATTATCGCTAATCCTTGATACTCACTTTGCCTTCCAAGCTACACCTTTCTCTTGGTCAGGACAGGATCATTTCTTGCAATTACACACCACCCTCCACTTGGTTCATCACCTGTAGGCCGGTGACCTCACTGCGGCGTGGTAAGAACACTTGCAAGCGTGGGTAAGGTGCTTGACGGATTGCTTCCACCACACACCCACCACCCCACCTAGCTGTTTTACATAAGGATTATTCTTTGTTGCTTTGTCTTTTCACTAACATGGCAGCACTTATTGTACAACGTGACTTGAGCACTCACATGGACCAGGATGACCAGACACAACGGAACAATCTATTTCAGACCTTCTTCGTCGTCAATAACCGTCGTGTGCGTGTCATCATCGACAGCGGTAGTTGCAACAATTTGGTGAGCCTTGACATGGTAACTAAGCTTCAACTTCCCACACGTGCACATCCACACCCTTACCATGTGCAATGGTTCAACGATAGCAGTAAGGTCAAGGTAACACAAACTGCTCACATCGAATTTTCCATTGGTACATACTTCGGAGTTGCTGATTTTGATGTAGTACCAATGCAATCATGTTCTCTATTACTTGGTAGACCTTGGGTATATGATACTGATGCTACACACCATGGTAGGAGCAATAAGTACACATTTATGTATAAAGGAAAGAAAGTTACATTGCTTCCTATGACTCCTGCTGAAATTGTGAAATTTGAACAAGAAAAACATGCTAGAGACGCACAAAAGAGCAAACAACCTTCTGAAAATCAGCAAGTAGCTGAAACACTTTCGAGGCAACAAAAAGATAAAGTTGTTTCTCTTTATTCATCACAAGTTATCAATCTGAAAGGACGTGTCATGCTTGCAACTAAAACTAACCTTGCAGTACGTAGTTTTCTTGATCTTGCAGGTTTCTACCGGCGTTTTGTGAAAGATTTCAGCACCATACACTACAAGAAAACGGAACATTTTCGTCGGCCAATTTAACTTCCGTCGGCTTTTCGAAAAGCCGACGGAAGTTAAATAACTTCCATCGGCCTGAAGTAGCCGACAGAAGTTAAAATAACTTCCGTCGGCTTTTAACTGTGGCCGACGGAAGTTAACGGGTCTGTGGTCCGAGGCGATACACATCCCTTAACTTCCGTCGGCCACCATTACAACCGACGGAAGTTACGGGATGTAAATCTTAACTTCCGTCGGCCCAATACAGACCGACGGAACTTCCCGCGAGCCCTAATATTCCCCACCCTCATCCGTGTGCCCTAATAAAATCCCCACCCCCGCGTCTCCCCGCGCGCCGCCGACTCCGCACCGCATGGCCGCCGTCTCCGCATCTCTCCGCCTCCGCGCCGCCTAGCCGCCACCTCCGCATCTCGCCGCCTCCGCGCCGCCTGTTCGTTGCCTCCGCATCTCCCCGCCTTCGTGCCGTCTGGCCGCCACCTCCAACCGCCCGCCAGGCCATCGCCTCGACTTCGACATAGATGATGACGACCTTGCCTCACAGACGTTGCCGTCGTTGCAGGAGTCATCGTCGATGTGGGACTCCGGTGAGGATCCACCCCAACCGTCGTCGATGTGGTACGCTCCCTAGATCTGAGACCCCGCTGCGTTTTTTCCCTCAACGCCGGTTCAGTGATGTGTTTGCCCACTGCTTAATTCGTCTGGTCACTCCGAGTGGCAGACGACGCTGCGTAGGGAGGTGGAGGAGTTCGCCGGCGGGCGCGAAGGAGAGCCTCTGGACACGGCGGCTCTAGCGAGACTGACCAAGATGGGGTGTGTTATCAACGAGGTACTGCGGCTGCATACAGGTTGAGGTACGCCGGTTTAGTGCTGTGTTTGTCTGCTGCTGCGTTTTCTAGGGCAATGCCAGGAGACCTCACTGGACAATCAAATAAGATACCAATGTTGGTGCTCATTTCTTGATGTGAGTACTCATCTGCTTGTTTTGAATTGAACAGAAGTTAGTCAATTTTCATTTTCATCTCATACATCTATAAATTGTCTAGCATATGTGTGCTTTTTTATATGTGTGCCTTTTATAAACTGATGATTGCTATGCCATGCTAGAACTTTATATGGTCATTTATATATGTCCAGTATTTTTACTACTTGAACTCATGCAGTAGAATCTCATTTATATGGTCATTTATTCATTTGAAGTTTGTACCAGATTCCTCATAATATCTATATGGTCTGATGCAGCCATATTTACCATCTGAAACGCTTCCTGGGCTCAAAGAACTGAGTGAGAAGGAGCTGCAATACCTAAGAGGAGATGACATAGGGGTTAGGAAATTAGCTGAAAGTTCATTGATTCTGTTTTCTGTAGTGACTTGATTCATTTACTTCTTTTTCTGTAGTTTAATATTTGGATGTGAAATCTGTTATGCTGGAATGTATTTGAACATGTCATCGGAATGTACTTGAATATGTGGCATGTGCGCCCTCTTCATATGTTTTGTTCAGAATGTGCATCATGTGGCACTGTATCACAAAGTAATTTTTTTAAAAGGAAAAAGTAACTTCCGTCGGCCACACATTAGCCGACGGAAGTTACTTCCGTCGGCCATATATTAGCCGACGGAAGTTAAGTGTGTTTTTGCTGACGTGGAAAAATACTCCGCTAACTTCCGTCGGCCATATGAAGCCGACGGAAGTTAGCTAACTTCCGTCGGCCACCGACGGAAGTTAGCTAACTTCCGTCTACCCGCTTCCGTCGGCCAAAAGCCGACGGAAGTTAGCCTTTTGCCGACGAAAGTTAGCTTCTTCCGTCGGGAAAGAGCTAACTTCCGTCGGCTTTGGCCGACGGAAGTTTCTTGGATTGTTGTAGTGATAGTCGGTCCTTTGCATGAGCTGACCAAGAAGGGAGTTACTTTTACTTGGGAGCCAGCACAAGAACAAGCTTTTGCCACACTCAAGGATCGCCTTACACGTGCACCTCTACTTCAGCTACCCGACTTCAGTAAGCCTGTTGAGTTAGAATGTGATGCTAGTGATTTTGGAATAGGAGATGTGCTGCTACGAGGAGGTAAACCCGTGGCCTATTTTAGTGAGAAATTGCATGGTCCACAGTTGAATTATTCTACTTATGATAAGAATTATATACCTTAGTGCGTGTGCTTGAAACTTGGCAACATTACCTTTTGCCTAAGGAGTTTATTATACATTCTGATCATGAAGCACTAAAATATTTGAGAGGGCAAGCTAAACTGAAACATAGACATGTTAAATGGGTTGAATTTATTGAACCTTTCCCATACATTGTGAAATACAAGAATGGCAAAGAAAATGTGGTTGCTGATGCATTGTCTCGCAGGGTTGTTCTTTTATCTCAACTTGATATCAACGTTCCAGATTTGGAAAGTTTGAAAGATTTGTATGTTGTAGATAAAGAATTTGCTGAACCATTCACTAAATGTAATGATGGGAAAGGTTGGAAAATATTTCATGTTTATGACGGGTTCTTGTTCCATGCTAACAAGCTATGTGTTCTAGATTCGTCCGTACGTTTGCTGTTGTTGCAGGCATCACATGGCGGTGGATTAATGGAACATTTTGGGAGAGAAAAGACTTTGGCCCTGCTGTCCAATAATTTTTATTGGCTAAAGATGCGGAGAGATGTTGAACGATTTGTGCAGCGTTGTGCCACATACCATAAAGCTAAGTCCAAACTTAACCCATATGGTTTGTATACTCCACTTCCTGTTTCTAGTGCACCTTGGGAAGATATTAGCATGGACTTTATTGTGGGATTGCCTAGGACAAAGAGGGGGAGAGACTCCATATTTGTAAGAGTGGATAGGTTTTCTAAAATGGCACACTTTATTTCCTGTCACAAGACCAACGATGCTTCACATATTGCTGATTTATTTTTCAGGGAAATTGTGAGATTGCACGAGATGCCTAGAACCATTGTTTCAGATCGTGATGTGAAGTTTATGAGTTACTTTTGGAAGACAATGTGGGCCAAGCTTGGCACAAAATTGCTATTTTCAACAACTTGTCACCCGCAAACTGATGGTCCAACAAAGGTGGTAAACCGTACACTCTTCACGTTGCTGCGAACAATGATTAAGAAGAACTGGAAGGAATGGGAGGACTGCCTTCCACATGTTGAATTTGCCTACAATAGAGCTGTTCACTCAACAACACAATTGTGCCCGTCTGAAGTGGTGTATGGTTTTAAGCCAATCACACCACTTGATTTGCTGCCACTTCCTTTTCAAGAGAGAGCAAACATGGAGGCAACTAAGCGTGCAGAGTTTGTGAAAGCTATGCATCTGAAGACTAAGGAAGTTATAGAAAAGAAGGCACGCTATTTTGCTCAAACGACAAATAAAGGAAGAAAGAAGATGTTTTTCAAACCAGGAGATCTTGTTTGGTTGTACTTGTGCAAGGGTCGTTTTCCTGATTTGAGAAAGTTTAAATTGATGCTCCGTGCTGATGATTTAAAACCCTATTTGGGAGATGACAATGAGCTTGAGTCGAGGACGACTCCAATTCAAGAAGGGGAGGATGATGAGGACATCACTTCACATGATACACACATGGAGCCTCCACCTACAATTCAATTACAAGGACCAATCACACGCGCCCGTGCCCGTCGCTTGAACCATGAGGTTAATTCTTTCCTTAGCAACTATGTTAATATTTGTTTGGACGGGATGCTACTGAATACTAGTGATATGTTGTTGCTTAGGAACATGGGAGATGGAATAGGAGAGTTGGAGATGAAGACGGAGTCGCACGGATGATTTGAAGTCAAGAATTTGCTGGTTCGGACTACATCAACCACCCTGCACCAAAATGGGCATAACTTTCTCATACGAAGTCCGATTAGCACGTTCTTGGACTTTTTGGAAAGCTAAGGAGAAGACGGATCTTTTGCCGTTGGTTTTGTCTCATTTGGAGTCTCGAGTCGATTTGTGTTATTAAAACAGTCCTGCGTGACACAACTAGGCCGTGTTGGCCCATAATCTGAGTCTGTACATCTTCTAGCCCACAACCCAAGTCTTTTCGCCTCCCACAGGCTGCCCATGCCCTATATATTCTTTCCAGTGGCCTTTAGGGTTAGGTTTTGCTTTCTTTGCATCTACACTTGTGTGTTTAGATCCCGCCTCTTGCACCGGATCGATTGGCTGCTGCATTGGCGTTTGTGAAACCTCACATTATCATCGTTTGTCTGTGATTTTGCATTCGACTTGTATCCTTCCTGTTCTTGCTTGTCTTCTTGGGTTCGCTTGCAGGAATTAGCCTTCGTGGCAAGGTCAATCGCGTTCTGTGTGGTTGATAACCAACGGAGACAGTGGTGTAACGATTGCAAGGTTTTGATCCGCCGGACCGGAGCCTTGGATCGCCAACGTCGAGATTCTCCACCAACCCAAGTTATCCTTTACCTAGCGGAAGATCGGGACCAATCCCCCATCACATTCGGACTCATGACTCATCATAAAACCACGCTATGTCGCCCACGCTGAGGCTGTCCAAAAAGGGACAATTCCGGACCTACACATCTCACACACATGACACGTGTGAGACATGTTGGTCCGAAACGGGTGACGCATAGGTTTCGTTACACTATCTACGTTGTTGTCAAATAAAAAATTGCATACGAAAAAATATATATAATAAAGTATATATATATATGTAATACTAATCACCGTAATGAAATCATCAACAAACCAAAAATTAATACAACAATTTAATTAATAGCACATATATATTTAAATTTTACCACACAAACCATTTAAATTTCAGCTCATTTAAAGCCCATTTCTAAACCCTAACTTCTCCCCACTACCTCTCTTTCTCAACCCCCTCTCCAGCCGCCACACTTGATCTCCTCTCCCTCCTCTTCTCTTCCCCATTTTCTACACTTGTGCACTGGGTGGCCAAATCTGACCTCGTCACGTCCTCGCCATGCCCTCGTCATGCCCTCGTCGTGGTCCCGCTGCGCCCTCACCATGCCCTATCGAGCCCTCGCCGCGCCATCGCCGCGAGGGAGGGGGAGAGGATGAGAGAGGCAGAGAGGAGAGAGGTGCCACGGGGAGGGGTAGCAGAGGTGGCGGCACAAGGGGAAGGGGTAGTAGAGGCAGCGACGCGGCGCACTGGGAGGAGTAGCAGAGGCGGCGACCGGCGGCGCAAGGGGAGGGGTAGCAGAGGCGGCGGCTGGCGGAGCAAGGGGAGGGGTAGCAAAGGCGGCGATTGTTAGCACTATATAATTCCTGTAGAAGGCAATCCTGGAGCAAGGCCGCGGGCAGGTGATGGATACCGTCTCCGAGATCCAGGAGCGGCCGTGAGTATGCTAATTTTGATTTCATCTAAAAGTCGTACATTTTATTTTTTTGAATTTTTTTGTTAGAATTAGTATAGTTTTCAAAAGTAATTTGTATATTACAGTCCTGTACAATTCCTTGATAAAAATTTAATGGCGTACAGGGAATATGGAATAGTAACCACTACTTTTTACTAAGGTTCTAAAAGGAACACTGATTATTCATAAGAAAAAGCAATGATTAACTTATAGCATGCAAGGTAAGGTTTTAATGCCTTAGATACTGTTAGTAGATTGTCTCATTTCTCCATTGTTGTCTTGCTAGATAGCTCTAAATTGTTGAAATATGAAACATGTAGAAAGAGAGAGAGAGATGGGTACCTCGATGGGCGGCGACGGGTGGCCATCGGGCGGTTGGCGGCGGTGGGAGGCCGGTGGACAGCAGCGCGTGGGACCAGGCAGGACGGCGGCGCGGGCGGTCTGCGTGGACCGGCGGTGGTGGGGCACGGCGGCGGGCCGGTGGTGGGTGGCTGGGGCGGTGGGCGGCCGGGCGGCATCAGAGGTGACGTCGATGGTGGCACGGGTGAGAGGCGGCGAGGGCGCGGACGAGAGGCGGCGAGGGCGCGGGCCAGAGGTGGGCGGTGGCGGCGCGGGTGGGATGCGGTGCGGGAGGTGGCGGCGTGGGCCGGAGAGGCGGCGAGGGCGCGGGCCAGAGGTGGGCGGCGGCGGCGCGGGCGGGATGCGGCGCGAGAGGCGGTGGCGTGGGCCGGAGGTGGGCGGCGGCGGCGCGGGCGGGAGGCAGCGCGGGAGCGAGGCGGCGGCGGGTGTGCACGTACAGGGAGTTAGGTCTCGCTGTATGCGCGCGCGGTTGGGGAAAAACTCCCTAACTTCCGTCGGCCACGGAAAAATCACCGCTAACTTCCGTCGGCCACTATGAGAAGCCGACGGAAGTTAAGTTAACTTCCATCAGCCTCTAGGAGCCGACGGAAGTTATTTAACTTCCGTCGGCTTTCCCAAAAGCCGACAGAAGTTAATTTGGCCGACGAAAATATTCTGTTTTGTTGTAGTTCCTTGTTGTCCCGAACCTTGTTTATGATCGATTGAAAACGACCAAACAAAGCTTCAACAGATTCACCCGGCTTTTGTGTGAAGTTCTCATACTCACGCCGGTAGGTGTGATAGAGCCGAGCCTTGACCTGGGCTGTTCCCTCATGGTGTGCCTTGAGGGTAGCCCAGATCTCTCTCGTAGTGGAGAGATGACTCAAACGCTCAAACTCAGTGGGACCTAGAGCACAAAACAGAATGTTCACAGTTTTACTATTGCTCAGATGCTGGGCAATGATACCAGGAGTACCATGCTCAGCAACTGGCAATATAACAAATGTATCGTGAACGCAAATGTCCCAGATGTCCGAGCCTTGTCTCATAAGATAGGCTCGCATGCGAGTCTTCCAATAGTTATAGCCATAGGCTTCCAAGGACGGGACCTTGCCAGGAGAAGTCATGATCACTACTGGGGTTTAGAACCGGTTAAGGTATGGAAAAACCCTAACTAGGCTATGATACCACTTGTAGGACTGAAAGTAGCGACCAGAGGGGGGGGGGTGAATGGGCGCCTAAAAATTCTTTCGAATCAATGGCCTGCTCCCAATACCCAACGCACCTCGAAAGACTAAGCAGCAAAGTATGAACAGATTGCCTAAGTCTAAAGGTATCTAGCCTAGAATCAACAGGTGACAAAATCAGAGAACCACCAAAGCAGTGCTAATAGGCAGATAAGAAAAATATTCAAGACATGGCAGGTCAAAACTTCTCAATAGATGATCTAAGTGTATATAAAGTGAGATGAGAAGTTACTGTTCAAATTTGTCTCCTGTTCGGAACTTGGCGAAGCCTGCTTCGCTGTGTCGAAACCTACTTCGCAGTGTCGAAGTCAGCTTCGCAGTGTCGATGCCTGCTTCGGAGGTCTTTGACGAAGTCTAGCGAAGGTTGTCAATGAGGTGCCGAAGGTATGTTGAGTCTAGCCTAGTTCAAGTGTGTCAATGTGCGAAGTATGCTTCACAGCGAAGTATGACAGTGTCGAAGCTTGCTTCAAATAGTATACTTCGAAGCCTAAACTTCGAACAGACATCTTCGAACACGATACACGGAAAATCAACCTTCGAAAGATAAGCGAAGCCCAGCACACGGCAGCAAGATGAAATCGAAGTCTACACTTGACCTTCGAAGCTAGCTTGGTCGAGGTATGATAAATGAAGTGATATCCTTCGACTCGAGGGCTAACTCCAAATGACAAACTTTGAACACACAAACTGAGACCTTCTGAAAAGGCAACAGCAAAAGAACCCCAGAGACCACACGATGAGCGAAGTCTATTAGAGAGACAAACTTCGAAGCCAACTTCGAAGCCTGTCGAAGTATTGACTTCGAAGAGCTCGAGTCGGAGTACACCTTCGCAAAGACAGTCGAAGTATGTCAAGCTGTCAGAGAACAAAACATACTTCGAAACTAGAGACAATACACAAAGTGAAGTCGAAGTTCAAGCGAAGCCCTCAAGGATGTCAGATCGAAGCCTGCCTCATGAAGCTGAGGGACTTCAAATAGAGAAGGGGGCTTCACCAGAAAACAGCCAGAAAAGGCACTTAGCCCTATCTACTCGATCAAAAGCTGTGCAGGAAAAAGCAAACTAGAGTACTAGTATACTGTTGCTACAGGGAGTAGGTACTACTTGCTGCATGCAAGAACTAGTACTACTTCTGTGAAGAACAGAAGCAACAGAAGCACAAACACTCAAGAAAAATAGCTATGCACGTGAATCGAAGCCATAAAAATGCTGCAGATTCGCTGCAAACAACATGACACGAACAGGGAATGGAAACTCACTGCATCAAGAAGAACAAAAATGCCATGAGCAGGAACCTGGAGGCGCACAACAGGAGTGAGAGAGAGACAAAACAGGGAACAAAAATGACCCAATAGATTGAAAAGTGAATTCTGGAAGGGTAGCATAACCCTAGGGATTGGGGCCCTATTTATAGGCTGCCCAACACTGAGGAATATTCCACCAGCCCCTTAGGGTTTTTTTACAGACGCTGAAATAAAGGAAAGACTAAACTGCCCTTAGGAATTTTTACAGACTCGACTGACTGACTGTGGGCCTAGAGATACAGATGACTTATCCGGAAGCTAAACTTCGTAGCGACTACGACTTCTCTTCTGGATAGTTCGATACAAGATCAGCGGTTGTCAGTTTTGCGTCGAAACTGACAAAGCCTCCACCGACTTTGCACCAGGTACCCAGATTGGGCCGGCCCGATTCCGCAGCTCTCTCAGCCCAGCAATCACTCACCGCCCGTGTACCTGAGTCAATCCTGGTCAACAGCCCAGTGGGTCTTCTGCTGCTCCTAGCCCATTTACCCAGATTGGGCCAGCCCGACCTCGCCCCCCCTCTGCCCCACAGTCGCTCGCTGACCGTGTACCTGAGTCACACGCGGCCCATGAAACAGCAGATCTTCACTCTTCTCAGTCCTCTTTGATTATCGTTGACAATGACTCATCACTTCTGGAGCCATGAGGCCCACGCTATTCAGCATGGCTCCTCACCCTCTGACAAGCACACTCCGCTGCAACAGCTGCAGCAACCAGACCCACCGAACCCTTCGGTGAAACAGCCTCCGAACACCTTTGGAGAACCAGCCTCTGAACCCCTTCGGAGGGACCCCTTCGAATCAGAGGGTAAAATCTGTCAATCACTCATCATAGACTCTGAAACCAACCCTTGGTTTCTCAATCTCCCCCTTGATGAGTGCATTGACAACCAAATTCAAGTTCAAGAAAATTTGAAAAATTTCAGCACACAAGTGACCATAAAAACTCAGAAACGAGTCAAATCATGTCACTTGATAAAAGAATTTTCCTCCCCCTTTTCAAAAGAGTAAAAGCCCCTTCGGCAAATCTCCCCTTTGCAAGATAAAAACTCCCCCTAAGTTATTTTACCCCCTTGCTGTAGAGAACTCAAAAATTTCTCCCCCTTTGGCAATGCAAGCATCAAGGAGCAAGCATGTAAAAGATGCATAGCTTCGAAATGGGCAGAGTTGCAAAGACACATAAAGCAACAAATATGTCAACATTTAATACCAATTATCATGTGCTCAGCTCAATTTAACATTCTCTAAAAACATGATGACAACATGTGATTTTATCATTTTGAAATAAAAGCATCACCACTCAATCAAGGTAACTAGACAAGTAAAAGCAGGGACTGTGCAAAGCTTGTCAATTTCTACTCTAGACTGACAAGTCCAGTTCAAGTGGAGCATTGAAAGCCAACTTGATGATCAATGAATTTGTTTGTTCTTTTCATAATGCCAGGGGTTATTTGTTTGTCTACCTTATACTTTCCAATCAAGCCAAGCCTAGGCATGAAAGCCATCAGAAGCTTAAGGCGGTGATTTTGGCATACACTACACTATCCCAGTTCAGACCAATGTGCAATGGTAAGCAGTCTAGAAGAGAGTAGTGCGACAAACAAACCCACCTGGATCTTTTTGCTTTGAAGCATGTAAATCATGGATTTTTGGAATTTGAATTAAGTGAACAAATTGTTTAGCACTTTATGAATATCCATGAGTGAGTAACACAATTTTTCAAGTTGCAATGTTTAGCATCGAAAGAAAAGAAGTCTTGCTATCAAGCAGATAAAAGATAGCTAAAACAGTCCCGCCTAAACATGCTAGATTCAAGACTAAGCAGTGAGCATGATTTGATTTTGGAAAGAAGAATCATGCACATAATGTTTCAGACATATTAAATAGAGCTGAGCTGACATGATTTCATGAATTAAAATTAGGCATATAAGTGCAAAATATGTAAATGCAATTTCACACATGATGAACATATGCAAGACAATTAAAATCTGCTCCCCCTCACAAAAGGCCGTAAGGGTGACAAACGCCATGTTGCCCACGCAAGTAGGCAAAACGTGAAGCATCGAGGGGTTTTGTGAATATATCGGCTAGCTGGTGTTGGGTATCAACATATTGAAGCTCAATATCACCCTTCTCATTATGATCTCTGAGAAAATGATATCGCACATCAATGTGTTTGGTTCTGGAATGCTGAACCGGGTTGTTTGCAATACAAATAGCGCTAGTGTTATCACAGAAAAGTGGAACACTCTTATAATCTAACCCGAAATCCCGCAAAGTGGAAACCATCCACGAAATCTAAGAGCAACAGCTAGCTGCAGCAACATATTCGGCCTTAGCCGTCGATTGTGCAACACTAGACTGTTTGCGGGAAGACCAGCAAACCAGAGAAGTACCCAAAAAATGACAAGTACCAGAGGTACTTTTCCTATCAATCCTACACCCAGCAAAGTCCGCATCGGAATAACCTCGAATACACAAAGAGGAAGACGCCGAATACAAAATCCCAAATTCCAAGGTACGTTTGAGATACCTGAGAATGCGCTTTACCGCTTGGCGGTGCGAAGCTCGTGGTGAAGCCTAAAAACGAGCGCACAGACACACTGTGAAGTGTATGTCCGGCCTCGTAGCAGTCAAGTAGAGGAGGGAGCCGATCATGCTTCGGAACTCCTTCTGATCTACGACTTCTTCATCCTTGCCAAGATCCAATGCTACAGATGTAGCCATTGGAGTGGCAAGGGGCTTCGCATCAGCCATGTCGAACTTCTTAAGCAGGTCCTTGGTGTACTTCATCTGGTGGACGAAGGTACCTTGTTTTCTTTGCTTGATTTGCAAACCAAGGAAAAATTTGAGTTCACCCATCATGGACATTTCGAACTCCCTGCTCATGGCATTTGCAAACTCGGCAACCAAAGCATGAGAAGAGCCACCAAAGATGATATCATCCACATAAATCTGGACTAGGAGGAAATCTTTGCCATGCTTGAGAGTGAACAGGGTTTTATCAACAGATCCAATCAAATATCCCCGCTCAAGCAGAAAAGACTTAAGTCTATCATACCAAGCCCGAGGGGCCTGCTTGAGTCCATAAAGAGCCTTATGAAGTTTAAGGACTTTATGTGGGTATTTGGGGTTTTCAAAACCAAGGGGTTGTTTTACATAAACATCTTCGCCTATGAAGCCATTAAGAAAAGCACTTTTAACATCCATTTGATAGAGTTTGAAACCACGGGATGCCGCAAATGGAAGTAAAATCCTAATGGCCTCAAGACGAGCAACAGGTGCAAAAGTTTCAGAAAAATCAATCTCTTCTATCTAAGAATAACCATGAGCTACAAGTCTAGCCTTGTTTCTAACTACAGTCCCATCCTCCCCTTGTTTGTTTTTGAAAATCCATTTTGTTCCAATGAAATGAACATTTGGTGGAGGATCAACTAAAGTCCAGACTTGGTTTCTCTCAAAATTTTCACGTTCTTCATGCATGGCATTGATCCAACTAGAATCAGAAAGTGCATGACTAACATCTAAGGGCTCAAAAGAAGCAACAAAAGTGGAATCAATGAAATGAGCATGAGAACGTGTTACCCTTTGATCAAGCTCACCAATGATCTGCTCGGGAGGTTGCATCTTTTGAACATGATGTGGAGCCTCGCGCTGGGATGCAGTCTCCCCCTCAACTTGTGCGTTCGAGTAGTCCAAGATGACCGATGTCGAGGTAGTTGCTTCGGGACCTTGTGCCGAAGTGGTCGAAGCGGGGTTGACTTCGGGGGTTGATGTCGAGGGTAGTAGGGGTTCATCCTTGAACTCTCCGGGATCTTCTTTTTCGAAGATGGTATGTTCCATGTCGTGTTCATTTGCCTATTCAAGAGCAGAACTAACAGAGGGGGTCAATTCATCAAAAGTCACATCACATGACTCGATGACAGTGTTAGTCTCCAAATTATAAACACGATAAGAATGACCATGTGTAGTGTAACCCAAAAAGATCCCATCAGAAGAACACGACTCAAACTTGTCCAAATTACCATGTTTTAGGATAAAGCAACGACACCCAAAAACTCGAAGATGAGTAACCTTGGGCTGTCTCCCAAAACATAGCTCATAAGATGTCATGTTCAAAATTGAGCGCAAGAAGATTCGGTTTGAGATGTAACAAGCACTGTTCATGGCCTCACCCTAGAATTTTCTAGGAGTCCTATGCTCATCGAGCATCTTCCTAGCCATCTCAACCAAAGTGCGGTTCTTCCTCTCAACAACACCGTTCTGTTGAGGAACCCGCAAAGCAGAGAATTGATGTTCTATGCCATGCTCCATGCAAAAGTCAACAAAGAGACTTTTCTTGAACTCAGTGCCATTATCACTTCGAATGAATTTCAATGCACCAGGGAGTTCAGTGAAAAGTCTCAAAGACAAGCTCCGAAAGTGTGAAAACACTTCATCCTTGCTGGCAAGAAAGAAGACCCAAGAGTAGCGAAAGAAATCGTCGACAAGGACTAACACATACCACTTGCCGCCTAAAGAACTAACCCGAGAAGGACCTACAGTGTCCATGTGGAGAAGTTCTCTGAGTTGTTCAGTCATCACTGTGGTGACTGGCGAATGCGAAGCGACAATCATTTTTCCATGTCAACAAGGAGCACAAACTAAATTCTTCTCAAACTTGAGCTTGGGCAATCCTCGGATCAGATCTAGGGCACTCAGACGAGCGAGCAACTCAAAGCTCATATGCCCTAGTCTCCTATGCCACTTCCAAAGCTCAGAAGTAGAATGTGCAACAAGACCATGAGAAGAACTAGATGACTCAGAAAAATAACCTCCAAAAACTCTCCCAACTCTAAAGATCTTGCAGACAACAACGCCATCAGAATTGAGTACTTGCGAAGTATCGCGATGGAATCGCACTTCGAAGCCCTCATCAAGCAACTGAGATACAGAAAGAAAATTGTATCCCAGGTTTTCAACCAAAGCAACGTCTTTGAGAGTGAAATTCGAGTTAATACTTACCACACCTTTACCTTTCACTCTACTCCTTCGATTGTTGCCGAAGGTGATATGTTCCCTTTGCTTGGTTGTGGTGAGGCTTGAGAACCATGCTGCATCTCCGGTCATATGGAGCGAACAACCAGAGTCCATGATCCACGTTCCCTCCAAGCCTCGGTCCGGCTACACATGATAAGAAAATCTCGATCGCTCAGTGCTGGGGTGAGTGAATATATGACGAGGCATCCAGCAATGAGTGATACGAGTAGTAGGCACAGTAAAAGTAGACTGTCTACGCACAGGATCATCAGAATAATGCAAAGTGCGAGGTCTACCTACATGTTGTGATCTAAAAGCATGATGAGGTCTCCTACTCTGACGAGGTACAAAGCTACTCACCCGGGGTCTACCACCATATGGAAAATGGTGAACACCTCGAGGAGCAAAACCTCTCTGAGAAGCACGAGGAGCCTCGAAAACAGGACGAGAGTAAAACTCAGACTCATGCATACCTCGAGATGGGTAATGCATGTCCTGGAAACTCATCGCCTGAGAGCGTCGCTCATCGTTGATGCGATGAAAACAGAAACCAACCAAATGACCCGCCCGCTGATAGTAGGAATAGTGAAAAACTCTTCTAGGGGCACTCTCATGGGTCATAGGAGCAACTCTCACAGGCTCATTGGGCTTCTGTTGAGTGGTTTTCTTGGGAGGGATTTTCTTTGCAGGAGGAGTGGTTTTCTTTGGAGTTCGGGTAGTCTTTTTGACTGATGGAGTGTCTAACAGAGCTCTCTCTTTCTCTAAGGTAGTGGGTGAGGTAAAAACAATTTTGTTCTTACTGTATGAAGAAGTCCTCTCAAAACCCAAACCTAGAGCTACCCCTTCTCTGTAAGCACACATCTTGGTTTTAGCCAAGAGAAAGTCCATCCTACCTTTTCCCTCAGTGCATTTGTTAACCATAGAAAGAAGGTACTCATTCTCAGTCATAAGGTTCTCAGCTCGCTCTCTAACAGTGCCTAGCTGGTCCTTAAGGGTTATGCAAGTCTCACAAATAGGTTGCACATCCTTAGAACTACTGGCCCTCTCCAATCTAGCCTCTAAATCCTGAACATGCTAATCCCGTAAATTAATGCTCTCACATAATAAGGGGCAGTTCATGCATTCATTTAAAACATGAGGACTAGAATCCACCAACAAAAGCTGCTTCTGTGCAGTCTCAAGCTCAGAAAGAGTTTGAGCATGCACAGAACGCAGCTGAGCAAGCTCACCCATGACAACAGTGCAAGATTCACATTCATCATCATTAACCCTAGACTTAAGCATGACATAATTAGTAGAAGCAGATTCTAGACTAAGTCTAAGGTCTTTTCTTTCTCTAGCGGCTTGCACATGTACCAAGAACTACTTCATTCAGCTCATCTAGTTTAATTGAAAGCTGGTCATAGGATAGAGGTACCTTAGATGAGTCAAGCTCATTACCGCTGTGATCGCTGTCGGACATGAAGCAAAGGCCGGTGAAATCTCGTCCCTTCTTGTCCTTCTTCTCCTCCTTCCTTGGAGACTCCTCCTCAGAGCTCGACTCCTCAATTGAGGAAGTGTCAATGTCGCTGAGAGCAGCAAAAAATGCTCTGGAAGCGGCTTTGGTTACCCTCTTAGCCACCTTGCCGCGCTTGCCCTTGACAAAGGGTTTCCTCTCCTTCTTGTGGTATTTGGGGCGCTCAATCTCATCTCTCTTCTTGAGTTTAGGATAGTTGGCCTTGATGTGAGAAGTGTCTCCACACTCAAAACAACCACTGAAACCACTTCTCCTCTGATCCCGTCTCTCATGGTGAAAACGGGTGAACCTTCTAGCAATGAGAGCAAGCTCATCATCATCCAGAGTGTCCACCTGCTCCTTAGTGACGGAGACCAGGGAGGACAAAGCAAAACCATCTGCAAAAACACAAGTGCCTGATGTGCTTGGTTCTGCAGTGGTGCCATGGCTAGTGCTAGAAACTAATGCCAACGGCTGTGGCAAGGAGTTCCTATGCACTGCAAGAGATGCCTTGGCAATCTCTGTGGACTTCAGCTTGCTGAAGAGCTCATCACATGTCAATGTGTCATAACCTGCGGACTCTTCAATGCTGGATATCTTCACTTCCCATATGCTACGGACAAGAGCATAGAGAAGCTTGATAGCCCTGTCATGATCATTGTAAGTAAGCATCCCGTTGGACCGCAAGTTACTCACTATCGCATCAAAGCGAGAAAACATGGCATCTATAGATTCACCAGGTGCCTGCACAAACAGCTGATACTGTTGATTGTATGTGCTTTGGCGCCTGGCCTTAATCTGTGTAGAGCCCTCATGAAAAATAGTGAGTGTAATCCAAATTTCCCTAGCTGTCCTAAGGTGCTGCACCCTTTCAAACTCACTTCTACTCAAACCAATGAACAGTATATTTCTTGCCTTGGAGTTGGCATTATACTGATCCTTCTCTGTTTGAGAGGTGCGAGTTTCAGGGATGGAGTATTGTGAGTCCACAATCTCCCAAATTGCATTTCCTTGGCTTAGCAAGTAAGCCTCCATGCGCACCTTCCAGTATGCAAAGTCAGTCCCATCGAATAGAGGTATTTTACTAACTCTATCCATGTCGCCAACAGATCACAAAACCGGTTAAGGTCAACTGGTGATCTTAAACTGCTCTGATACCAATTGTTGGACCGGAAACTGCGACTAGAGGGGGGTGAATGGGAGCTTTTAAAATTTCAGACTAAAAATAGCCTTCTGTTTTAATTCTTCTTCTGCGGAACAGGCTTCGAACACACCCTTCGAAGTTCTGGTTCAGAGGTATTTCACAGCTCCGAACACAGGCTTCGCAAGGAGCAAAAGTTCGAAGCCAAGAAGACTTCGCTCCACCCACAACCCCGAAAATTCAGCTTCTGCTATATCAGTGCAGCCTTCGCACACAGGGTGCCTTCATGGAGGCTTCGCACTTCACCCTTCGCAAGAGCGGACTTCCCTCTGAGGACTTCGATCAGCTTTGCTAAGTCAGTGCAGGCTCGGGCCTTCGAGCAGGCTTCGCACTACAGACTTCGCAAGAGCAGACTTCCCTCTGCGGACTTCGACTGAATACTTAGCGACAGCAACTGTTGCTGGGCTTCGTACTTCGAAGGTCTAAATGCACACCGAACAAACTTCGCACACACTTCTCCAGAAAAGTTTCAGTCCACAAACTCAACTCAAAAGAAGTGACACAAAAGAGATCGAAGCATGCAGCGAAGTATGCATACAAGCTCAAGCAGTAAATGAACACAGAATAAAAGCTTCAATGCTTGAACAGGGAACACAAAATGAACTCACAGATCTGAATACAAAGTATGTGGCGGCTAGTACAGGAGCTCAAAAATGAATGCTCAAAGTGTTAATGTGACCTAGCCAGCCTCCACTATTTATAGGCACTATTCAGCCCTGTGAATAGACTACTTTACCCCTAGGGTTTACACTATTTTTGTCTCATCAGAACAGGGGGTACAACTGGTAGTCTACTTTATTTGGAGGCTTCTTTTGTCAGCTTCACAGAGGGGACAATACCAGCTTTTGCAGAGCAGACGCTATCAACCTTTGCAGTTTTGGACCCTTCTGAAGCCCCCCTTCGCACGCGAAGGGTACGGTAGCTTCGGTGAGAAGCCTTGAGCCTGACGGCCTTTGCTTCACCGATGTCAGCCTTCGATACAGTGACGGTTTTGAGCCGAAGCCGTCAAAGCCCTTGGGCCTTCGCACCAACACCTTCGGAGTGGACCACCACAGCTTCGTAGCTTCTCCCAGCTCAAACTCCGTCAGTCCGTGTACCGGAGCCATGCATGGCCGAAGTACCTCAAGTCAGTCTCACTCCGGAGCCAGCCTCGCTCCGGAACCTGCCTCGCTTCGGAGCATGCCTCGCTCCGAAGTCAGCCTCGCTCCGAAGCTTGCCTCACTTCGAAGCCCCACCTTCGGAGTACCACCCGTCAAAGTCCCTCCTTCGTCCAAGGCCTCCGCATGAAGCATTCCATGAGCACTTCGTCGCAGTGGCTCTCCCCGAGCACACTCCTCGACGATCCTCACCCGGACCATGCCTTCGATGCACCTCGACTTCTAAGACCTTCGTCGGGTATACCTTCGAGTGTCTCCTTCCGGAGCACACTTCGAACATCTTGCCTCATTGCTGAGGACTTGATCCACCCTACTCTGATGTCACTCCATTCGGAGTACCCTTCGAAGTGCCTCGCCTCTGAGGACTTCGTCTCGGAGTACCTTCTCCCGGAGTCATACTCCGCACTTTCTGCCTTCTCCTGGCGCACCTCGACCCGAGGTCTGACCTTGACCCCTTCGCAGCCTTCGTGACGGAGCTCCCTGCTACCCTGGCATCAAGCCTCCCGCTTGACCCAGGTTCACTTGCTACGAACCGTCCGTCGCCTCCGAAGTCACCTGTGCACCACAAACAAGCAGACAAGTGTATCCAGGACTACAGAGACCTCTCCGGGTAAGCAACCTCCGATACACACTCCGGTGTACCGCCCAAAGTACTGAACCCTTCGGTACAACCCAGTCATCATGTACTGTCAGACCCCTCTGACAAGCACACTCCGCTGCAATAGCTGCAGCAACCAGACCCACCGAACCCTTCGGTGAAACAGCCTCCGAACACCTTCGCAGAACCAGCCTCTAAACACCTTCGGAGAACCAACCTCCGAACCTCTTCGGAGGGACCCCTTCGAATCAGAAGGTAAAATCTATCAATCACTCATCACAGACTCCGAAACCAACCCTTGGTTTCTCACGTCGTTTCTTTGTACCAATGTTATAATCATGCACATTTTCAAGACTCGGAATGTATAGTCCATTCACTAATGGACAAACGACATAAAGCAAACCATTCGAGAATATTGAACAACTATTGTTCTTTATTACGAATGATCAAATTAAATATGATTGGTAAATGTGATGTATGATATGCATATGATTAATGTAAATTAAATATTGCCTGTGTGTCATGGTTATTTATAGCCCAAGGATGGTGTAAAATTTATTACGTCTTGCATGTCGTTTCCGCGGTGCTTCGTCCTATGTAATTAGTATAGGCTATACAAGATAGACTAGTACTCTTCATGGAGGCTGGGAGCATGCACTCAGTGATGGGAGCCATTGTAACACCCCAAGAAATAAAAACAAAAAAAACAAAAGAAAAATATTATTTAAATCATTTCTGGATTTATTTATTAAAGGAAAATCATAAAAGAACCCAAATAAAGCCAAACAGGGAGAAATACACAAAATATGGACCTGAAAATTTTATGAGATGAACTAGTGCCCAAGATATAATTTTAGGAATTTTTACAAATTTTTACCAACAGTGATTCAACCCTTAATCAAATAAATGAATTACTGGAATTATTTTAAATCGGAAAAGATATTAAAACCTTAACGGGCCTCAACCTCCAAACCACCCTGAGCCCGGCCCAATCCAGCGGTGTGCCACCGACAGGTGGGGTCCACCTGTCGGCGCACTCCCCCGCTCCTCTCTCTTCCACCGCGCCTCGCCTGGCCCACGTGTCAGCCTCCTCTCTCTCGCCCTCACTCCCTGACACCTGTGGCCCGCCTGTCGGCCCCTTTCCTTTTCCGTTCGCCCACTGACAAGTGGAGCCCACCTGCCAGATTCATCTTCCTCCATGGAAGGGGATCTCCCCCTTTCCTTTCCCGGCAATCCCTTTCCTTCCCTCGCCGCCGGCCGCCCCGATCCGATCGGATCCACCTCGGACACCCTTCCTTGGACCACGACGACCCCCTTCCATCTTTATGCCACACGTTTTAACAAGAATGAAAGCTAGCCCACGCGGATGGAACCCTCGCCAGCGCAAAAGAGGAACCCTTCGGGTTTCCTCCATTTACCCTGCCTTATACATCGCCGGTGACCCCTATAAGAACTCCTCGGCTCACCGCACTCCGCCCACACCTCCTAAGCCCTAACCGAAACCCTCCAGAGCACCGTCGCCCTCTTTTTCGAGCTTCTGGTCTGCTCCACCTCTGGCGAGCCCTTGCCGTTGACTCCGGCCTCCCCTGCCCTAGCCACTACCACCGTCGAGTCCGACATCGACCGCCCGTCCTCGGTCGTCCCTCGGTTGGCCGTAGATCCCGCCGGATCGCCGTCGCCGACGAGCTCCCCGAGGGCCTCCTTCGTCTACCCCTCGCCGCTGGTCGCCGCCCGTAGCCCGTCGTCACCACCGAAGGTATGGCCGAGACCATCTCGACCTCCCCTTTCCATTTTTGGCCGTAGCTAGGCCCTTAGGTCCTCGCCGCCGCCGTCGCCACCGCGCTAGAGGCCACCGTCGCCGGAGACGAAGGGGGTACACGCCCACCTTACGTCCTGCCGTTGAAGATCTAGGCCCTATGTGAGTTTTGGTAATTAATGATAAACATGCATTTTGTGGACTAATATTTTTCTTAAGTGTGAAGGAAATGAGTAGGTCCCGCGCAAATGGAGCACAAGATGGGAAACCCGAAGATCTGGACGGTTAAAGGCTACGACAAAAGGTTTGAAGGAATCTAGAGATTGATCGAGGTGTTTGGAGCGATCAATTAGGCTAGGTTTAAATTTTGTTTTTGCCGTACTATAAAGAGGGGTTTGCATCTTGGTTATGAGTTGATTTTCAAAGTGCCAATTTGCATTGCATATAGTATCTTTTGATCATGTGTGATTGTTGCAAAAGTTACTCTTTGGCAAATTCCTTGAAAAACATATTGCAGCGTTTTGTTGGAGTTGTCTGACCCTAGCGGTCTGACCGACCATGTTGGTCCGGTCAGACCTGCTGGAGTTGGGCGGTCCGACCGGCCAGGGGGCCGGTCCGACCGGGTTGCGCAGGTTGCAAAACTGCTGGTTTACAGCGCCGACGGGAGCACTATCGGTCCAACCGAGCCGATGGCCGGTCAGACTGGATAGGGCCGGTCCGACCGGGCCAGCATGGCCGGTCCGACCGAGTCGTCCTGTCACATCAGTAAAACGGCTAGTTTTCTAGCCGTTGCAGTTGTGGTCGGTCAGACCGGCCCAAGATGGGCGGTCAGACCGACAGTTCGCAGAGAGCCACCTAACTCGTGTAACGGCTAGTTTTTGAGTGTGTGGCTATATAAACCCTTGCTACAACTCCTTTGCTAGACTTTTGGCATTCATTTGAGCATACTTTTGCATAAGAGAGTCTCTCCCACCATTGAGCACTAATTTGAGCACTAGTGAGGTTGGGAAGAAAAAGGGGTGATCAAGTGATTGAGTTAATTGCATTGCATTTGCATTTTGGCACTTGATCCTCTTCTCCTAGCTTTGTTTGCAGCTTGTTACTCTTGGAGATTGCCATCTCCTAGACGGCTTGGAGAAGAAACCGGTGATCTCTCCTAGAAGGTTGTGGAGGAGACCCGGGAGGTTGTGAAGGTTGGAGCTCGCCTATCCGGAGTGGAGAAGAGCTACCACTAGTGATCGAGGCCCGAGAGTTGCACTTCCGGTGCCGGCTCATCTTCAAGCTAATTTCTCCTTGAGAAATCCGAGGCTTGGTGAAGAGAGCGGTCAAGTGAAACTCGCCTCAACGAGGACGTAGGAAAGTGGCAAATTTCCGAACCTCGGGATAAAATTCGGTTGTCTCTTGTCCCTTTTTATTTTGTGCAAGTAAAATTGTGCAAGCTTACTTTTCTAGAGTAATCTACATTCCACCTTAGGTTGCACTATTTGCTCTAGCTATTTGATTTCATTGTTTTAGGTCCTTGATTATTGTTTAGCTAAAATTGAATTAGTTTTAAAAACCGCCTATTCACCCCCCCTCTAGTCGGTACATCGATCCTACAAGTGGTATCAAAGCTTGGTCTCTCAAGTTAGGCTTTACCGCCTAGAGAGAAGATGTCCGACGAGGTGGTTCACAACGTAGGCAAAGGTCCTTACTTTGATGACACTAACTATTCTATTTGGAAAGTTCGTATGGCTGCTCACCTCAAAGCCATGAGCTTTGAAATTTGGCGTATTGTTGAGTTAGGTTTTGAAGTTGAAGACAAGATGAATCTAACCTATCAAAACAAGAAAGATATGCAACTTGATGCTCAAGCTACAAATGCTTTGTTCAATTGTTTGTGTGCCGAAGAATTCAATAGGATAAGCAATATTTCAACGGCACACGACATTTGGACCACTCTTCAAGATATACATGATGGAACAACAAGTGTGAAGAATGCCAAGTCGCACTACCTAAAGATCAACTATGAAACATTCACCATGTTGCCAAATGAAAGTGTCAATGAGATGTATGCAAGACTTAATGTGATTGTCAATGATCTCAAGGGTGTTGGAGTGAAGTGCACGGAGTTGGAAGTTGCTCAAAAGATGTTGAGAGCTTTGCCCGAGAAATATGACACGTTGGTGACTTTCCTCATCAACTCGGATATGTCAAGTTTGACACCCACAACACTTTTGGGGACTATCAACACAAATGAGATTTACAAGAACAAGAGAGTTGAAGGAAGCGCCGAAGATCACTCCTCATCCAAGAAGAAGAATATTGCCTTGAAAGCCAAGGTTGAAAAGAAATGTGAAGAAGAAGAAGACACCTCTTGTGATGGTGATACCGAGGATGAAGAAATGGCACTCTTTGTGAGAAAGTTCAACCGGTTCATGAAAAAGAGAGGAAGTTCTTCAAGCTCATTCAAGAACAATGGTGACAAGAAGTCAACCAAAAGAAACCTCAAGAATGTAAGATGTTTTGAGTGTAATGAGAAGGGTCATTTTGCCTCAAGATGTCCGAACAAACAAGAAAGCGAAGATGATAAATCTCAAAAGAAGAACAAAGAAAAGAATGGGAAGAAAAAGCTCTTCAAGAAGTTGAACAAGAAAAAGGGTAGAAATAAAGCATTTGTGGGAGAATGGGATTCAAATGAAGATAGCTCGGATTCTTCTTCAAGCTCCGACTCTGGTGGTGAGTCAAACTGAAGAAAGAAGAACATGGCGGGAATCGCAATCATGGAAGCTTCATCACTATACTCTCCTTTTTGTCTCATGGCAAAAGGAAGTACTAAGGTAACATCTACTTGTGTTAGTGAACAAAATGATAGTGATGATGAATTATCTTATGATGATCTTGCACAAATGCTTGAGGAGCTAAATGAGTTAAGTGGCAAAGAGAGAGTAAAATTTAAGGCTCTCAAGAAAGATAATGAGTCATTAACGGCTAAATATGAGGAGTTGAAAACTTCTCATATGATGCTTTTGGTCTCTCATGAGAAGCTTGAGGAAGCTCATGAAGCACTCATTGCCTCTACACTCATTAGGCTAAAAGTAGATATAGGCGTCACATGCGATATTTTTGATAATGCATGTCTAAATGTTGAAAATTGCATTCCTACTAAGACTAGCATATCAACCTCATGTGATGATTTACTTGCTATGCCATGCTCATCCACTCGTGATATTGCTTCATGTTCAACAAATATATCATCTTCATCTAATTCATTGTTAATTGTTGAAAATCATGAGCTCAAGGAGCAAGTTGCCAAACTAAGTAAGAGTTTGGAAAGATGCTTCAAAGGTAAAAATACTCTTGATGAAATTTTAAGCCAACAAAGATGCTCTTTCAACAAGGAGGGACTTGGTTTTGTTCCCAAGAAGGGCAAAAAGCCTTCCTACCAAGCCCCAAGGTTTGTTAAGAGAAATGGAAAATTTTGTAATAAATGTCGAAAAGTTGGTCACATAATTGGTGAATGCAACATAAACAATATTCCTAAAAATGATGAATTTGATTCTCATTACATGCTTAAGAGAGCTAATGATGGCTCTATTTATGCTAAGTTTTTGGGCACTCCTATTTTAGGAGAAAAGAAGAAATCTATTTGGGTGCCAAAGGCCTTGATAACTAACCTACAAGGACCCAAAAAGATTTGGGTACCTAAAAGGGCTTGATCTTTTTGTAGGTAAACTACCACACCGGAGGATCACATTAGGTGCTTGATAGCGGGTGCACTCAACATATGACCGGTGATAGGAAAATGTTCACATCATTTGAAGTTGGTGCCAAAGATCAAGAAAGAGTGACCTTCGGTGATAATAGTAAAGGAAAGGTAATGGGTCTAGGTAAAATTGCTATCTCAAATGATTTCTCCATTTCAAATGTTTCACTAGTTGAGTCATTGAATTTCAACTTATTGTCCATTGCTCAACTATGTGATTTAGGCCTTTCATGCACATTTAATCCTCAAGAAGTATTTGTAACAAGTATCCATGATAACTCCTTAGTTTTCAAAGGTTTTCGTTTTGGAAATCTCTATTTGGTGGATCTCTCTTCAAATGAAGCTAATTTGAAAACTTGTTTGGTTGCAAAAACCTCATTGGGTTGGCTTTGGCATAGAAGGCTTGCTCATGTGGGAATGAATCAACTAAACAAACTTGCAAAAAGAGATTTGGTTGTTGGTTTGAAAGATATAAAATTTGAAAAAGATAAACTTTGTAGTGCTTGTCAAGCGGGGAGGCAAGTTGCTTGTTCTCATCCTTGCAAAAGCATCATGTCCACTTCTAGACCTTTGGAACTTTTGCATATTGATTTATTTGGTCCAACAACTTATAAAAGCATCGGTGGAAATAGTTTTTGTCTTGTTATTGTGGATGATTTCTCAAGATTTACTTGGGTTTTATTTTTACATGACAAAGCTAAGACCTCCGAGATTTTCAAAAAATTTGCAAAACGAGCTCAAAACGAATTCAACTTTTCTATTGTAAAAGTAAGGAGTGACAATGGATCCGAGTTTAAAAATACAAATATTGAGGATTATTGTGATGATCTCGGCATTAAACATGAGCTTTCCGCCACCTATTCACCACAACAAAATGGTGTTGTGGAAAGAAAGAATAGGACCCTTATTGAGATGGCTAGAACTATGCTTGATGAGTATAGTGTCTCCGACTCTTTTTGGGCGGAAGCTATAAACACTTCTTGCCATGCTTCTAATCGTCTTTATTTGCATCGTCTTTTGAAAAAGACTCCATATGAACTCTTAATTGGACGAAAACCAAACATTGCTTACTTTCGAGTTTTTGGTTGCAAATGCTATATTTATAGAAAAGGTGTTAGACTAACCAAGTTTGAAAGTCGTTGTGATGAAGGATTTCTTCTTGGATATGCATCAAATAGCAAGGCATACCGAGTGTATAACAAGAACAAAGGTATTGTTGAAGAAACCTCGGATGTTCAATTTGATGAGACTAATGGCTCCCAAGAGGGGCACGAGAATTTGGATGATGTAGGTGATGAAGGCTTGATAAGGGCAATGAAGAAAATGTCCATCGGTGACATCAAACCTAAAGAAGATGATGAACTTCCATCCTCCACTCAAGTTGAAGCTTCTACTTCCGCTACGCAAAATTTGACTCAACTTAATGAAGATGAAGCCAAAGATGAATCCTCTACTATTCCATCCAAAGTTCACAATGCCACCGCAAAAGATCACCCAATTGATCAAGTCTTGGGTGACATTAGTAAGGGTGTTCAAACTAGATCTCGTGTTGCTTCTATTTGTGAGCATTACTCGTTTGTTTCTTCTATTGAGCCTAAACATGTAGATGAAGCTCTAAATGACCCGGATTGGGTAAATGCTATGCATGAAGAGCTCAACAACTTTGAAAGAAACAAAGTTTGGACATTGGTTGAGAGACCCAAGGAGCACAACGTAATTGGAACAAAGTGGGTTTTTAGGAACAAGCAAGATGAAAATGGGTTGGTCGTGAGAAACAAGGCAAGATTGGTAGCACAAGGATTCACTCAAGTCGAAGGTTTGGATTTTGGTGAAACCTTTGCTCCCGTTGCTAGACTAGAGGCTATTCGCATCTTACTTGCTTTTGCTTCATGTTTTGATATTAAGTTATATCAAATGGATGTAAAAAGTGCTTTCTTGAATGGCGAAATAGCCGAACTAGTTTTTGTTGAACAACCACCCGGCTTTTAGAATCCTAAAAGTCCTAATCATGTTTATAAACTCTCAAAAGCTCTCTATGGTCTAAAATAAGCTCCTAGAGCTTGGTATGAAAGATTGAGAGATTTTCTCCTCTCAAAGGGTTTTAAAATTGGTAAAGTCGACACTACCTTGTTTAAAAAATAATTAATGATGATTTCTTTGTCTGTCAAATTTATGTTGATGATATTATATTCGGTTCTACTAATGAAGAATTGTGCAAAGTTTTTGGTGATATGATGTCTAGGGAATTTGAGATGTCCATGATAGGAGAATTGAGTTTCTTCCTTGGACTTCAAGTCAAGCAACTCAAGAATGGAACCTTTGTGAGCCAAACGAAGTATATTCATGATCTTCTCAAAAGGTTCGGATTGATGGAAGCAAAGCCTATCAAGACTCCTATGGCGACCAACGGACATCTCGACCTAAATGAGGGAGGTAAACCGGTAGATCAAAAATTATATAGATCCATGATTGGTAGTTTGCTCTATCTTACCGCATCTAGGCCCGATATCATGTTTAGTGTTTGCATGTGTGCTAGATTTCAAGCCGCACCAAAAGATTGTCATTTGTTGGCGGTCAAGAGAATTCTAAGATATTTAAAACATTCCATCCGTATAGGCTTGTGGTACCCCAAAGGTGCTAAATTTGAGCTAATTTGCTATTCCGATTCGGATTATGCCGGTTGCAAAGTTGATCGTAAAAGCACTTCTGGAGGCTATCAATTCCTTGGGAGGTCTCTTGTTTCTTGGGCCTCTAAGAAACAAAACTCTGTTGCCCTTTCCACCGCTGAGGCAAAATATGTCTCCGCGGGTAGTTGTTGTGCTCAATTACTTTGGATGAGGCAAACCTTGCTTGATTATGGAATAGAATTCTCAAATGTCCCTCTTCTTTGTGACAATGATAGCGCCGTCAAAATTGCCAACAATCCAGTCCAACACTCTAGAACCAAACACATTGATATTCGCCACCACATTCTAAGAGATCATGTTGGCAAAGGAGACATTGTCATTAGCCACATAAGAACCGAAGATCAATTAGCAGATATCTTTACCAAACCACTTAATGAATCCCGCTTTTGTAAGCTTAGGAATGAATTGAATATAATAGACTTCTCAAATGTGGCTTGAAATCATGCATATGTGTGAGATTTAGAATTTTCTATCCGTGTGACATATATGTATGCTTTTATGATTGCAGTGCCATATTTGAAGTTCATGTACTCTTATATGTGTTTCTAAGGCTATACATTAAGGGGGAGTATATGGTTACTCTTATATGTTGGAAATTGCTCAGTTTGTTGAAAAACAAAATTTGAAAGTTTTGGTATCCTCAAAATCCTATTTTTGAGTTAAAAACGAATTTTTCCCATGATTTTATTTCAAGACATATTTTGAACTTTTGTCCAAAACAAAACTTGTAGATATGGATCATATGATCATTTTTCGTATTCAAATGATTTAACTTTATCCATCCTATCAAAAGATATTCAAAGAATTAAAGTTCAGACAAGAGTTCGGACAAGAGTTTGGACGTGTTGAAAACGTTGGCTGCAAACGGTTTCTTTTTTAACTTAAAAATTTGAAAACTTGATGTTTTATAAACCTTGGGAGTTTTACTAGGTTTCTGCAAAGTTTGAAATTTTTCAAAATTATTTTGCTATATTTCTCACTTATGTTCCTCTTTGTGCTTTGAAATTTAATTGCTGAGCTTTAGTGGTGTCGGTCTGACCGGGCCTACATGGCCGGTCCGACCGCCCTTGCTGAGTCGGTTCAACCGGGCCTACATGGCCGGTCAGACCGGTGCTCGGGCAGGGTTATAACTCCCCTCTCTATTCAGTTTTCTCTCTCCTCTATTATTTCCTTTCCTCTCAAACCGAGTTTCTTTCCTCCTCACTTGCTCCCAACCCTTGAAACCGTGTTTCATCGATCTTCTTGCCGGTCCAACCGGTGGATCTTCTCCGGTCCGACCTCGAGTTCATTTTCCCTTCCCGGTAAGAATTTCCTCCGATTAAATCCATGGATTTCATCCTTTTGGAGGCTAGGGTTAGGGTTCTTGTTCATGGGCATGCATGTCAACTTGCCAAGGCTAAATCCTCTTTAAACTCAATTGTTAGCCTTGTGATACTATTTCCCATGCTTCTATGAATTTTGATATGGCAAATTTTGATTATAGAGAAATTTTGTGCAAAAGGGGATTTGTGCCCAAGTTGCTAGGCCGGTCAGACCGGTGGGCAATGGGCGGTCCGACCGACCATGTACTGGCGGTCAGACCGGCCCTATTACCTCGGTCAGACCGGCCTCCCAATTCCTGCCCCTCTTCTGCTCATCATTGCTCATTAATGCTTTTGCCCTCTAACAAATTCATAGATTGTCTCAAATCATATCTTTTATCTTATCTAGGTTAAATCTTTGATTCAGTCATGCCTCGCGCCGGCCGTTCTCAAGGAAATGAGCGTCGCTCAAAGTTTGTCGAGTACCGTGGCCAGTCATCCCGGCACTTTCAAGATGACAGTGACGAGGATTTTTGCCTATGAGGATGACAGCTCTGAGAACGAGGAAGAATTGGCACCTCAGCCACCAGCAGCTAGTGAAGATCCATTTGCATCTTTGGAATTCAAGGTGGATGTCCGGAATCAAGAGAACTTTGCTCATCTGCGCCATCACAATCAATTTCTCAGACCAAGAGATACATCAGATCAGCGGTTTCATACAAAATTTCAGAAAGAGGTATTCAACATTGCTTATGAGAACCGCTCTTTGGCTCCTCATAAGTGGATTTCTTGGAGGGATCTAAGTGGAGAGGTTGCAGCCCTCAGGAATATATTTGGAACTGTTGGTATAAACAAAATAGTGAGTATGAAGCAAGATTTCAATTGGGATGTTATCCGTCAGTTTTATGCCACAGTGTTCATACCTGCCACTTGTGATTCTCTTACATGGATGACTGGTGATATCTTCTGCATTGCCACAAAGCAAGAAATTCAGAGTGCTTGGGACATAAGATTCTCTTCTGGCCTCAGACTGCATGATGAGTTTACTCACAATCCTTTGTCCGAAGAAGAGATGGCTCAATTCTACATCCCATCTGCTGCTCACAAGATTTGAGGGCTCACTGGAATGAAGACTCTTCATAGTGTGGCACATCGCATCCTGAGGCACTCCATTTTACCGCGTCTGGGCAACAATGATGCTATTCGTGTTGTTGCTTGGACTCTTCTAGATGCAGTGATGACTGGGAAAAGATTTGATGTCATCCATTTGATGCTTTATGAGATGGCACTCTCAAAGGGAAGCCTCACTCTTGGAGTCTACTATGCTCCGTTTATCATGAGATTAATTTTGAGCAAAGTAGGAAATGTGAATGAGCGCCTTGATATCACCCACTCTCAGTACAGGCCTCGCTTCTCGGCTACTCCTTTTGCTCCAGCCGTCGATCCAGCTGATATGGGAGCAGGACAGGTTCATCCTCAGGACATTCCTAGCAGCTCTTTTGCTCCTCCTCAGAGCTCTGGATCTGGTGCTTATTTTGGTATGGATGCCACCCAGTTCTTTGATCCAGTACTTCAACAAGTGATAGCTGGCTTTCTTCAATTAAATGCAAGAATGGATCAAATGGCTCTAGGACAAGAAGCAATCACCTCCCATCTGCAGAACCTTCAAGGTGGTCAAGAGCGTATCAACTCCAGGATTGACACTCTTTCATCTCGAGTTGATCGGCTAGATTCATCTTCCTCAGCAGGATACCCTCTTCAGTACCAGCGCCGTCGTCGTCGCCTTGATGATTCTCAGCCTCCACCTTCCCAGGATTAGTCTCTCTTTTTGGTTCTTGATGCCAAAAGGGGGAGAAGCAGTAGAAATAAGCAGTAGGGGAGAAGGCAGCAGAAGTTTAGGAGAGAAGGTAGTAGTAGTAAGCAGAAATATTAGGAAGAATCAGTCTAAGCTAGTTTGCTCTATATCTATCTATCTATGGTTGGTTGTATGACGAACTCTATTTGCTTTCCATGCATGCCGTGATGAACTTAATTTGAACTATTTGCTCTTATGAAAAACTCTCTCATGTGCTTTGCTTCATTGGATTTGTGAATTGTGTTTGAAATTATCACTCATATCTTGCTCCATATACTTGTACCCAATCATTTCTTCAGGGGGAGCTTTGCGCTTAATTGTGGATACTTCTACTTTAACATATTTCTTTATCTCTGAAGTGTTTGTCATCAATTACCAAAAAGGGGGAGATTGAATATCTAGGCCCTATGTGAGTTTTGGTAATTAATGATAAACATGCGTTTTGTGGACTAATATTTTTCTTAAGTGTGAAGGAAATGAGTAGGTCCCGCGCAAATGGAGCACAAGATGGGAAACCCGAAGATCTGGACGGTTAAAGGCTACGACAAAAGGTTTGAAGGAATCTAGAGATTGATCGAGGTGTTTGGAGCGATCAATTAGGCTAGGTTTAAATTTTGTTTTTGCCGTACTATAAAGAGGGGTTTGCATCTTGGTTATGAGTTGATTTTCAAAGTGCCAATTTGCATTGCATATAGTATCTTTTGATCATGTGTGATTGTTGCAAAAGTTACTCTTTGGCAAATTCCTTGAAAAACATATTGCAGCGTTTTGTTGGAGTTGTCTGACCCTGGCAGTCTGACCGACCATGTGGGTCCGGTCAGACCGGCTGGAGTTGGGCGGTCCGACCGGCCAGGGGGCCGGTCCGATCGGGTTGCGCAGGTTGGAAAACTGCTGGTTTACAGAGCCGATGGGAGCACTATCGGTCCAACCGAGCCGATGGCCGGTCAGACCGGGCCAGCATGGCCGGTCCGACCGAGTCGTCCTGTCACATCAGTAAAACGGCTAGTTTTCTAGCCGTTGCAGTTGTGGTTGGTCAGACTGGCCCAAGATGGGCGGTCAGACCGACAGTGCGCAGAGAGCCACCTAACTCGTGTAATGGCTAGTTTTTGAGTGTGTGGCTATATAAACCCTTGCTACAGCTCCTTTGCTAGACTTTTGGCATTCATTTGAGCATACTTGTGCATAAGAGAGTCTCTCCCACCATTGAGCACTAATTTGAGCACTAGTGAGGTTGGGAAGAAAAAGGGGTGATCAAGTGATTGAGTTAATTGCATTGCATTTGCATTTTGGCACTTGATCCTCTTCTCCTAGCTTTGTTTGCAGCTTGTTACTCTTGGAGATTGCCATCTCCTAGACGGCTTGGAGAAGAAACCGGTGATCTCTCCTAGAAGGTTGTGGAGGAGACCCGGGAGGTTGTGAAGGTTGGAGCTCGCCTATCCGGAGTGGAGAAGAGCTACCACTAGTGATCGAGGCCCGAGAGTTGGACTTCCGCTGCCGACTCATCTTCAAGCTAATTTCTCCTTGAGAAATCCGAGGCTTGGTGAAGAGAGCGGTCAAGTGAAACTCGCCTCAACGAGGACGTAGGAAAGTGGCAAATTTCCGAACCTCGGTATAAAATTCGGTTGTCTCTTGTCCCTTTTTATTTTGTGCAAGTAAAATTGTGCAAGCTTACTTTTCTAGAGTAATCTACATTCCACCTTAGGTTGCACTATTTGCTATAGCTATTTGATTTCATTGTTTTAGGTCCTTGATTATTGTTTAGCTAAAATTGAATTAGTTTTAAAAACCGCCTATTCACCCCCCCTCTAGTCGGTACATCGATCCTACAGCCGTGCCAGATCGCACCTCGGCTGTTCGATCGCGATCGGAGGGCTAGGATTAAATCCCTCCGGGATTTAATCTGGGCCCTCGGATCTGATCAAAGGGGTATCGAGGCCTCTCGGCCGTCGATCGCCACTTAAAACCCCCGATCGATCTCAGACGTCCACGCGTACCCCTTCGCTATGATTTAATCGCAGCCGTCCATTTCCACTTAACCCCTCCCGCCTCGCGTCTGGCCGCCAGATCCAGATCCGACGGCTCTAGATCAACCGGTCCACGCGCACAGTGGGCGGTCCACCGTGGGCCTGGCTCACCGTGGACCAGAGCCTATTTTCTGGTTTTAAATAAAATTCAGAAAATAGTTTAAACTTCAAAAATTCATATCTTGCTCATTTTAACTCCAAATTTCACCATTCAAATTTTGTTACATCCAGAACAATATTCTCTACACATTAATGCCATAAAAACAGTATGTTACTGTTACCCAAAATATTTTTAACAAATAAAAGAATAAAAACCCCTTAGGGAAAATAATTATATCAAGTTAAGGAATCTCATGAAGAATTAATCATAAATGTTTAAGTAACAAATCCCTAAAAGTTTAGACTCTATCTCCCTTACTTATTCCAACAAAAACATGTATGTTGGTATGATTGATTTGTTTTGGATTGTTTATTGAATGCTTTATTTACTTTTCCGTATCGAGAAGACTACAACGTCGTCGAAGATCCCGAGTCTTACCCCGAGGTTCCACCTTCACCATTCACGGATCAAGGCAAGTCATCGACCACCCCTGTTGAAACAATTGATCATCATTGAGCCCATGTTTTAATAAATTATCGCTATAACTCATAGGTTTATATTGCATTAGTCCAATATAAAGCCCTACACTTATATTTATTAGATCCCCGTCCTTGTGTGTGCAACCCAAGCCATGCTTATTGAGCCTTAACTCCTTGTCACTCCTCAAATATTATATTAGCTAGTGCCCAATGTACCGGCACAACTGCTATAGGATGAAAAGAATGAGTCGTAGATAGCTGGATTCTGATATATGAATTTCCCTGTTATTCTCGTCTCTGGACTCTGTTGGAGTTGGCTAAGTTATAAGTATGGTGGGTTCCGGGTGCAAGCTCGGGCATTGGTTTGTCGCACCCGGGGCACTATAAGGACCGGTCTGCGGGATCTGTTGCAAAGCACTTCCGTACCAACCACAAGTCTAATGGGTAAGTCCTAACTGGAAGTATGGAATACTCCGGCTCGATGCACCATAGAGGAGGGGGCAAGGGGCTAGCCTGCGGGCGACTTGTACCGACGAGGCTCAAGGGGGGGTATGGTGGGGCTCCGACGTGTCGGGACACCATATGAAACCTATAAGAGGGTGCTGTTGAGTCGGGGAGGACTATATGGAAGGTTTTGGCATGAGTTCTCATGAAATGGGTCATCTCGTTACACTTTGGTGTAAGTGATGAGTGCGTGCCTTGTGGGTACAGTGGTACATCTCTGATCAGAGTAAAATCAATCTTTTCGAAAAGCCGAGCCCACGGTCAAGGGCGGGTTGTGTGACTACTCGCAGTTAGTTTACAATTGCTTGACTGGTTGAGTTATTCATGGCATGTAAGGACTGTTGAGCGAGGTGGGGCTGACTGTACCCCTCGAGTTAGAAGATGATGATGCATACACATGTTTACGTTTCAGTAATAATAAATTGTTCACATTTAATTGCTTTACAAATTACTCCCTTCCGCAAAACTAGCCACTATCTCCCTTGTTATTATCTTGCATTATATTTGCATTCGGTGGCTTGCTGAGTACTCCTGTACTCACCCCGTTGACTTACAACATCAGAGCCCGTCTACTACGAGGAGGATGCAGGTCTGGAGTAGCGACCCAGTCAAGGCGAGACTGGAAGGAGGCGTTCATCTAGGACCCTTATTTTATTAGTTTCTCTTCACCTTTATTCACTTTTGTATTAATGCGGTCTACGAACCGTGAATGATTACCCATATTGTACGTGGTCGCATGATGAACCTCTTGTTTTATTGATTTTCTATGGAATTTCAATAAAGTCCTGATTTATTAAATCGGGGCGCGACAAGATGGTATCAGAGCCGACTTGACTGTAGGAAGCCAAACAGACCTGACCTTAGGACTTATACTCACTATATTTTCTTACAAACACTACTCTCATCTTCCGAGATTTTACCCAAAAACTTTCTCTCTTTTGTAGATGCCGGTCCATACCATGAGTGGGACTCTTCGTGATGAGGCCGGATTCATCCGCGAGCTGCGCATGCTCGTCGGTTTTCTTGGATTTGAGCATGAGCCGATGTACCATGGAGTCTTCCCCGACGAGGAAGAAAGCTTTTGCGAGGTCACCATCGTCGTCCAGCCCTCCCCTCAGATAGCTCACACCTATCGTGGAGGAGGACCTACCTTCTTGGTTGCCAGCCAGCGCACCGCCCTCCAGGTCCTCACTGAGCACCGGATGATCTATGACAGTGAGCTTTATGACACGGACTTCCGCTTCGTGCCTCTTCGCACTCCAGGGAGTCCCCACAGCGTCTTCGTCAGCACCCTCTCCCAGCGTCATTCCGCGATTGGACATACCATGCGCTTATTGGAGGCCATGGATGATCTCCATTACGAGGCACTACAGGACGCCAATGGACAGCACGACACGATCAGTTTTTACCGACAGTCTTCTGAGGATCTGAACTGCGAGAACGGAGATCTTCGTCGCCGTATCTAGCAGGGACACCATTTGGCTGCCGAGGCAGAGGAGTTACGGCGTCAGAATGAGCTCCTTCGGCAGCGCGTCGCCACCAACCCACAGCTCCGCTACCAGATCGAGGAATTGAAGAAGGACATTGAGATCGCACCTCTTCCGCCTCGCAAGAAGAAGCCCCTTGGGATCCCTACCGTGAGGCCCAAGAGGATCTCCCGCAGCGCACCACCCGCCGGACCATCCAGCTCCTCGACCCCGACCAGCTCCCACGAGCCCGAGATTGAGCCGTCCCCTGAGCTACCCTAGACGTAGTTTACGATTGATTGTTTTTCATTTTTGCTTGCTTGTAATGCCATTCATGTCAAAATATAAGGCATGAATGAATAAATAAATAAATGTAACCGCAAGAACGGTACTTTTTGGAATAAAACATAAAGAGTTCTCTAAAATAAATGTTGTCTACATTGAAAACTCCAGGATGACCAACACTCAGGGTTCCGACGCTCCCCAGAATGGATGAGAGAGTGGCAACTTGCCACAATGGGGAGCCACGGGACAAAGGCAAGCCCCAATCGCTAATCACCCTACAGTGGTCGAAATGATGGCCACCCAAAACCAGCTAGTCACTGCTTTGTTGAACCAGATGCAACAACAGCAACAGCAGATGCAGGAGCAGCAGGCTCAGTTCTTCCGCCTCCACCAACAGCCCGAGCTGCATCGTCTCGCCGCACCAGCTCCCGCTCCCACCTCCCAGCTCTCGGAGTTCCTCCGAGTTCGCCCACCCACCTTCTCAAGCACCACCAACCCCATGGAGGCTGGGGATTGGTTGAGGACCATTGAGAAGAAGCTCGATCTGCTGACCTGCACTGAGCAGGAGAAGGTGGCCTTTGCCACCCACCAACTCCATGGTCCCGCCGCGGAATGGTGGGACAATCTTCGCGAGACCCTGCCAGAGGGACACGCCCACACTTGGGCGGAGTTCTCGGCCGCTTTTCGTGCCGCTCACATCCCCGACGACATTATTGCGCAAAAACAACAGGAGTTTAGAGACCTGCAGCAGGGGAGCAGGTCCGTAACGGAATATCTGCATGAGTTCAACAGGTTGGCCAGGTAAGCACCTGAAGAGGTCCGTACTGACGCAGCTAGACAAGCCAAGTTCCTCCGGGGACTGAAGGATGAGTTGTCCGTACAACTCTTCTCTGGAGATTTCGCCAACTTTCAAAAGTTGGTGAACAAAGCTATTATGCAGGAAACCCAACAGAATAGGGTGGACCTGAAGAAGAAGAGGATGATAGCCTTCAGACAGAACCAAGGCATGGCACAGAGGCCCTGATTCACCCCTCCTCCACCAGCACCGCAGTACCACCCCCGCCCAGTGTATCGCCCAGCACCACCTGTCACCAATGCCGGAGCCGGACAAACTCACCCCGCTCCCGCCGCACCAGCCGCACCAGCCGCACCAGCTGCCCCGGCCAAGAAGCCGAAGATTCTGAGAGACAGGCATGACAAGCCTGTGGTATGCTTCAACTGCCGCCAGGAGGGGCACTACTCCCATCAGTGCCCTCATCCCAAGCGTACTCAAGGCGTCGCCTCAAACCCCGCCGTCCGTGCCAAGGTCAACCACGTCATCGCCGAAGAAGCCCAGGCCGCACCGGAAATAGTCATGGGTAAGTTTATGGTTCATTCATCACTTGCAGTGGTATTATTTGACACTGGAGCTACACACTCCTTTATATCAACTGCTTTTGTGGAAAGAAATGCCCTGGACATAAGTGAACTACCCAGACCAGTGTTGATAGCTACCCCGGGCAAGCAAACCCTCGCCTATTCTTTTAGTCCAAGGGTATGGGTAGATATCCAAGGCACGATATTTTGGGCCGACCCCATTCTAATAGAATGTCAAGGTTTGGATCTCATTCTAGGGATGGATTGGCTAAATAAACATCAAGGAGTGATAGAATGTGCCCAGAGAAAAGTGACTGTGACTAATGAAGACGGGACTATCGTCACGTTCCAGATGCCAAGCATGAAGACCGGAAGGACAAGACTACATCAGATTACCTTGGAGGAGATACCAGTAGTCAGTGAATACCCGGACGTATTCCCAGAGGATCTACCAGGGATGTCACCCAAGAGGGACACCAAGTTCAGGATTGACTTGGTGCCCGGAACCACCCCTATTTATAAGCGACCATACCGGATGGCCGCTAATGAGTTAGCTGAAATGAAGCAGCAATTGGAGGATCTCGAAAGGAAAGGTTACATCAGACCTAGCACATCGCCATGGGGTGCCCCCGTCATCTTCGTTGAGAAGAAAGAAGACAAGGCAAAGCGTATGTGTGTGGATTACCGTGCTTTGAATGAAGTAACCATCAAGAATAAGTACCCGTTGCCTCGGATCGACGATCTCTTCGACCAGCTAAAAGGAGCTACAGTATTCTCGAAGATCGACTTGCGTTTTGGTTATCATCAGTTAAGGATTCGAGAAGAAGATATACCCAAGACGACCTTTACCACCTGTTATGGATTGTACGAATGTAAGGTTATGTCCTTTGGATTGACCAACGCCCCTGCATTCTTCATGAACATGATGAATAAGGTGTTCATGGAATATTTGGATAAATTCATCGTAGTCTTCATAGATGACATCCTCATCTATTCCAAGGACCAGAGAGAGCACGAGGCTCACCTCCGGTTGACCTTAGGGAAGCTAAGGGAACACCAATTGTATGCCAAGTACAGCAAATGCAAGTTTTGGACGGCAGAAGTAAAGTTCCTTGGACACATCATCTCTGCGCAAGGAATCGCAGTAGACCCTGCCACCGTAGAAGCAGTTACGGATTGGCTGCCACCCATGAACGTATCTGAGATACGAAGTTTTCTGGGTTTGGCCGGATATTATCGGAGGTTCATTGAGAATTTTTCTAAGATAGCCAAGCCAATGACCAAGTTGTTGCAGAAAGGAGAGAAGTTTGAATGGACTCCCGAATGCGAGTAAAGTTTCCGCACGCTCAAGACCCGTCTGGTGTCAGCACCCATACTGACCCTACCCGATATTCGGAAAGACTTCCATGTCTATTGCGACGCATCTCGCCAAGGATTGGGATGTGTTCTTATGCAAGATGGAAAAGTTATCTCTTATGCCTCCCGTCAGTTGAGACCTCATGAGTTGAACTACCCGACCCACGATTTGGAATTAGCCGCTGTGGTACACGCCCTTAAGATTTGGAGTCACTATTTGGTTGGAAATCGCTGTGAGATCTTTATGGACCACAAGAGCTTGAAGTACATCTTCACATAGCCAGATCTTAACCTGAGGCAAAGACGATGGTTGGAACTAATAAAGGACTATGACTTAGGTATTCACTACCACCCCGGAAAAGCAAATGTGGTTGCTGATGCGTTAAGTCGCAAGGGATATTGCACAACCATGATGATTCAAGAACACGCACCCTTGTTATGTAGAGAGATGGAAAAGTTAAACCTTGGGTTAACCACAAGAGCATATCTAGCCACCTTGGAGACTCAACCGGTCTTGTTCGAGCAAATCCGCGAAGCTCAATTGGAAGACCCGGATATAGCTGCCATTAGGAAGAACATGAGACAAGGAAAAGCCCCAGGATTTTCGGAGGACGAGAAAGGCACCATATGGTTTGGAACCCGGATATGTGTGTCGGATAAGCTAGAGATAAAGACCCTTATCCTGAGAGAAGCCCACGAGACGTTGTACTCCATTCATCCCGGCAGTACCAAGATGTACCAGGACCTGAAGAAACGTTATTGGTGGGTCAGCATGAAAAGAGAGATTGCCCAATTCATCGCCGAATGTGACACCTGTAGAAGAGTAAAAGCTGAACATCAGAGGCCTACAGGATTGTTACAACCACTTAAAGTGCCTGAATGGAAGTGGGAAGAGATCAATATGGATTTCATCACCGGCCTACCAAAGACCCAACTAGGGTATGATTCTATTTGGGTGATCATCGATCGGCTTACGAAAGTAGCACATTTCATAGTCGTCAAGACGACCTTTAGTGGTCCTAAGCTTGCAGAGCTATACATGGCCCGGATCATGTGTCTTCATGGAGTGCCCAAGAAGATAGTGTCCGATAGAGGAAGTCAGTTTACCTCTCGTTTCTAGAAGAACCTTCAAGAGGAGATGGGCACGAGATTGAATTTCAGTACCGCCTACCACCCTCAGACAGATGGACAAACAGAGAGGGTGAATCAGATATTAGAGGATATGCTGCGGGCATGTGTCTTGGATTTTGGAGCCACATGGGACAAGAGCTTGCCGTACGCTGAGTTTTCGTACAACAACAGCTATCAAGCCAGCCTTCAGATGTCTCCTTTTGAAGCCCTATATGGACGTAAGTGCAGAACGCCTCTACTTTGGGACCAAACTGGTGAATCCCAAGTATTCGGAACAGACATTCTTCGTGAAGCTGAAGAGAAGGTACGGATCATCAGAGACCGACTCAAGATGGCCCAATCACGACAGAAGAGCTACGCAGACAATCGTCGCCGATACCTAGCCTTTGAAGAAGGAGATCATGTTTACCTTCGAGTTACGCCTCTCCGTGGTACTCAACAGTTTAACATGAGAGGAAAGTTGGCCCCTCGATATGTTGGACCATTTCCCATTGTTCGACGCCAAGGCGAAGTTGCATATCAGTTGGAATTACCGCCCTCATTGGCTGGAGTACATGACGTATTTCACGTATCCCAACTCAAGAAGTGTCTGCGCGTTCCGACAGATCAAGTGGACCTACAGCAGTTGGATGTTCAAGAGGATCTGACCTATGTGGAAAAGCCGGTCAAGATATTGGAAGTCAAAGAAAGGACCACCAGGAGTCGGGTCATCCGCTTCTGCAAAGTGCAGTGGAGCAATCATCCGGTAGAGGAAGCTACATGGGAAAAAGAAGATGAACTCAAGGCACAGCATCCTGAGCTATTCGAGGATTGATCCAAATCTCGAGGACGAGATTCTTTGTAAGGGGGATAGGATTGTAACACCCCAAGAAATAAAAACAAATAAAATAAAAGAAAAATATTATTTAAATCATTTTTGGATTTATTTATTAAAGGAAAATCATAAAAGAACCCAAATAAAGCCAAACAGGGAGAAATATACAAAATATGGACCTGAAAATTTTATGAGATGAACTAGTGCCCAAGATATAATTTTAGGAATTTTTACAAATTTTTACCAACAGTGATTCAACCCTTAATCAAATAAATGAATTACTGGAATTATTTTAAATCGGAAAAGATATTAAAACCTTAACGGGCCTCAACCTCCAAACCACCCTGAGCCCGGCCCAATCCAGCGGTGTGCCACCGACAGGTGGGGTCCACCTGTCGGCGCACTCCCCCGCTCCTCTCTCCTCCACCGCGCCTCGCCTAGCCCACGTGTCAGCCTCCTCTCTCTCGCCCTCGCTCCCTAACACCTGTGGCCCGCCTGGTTCCCCTACTCACACTCACATCCAACCACAATTTCAATCACATTCACAATATACATCTAAATTCACATTTCACATCCAAAATCACATTCAAACTTCACATATAACATCCAAAATCACATCTCACATCCAAAACTTCACACATCACATCCAAAATCACATAACACAACTTAATTCACATTCAAAGTCACAATACACATCCGCATTCACATATACCATTCAAATTCACATACAAAGTCACATAACACATCGAGATTCACACTACACATACATACTCACTGATCACCCACATTTGGGTCGTGGGTGCCGCCGCTGCCTCCCGCTTCACCCACATTTGGGTCATGGGTGCCACCGCTGCCTCCCGCTTCATCCACATTTGCCCGAGAGGCTCCATCCTGGCCAGGCGTACGGAAAGTCTGAAGAAATAGACAAAATTAGAGAACAAATTAACTCAACTACTCTTCTAAACACTAACTTAAGTATCTGAAGTAACGATATGTCAGGAGGTACCTCAGGTGATGTAGAATATAATGGTGGTGGCGGGGGAGGTAGTGGTTGGAAATTGGACATGTCAAATCCACCATGCTGCTGGTCTAGTTGCTACACATGTTGTAATGTAATCAGTTAGTTCTAAACCTATTTCTGAATACTTTTTAACTACAACACTCCAAACTAAACTTACTAGGATCATCGCCTGCTGTTGTGCTAAGCAGGCGGTATAGTACTCGTCGCGCCGCCTCATTTCCTGCCTCATTTCCTCCCTCACCCGATCCACCTCCGGGGTTTCTGAAGAGCGACGACGGCTGGAACCAACTCCGACGAAGCTCTACGACGACTGAGCTGACTTCTGAGCTCTCACCACTCTCGAGTCAATAACTCCATTGAACATGGAGTACCTACAACATTGAATGAGTTAGTTACCATCACAATACCATACACAAAACATTAATAAAAACATTGTCTCACCGTCCATGGCTTTTGCCACCTCCGCTGGAGTACACGGCCATTTGGTCGACAGGTTCTCTCCGCTAATCATAGTCCTCTCCATGGAGTCGAACCATGTGTTCACCATACTGCGCCTACAAAAAACATATTCGATTAGCTAGACGCAGAAAAATGAAATTACGTAAACTCTTAATAACATCTCACCAAATGGTCCGTGGCTGTCTGGCTACACAAGACATCTGGCTGTGTAGGATCGCTTCCTTTGTGACCAGAGGTATACACCTCTATGTCACTTGGCACATTGCCAGATGTCGCCAAAAGGAGGTCTTACCATGTGTTTATCGTGGCGAATATGACCGTCGGCACCATATCTGTGCTTCGGATCTGTCCCGCGGCATTGTCTTTTCTGCTCGGAAGTCTTCTTAAATGCGGCTGAAGACCAAATCTTGCAGAATTCGAAATATGCATCCTCGCGATTTTCAAACCACGGAATCCTCACCTGAACAGAGATGCTATTTGTATTATATGACAACAAATCTCAACAATCGAAGATTTAAAAAGTTAGAATTTTTTACCGAACGGTATTCTTCTTCAGTCAAATAGATTGACGATGAGCCCGTCGCCTTGCTCATTCGTTGCCCTAGCTTCTCCTTGTAGTAAGCATTGTTCGCTTGAATGCGGGCATACAAAATGGCGTCCTTCACCACCTTATGTGTATTGTTGTTGAAGACTTGAAGGGCATGGTTATGGTGATTGCCGACTTCTGGCAAGCAAAAGCGTAACTGCAAAAGTAATGATTAGTAAAGTGTTGTAACTCGAAAAGCCTAAAAGAAGATTGAAAAAACACATGCATACCCAGAAGACATGAGACACCGCCCCCTGAGCAGTTCCGTGGCGCCCGTCGGGAGCAAACCGGTACTGGTCCCATGTCTGGCATAGAACCCGCTCACCGGTCAGCATTGTCAGCACCCCTGGGTAGTGCAGACGACACAGGTTACCCAATATATGGTTAACCTGCCTGACCCTCGAAGTGCCGTTAAACCGAGAGTCAATCCAAGATCTAGAAATACATAATAAATAAAGTCAGCTCAGTGAAAGAAATTTTTTGAAAAAAAAAGCAAAACAACAGAAGAGTATTATACTTACCTGTCACCTACAGGCGTAATCTCGATCTTGGCTCCAAAAATTGAGTCAGGAACACGCTCAAAAAATTTCAGATTTTTCTACCAAACGAGCGAAAAGTTATGCCTGTTTTACTGAAGGGGGGTCACAAAGAGCAGATGTGGAAAACAAATAGGGTTGCGGAAGGGGGGGGTTTCGGTGGGGAATTTTTTTTCTGAGACACAAGAACAACTACTACTCAAACGACACAGAGGGATGACTAAACCAGCAAGAAGACTCGACCAAGAACACGAACTCAACAAAGTTAAAACTGAAATTAAAATCGCAAGGCACAAAGGGGTTCTCGGTGGGGAATTTTTTTTTTTGGTGCGGTTTTCTGGACTCTGGGTAAAACAAAAACAGATCGAGATTACCTAACGGGAAATCTGAGCTCTGATACCAGCTGATGGGGGAGTGGTCCCGATCTTCCGCTAGGTAAAGGATAAACTTGGGTTGGTGGAGAATCTCGACGTTGGCGATCCAAGGCTCCGGTCCGGCGGATCAAAACCTTGCAATCGTTACACCACTATCTCCGTTGGTTATCAACCACGCAGAACGCGATTGACCTCGCCACGAAGGCTAATTCCTGCAAGCGAACCCAAGAACACAAGCAAGAACAGGAAGGATACAAATCGAATGCCAAATCTCAGACAAACGAAGATAAGGTGAGGTTTCACAAACGCCAATGCGGCAGCCAATCGGTCCGGCGCAAGAGGCGGGATCTAAACACAACAGTGTAGATGCAACAAAGCAAAACCTAACCCTAGAAGTGGCTGGCGTGAGAAATATATAGGGCGGCGGCCTGTGGAAGGCAAACAGACATGGGCTGTGGGCTAGAAGATGTACAGACTCAGATTATGAGCCAACATGGCCCAGTTCTGTCATGCAGTACTGTTTTAAATACACAGGACGACTCGAAACTCCAAACGATGTGAAACCAACGGCAAAAGATCCGTCTTCTCCTCAGCTTTCCAAAAAGTCCAAGAACGCGCCAATCGGACTTCGTATGAGGAAGTTATGCCCATTTTGGTGCAGGGTGGTCGACGTAGTCCGAACCAGCGAAATCTTGACTTCAAACATCCGTGCGGCTCCGTCTTGAACTCTAATTCTTCTATTCCATTTCCCATGTTCCTAAGAAACAAAATATCACTAGTATTCAGTAGCATCCCATCCAAACAAATATTGACATAGTTGCTAAGGAAAGAATTAACCTCATGGTTCAAGCGACGGGCACGGGCGCATGTGATTCGTCCTAGTAACTGAATTGTAGGTGGAGGCTCCATGTGTGTATCATGTGAAGTGATGTCCTCATCAATACATCCACCTATATTGCACAGGGCCACCTACCTTAGCTTCATATGGCAGATGAACCAGTAAATGTTGCATTGGATTGAAGAACCCTAGAGGGAATATTTTTTCCAATTTACATAAAAGCACCGGGATCTCTTTCTCTAGCATCTCCATCATATATTTCTTAATTTCTTTCGCACAAAGTTGTCTATAAAAATGGCTCAGCTCAGCTAACGCCTTCCACACATCATCATTCAGGTACCCGCGAAACATTACAGGAAGGAGTCTTTCCATTATTATGTGGTAATCATGACTTTTCAATCCATTTAATTTCCCTATCTTCAAATTCACAGCTCTTCTAAATCCCGCGGCGTAACCATCTCGGAATTTCAAATTTTTCAACCACCTCATTACTTGTTTTTTTTCTTTAGGTTTTAAACAAAATGGGGCACGTGGCTTGCCACCACTATTCGTCAACTCAAGGGTTGGTCGATTACAAATCTCAGCTAAATATCTTCTCGCCTTTACATTATCTTTTGTCCTGTCAGTAAAATCCATACATGTACTTATAATGCTTTCACCAACATTACGTTCCTGATGCATAACGTCAATGTTGTGCATCAGAATTAGTGATTTGACATACGACAGTTCCCATAAGCCACATATGTGGGTCCAATTATGTTCGGTTCCGAATCCTACAAATCCATCCTCATTTTCATTAAGGACCAACTCATTCAGCATATCAGCGATTTCTCTACCATTTAAACGCCTTGGTGGTCCCTTTACAACAATACTGTCCTTCTTGAAATTGTTCCTCTGTAACCTAAATGGGTGATTCAAGGGCAAAAATCATCTATGGCAATCAAAGTAACAAATCTTTCCCCCAAAGTTCAGATGGAAACAATCTGTGTCCTTCGCACATATCGGGCATGTCAACATTCCAAGACAACTCCAACCAGAAAAAATACCGTATGCCGGAAAATTGTGGACCGACCACAGATACGCAACTCGAAGATTGAATTTTTGCTTCTGGTCATAGTCATATGCTTCAACTCCTTTCCACAATTGTTTCAACTCTTCAATTAATGGCTTCAGCATCACGTTTAGTCATGTTCCAGGATGCTCTGGACCGGGTATAATGAGACACAGGAACATAAATTCATATTTCATACAAAACAAAGGTGGAAGGTTGTATGGAATAGCAAACACAGGCCAACAAGAGTACGATGATGCCGTTACATTGAAAGGCGTGAATCCATCTGTTGCCAACCCGATGCGAACATTCCTTGCATCACTAGCAAAGTCTTCATCAAAATCATCTAGAGCCTTCCATGCCGCACCATCAGATGGGTGCACCATTACTTGATTATTCTCACGTACACCTTCTTTATGCCATCGCATATGTCTAGCAGTTTTCTTTGAGAGAAACAATCGTTTCACCCGAGGTGTAAGAGGCATGTAATGAAGTTGCTTATGAGCAACCTCTGTCGTCACCTTCTCTCCGTCTTCATTTACGACCTCTACGAATCTCGGTTTACCACATTTTAAGCATTTCACCTCATTACTATGTTCTTTCCAGAACATCATACAATTATCTTGGCACACATCAATCTTCTCATACTCCATACCGAGAGCAAAAAGCATTTTCTTTGACTGGTACATGTCTTTCGGCACCTTATGGTTCTTAGGAAGGATATCACTGATCAGATTCAAGAGCTCCTTATAACAATTGTTTGAAAATGCAAACTTTGACTTAATAGCCATAATATGAGTCACGAAAGCGAGAACGCTTACGGTGGTGTGCTCATGCAATGGCTCTTCTGAAGCTCGAAGGATGTCGAAAAACTTTTGAACCTCCGTTGTTGGAGGATCCTCGGGGTTTGATTCAAACTCCGGTCGTATAGCAACGCTATCATCTTCTTCTTCCACTACTAATACCATTTTTTCACGGCCTGTCTCACCGTGAAAAGACCAAACTTCATAACCTGGCACGAAACTATATTTGCAAATATGCAATGACAACGTCAGCTTGTCTTGCCAACGAGAATTTCTGCACTTCATGCATGGGCACCTCGCGCCAGTGTTTGTTGTCAAAGCGAATGCACGATCAACAAATTTCTCAGCGTTGATTACCCACTCCCTCGTGTGAGCTCCACTTTTCATCCAACCACTATACATCCACCGTCGGTCATCCTCAGCCATTCTATAGGCAAAACATTCATTCAATCAAGAATGCATCATGCATAAGTACCACGGGCCTATGTCTATAGCATGGTTGTCACGGCGCCCCGGCGAACCCAGTCGCCAGCGAACCGACTGGACGCCTAGGTGCCTAGGCGGGCACCTAGGCGTCGCTTAGGCGACCAAAAATTGGCATAGCATACAGGATAACAGGATTCACGCACGGCCCAGAAGATCAGGCCCAACTCCCCGCACCCTACACGCACGGCCCAGAAGATTCACGCACTGCCTGCTTGCTGCTGCTGCGGCGAGGGAGCAGGGGAGGGGGAAGCAGACAACGGAGGGGAAGCAGAGGTAGCCGGGTGGCCGGCGGCGCAAGGGGAAGCAGAGCCCATGGCCGGTGGCCCAAGGGACAGAGGCAGGCGGCGGCACAACTCGCAAGGGGAGGGGAAGCAGTGGCGGTCGGGACGCCTAGTCGGTGCCTAGGCGTCGCCATGACAACCATGGTCTATAGGAAAAGATAGGTCCTAAACCCACCCAAGAGTGACCGACAAAACGTGGTATTTATGACGAGCCATGAGTCCGAACGAAATTTCAGCATCATAACCCCGCTGTTCTCCAATTGCACGCCTGATAGTGGTGCAATGGAGAACAACAAGGTTATGTTACTGAAATCCCATTCAGACTCATGACTCATCATAAAACCACGCTCTGTCGCCCACTCTGAGGCTGTCAAAAAAGGGACAACTCCGGACCTGACACGTGTGAGACATGTTGGTCCGCAACGGGTGACGCATAGGTTTTGTTACACTATCTACGTTGTTTTCAAATAAAAAATTGCATACGAAAAGAAGTATATATATAATAAAGTATATATAGATATAATATTAATCACCCAATGAAATCATGCATAATTTATACATACTATCACAACATATATTGCATATGAAAAAAGAATATCGCATATAAAACAAGATTCATACTACCATTCAACGTTTACTCCCTGTACACGTCTATTAGAATAATCCATGTCAAATATTTAATCCATCAATTGACAAAATTTAATCCATATCTATCTATACGTCTCTACCAATTCAATTTACCAATGAAACAATTCACAAATAAAAAGCGAAAAAATTCGTAAAGCGGTGAAAAAATTACTTTGTTATTTGCGTAGGCCGGCGGACGGTGACGGCTCGCGGCGGTCGGATCGGGGACGGCGGTCGGGACGGGTGGCGCGGGCCGAGCAGCGGCATTGGAGACGGCGGTGGGGCGGACGGCGGTGCTGGCAAGAGGCGAGCGTCGGACGGCCGGGCGGTGGTGCGGGCCGGAGGCGGGCGGCGGTGCGTGCGCGCGGGAGGCGGCGAGGGCGGGCGGCGGCGGCAGGGGCGGGAGGCGGCGAGGGTAGGCGGGTGGTGGCCCGAGGCGGGCGGCGGTGCGTGCGCGTGGGAGGGGTAGGAGGCGGCGAGGGCGGGCGGGCGGCGGCACGGGCCGGAGGCGGGAGGCGGCGGTGGGGGCTGGGCACGGGAGGCGGCGGCGTGTGCGCGTACAGGGAGTTAGGTCTCCCTGTACGTGCGCGTGGTTGGGGGAAAAGGCCGCTAACTTCCGTCGGCCAGCATTAAAGACGACGGAAGTTAACTTCCGTCGGCCAGCATTAAAGACGACGGAAGTTAGGGGATCCGATCGGCCGCAGAAAAATCCCCGCAAACTTCCGTCGGCCACTGTCAGAAGCCGACGGAAGTTAAGTTAACTTCCGTCGGCCTCCAGGAATAACTTCCATCGGCTTTCCCAAAAGCCGACGGAAGTTAATTTGGCCGACGAAAGACATCTGTTTTGTTGTAGTGTCGTCAGGGTCCAATGCTACAGAAGTATCCATTGGAGTGGCAAGGGGCTTCACATCATCCATGTTGAACTTCTTGAGAAGGTCCTTGGTGTACTTTGTCTATTGAATGACGGTACCTTGTTTGCTTGATTTGCAAACCAAGGAAAAATGTGAGTTCGCCCATCATGGACATCTCGAACTCCCTGCTCATAGATTCTGCAAACTCGGCAACCAAAGCATGAGTAGAGCCACCAAAGATGATATCATCAACGTAAATCTGAACTAGGAGGAAATCTTTGCCATGCTTGAGAGTAAAAAGGGTTTTATCTACCAAACCCATCAAATACCCTCGCTCGAACAGAAAAGACTTAAGTCTATCATACCAAGCTCGAGGAGCCTTCTTGAGTCCATAAAGATCCTTATGAAGTTTAAGGACTTTATGTGGGTATCTGGGGTTTTCAAAGCTAGGGGTTGTTTTACATAAACATATTCACCAATGAAGCCATTGAGAAAAGCACTTTTGACATCCATTTGATAAAGTTTGAAACCACGAGATGTCACAAATGCAAGTAAAATTCTAATGGTCTCAAGACGAGCAACAGGTGCAAAAGTTTCTATAAAACCAATCCCTTCTAACTAAGAATAACCCTGATCCACAAGTCTAGCTTTGTTTCTAACTACAGACCCATCCTCCCCTTGTTTGTTTTTGAAAATCCATTTAGTTCCAATGAAATGAACATTAGGAGGGGATCTACAAGTGTCCAGACTTGGTTTCTCTTAAAATTTTGAAGTTCTTCATGCATGGCATTGATCCAACTAGAATTTGATAAATCATGACTCACATCTAAGGGCTCGAAAGAAGCAACAAAAGCAGAATCAATGAAGTGAGCATGAGAACGTGTTACCCTTTAATCAAGCTCACCAATGATCTGCTCGGGAGGATGCATCCTTTGGATGTGATGAGGAGCCTCGTGGTGGGATGCAATCTCCCCCTCGTCTTGTGCTGGTGAATGGTTGAAGATGACCGATGTTGAGGTTGTAGCTTCGGGGCCTCTTGCTGAAGTGGTCGAAGCGGGGTCGGCTTCGGGGGTCGATGTGGAGGGTAGTAGGGGATCATCCACGAAGTCTTTATGATCTTCATCTTCAAAGATCGCCTGCTCCATATCGTGTTGATTTGCCTATTCAAAAGAAGAGCTAACACAGGGGGTTGATTCATCAAAAGTCACATCACATGACTCAATGATAGTGTTATTTTCCAAATTGAAAACACGGTAGGAATGACCATGGGTACTGTAACCCAAAAAGATCCCGTTAGAAGGACGCGACTCAAACATGTCTAAATTTCTAGGTTTTAGGATAAAACATTGACACCCAAATACTTGAAGATGAGTAACTTTGGGTTGTCTCCAAAAACATAACTAATATGAAGTCAGGTTGAAGATTGAGCGCAAGAAAATTCAGTTTTAGATTAAACATGCAGTGTTCATGGCCTCGGCCCAAAACGTTCTAGGAGTCCTGTGCTCATCGAGCATCGTCCTAGCCATCTTAATCAAAGTGCAGTTCTTTCTCTCAACAACACCATTCTATTGAGAAACCCGCGGAGCAGAGAATTGATGTTCTATGCCATGCTCCATGCAAAAGTCAACAAAGAGATTGTTTTTGAACTCAGTGCCATTATCACTTTGAATGAATTTCAATGCACCAGGGAGTTCAGTGAAAAGTCTCAAAGCAAAGCTCCAAAAGTGTGAAAACACTTCATCCTTACTAGCTAAAAAGAAGACCCAAGAGTAGCGAGAGAAATCATCGATAATGACAAGAGCATACCATTTGGCGCCTAATGAACTAACTCGAGAAGGACCTACAGTGTCCACATGGAGAAGTTCTCTAGGTTGTTCAGTCATCACCATAGTGACTGGTGAGTGTGAAGCGGCAATCATTTTCCCATGTCGACAAGGAGCGCAAACTAAACTCTTCTCAATTTTGAGCTTGGGAAATCCTCAGATAAGACCTAGGGCACTGAAGCGAACCAACAACTCAAAGCTCATATGCCCTAGTCTTCTATGCCACTTCCAAAGCTCAGAAGTAGAATGTGCAACCAAGCAGTGAGAAGAACCAGAAGACTCAAAAAAATCAGCTTCAAAAACTCTCCCAACTCTAAAGATCTTACAAACTAAAACGCCATCAGAATTGAGTACTGGCGAAGTATTGTGATTAAATCGCACTTCGAAGCCCTCATCAAGCAACTGGGACACAGAGAGAAAATTGTATCCCAAATTTTCAACCAAAGAAACATCTTTGAGAGTGAAGTTTGAGTTGATCCTTACCACACCTTTACCTTTCACTCTGCTTCTTCTGTTATTGCCGAAGGTAATTTGCTCCTTTTGCTTGGTTGTGGTGAGGTTGGAGAACTATGTTGTATTTCCGGTCATATGGAGCGAACAACCAGAGTCCATGATACATGTGCCCTCCAAGCCTCGGTCTGACACCTACACAAAACAAGAAAAGCTCTATCGCTCAGTGCTGGGGTGAGTGAAAATATGACAAGGCATCCAGCACTGAGAGATATGAGCAGTAGGCATAGTAAAAGTAGACTGTCTACGCATAGGTAAAATAGAGTGATGCATAGTGCGAGGTCTACCTCCATGATGCAATCTAGACGCACGACGAGGTCTCCTAACTTTTTGAGGTACAAAGCCACCTACTTGTTGTATAGCACCATATGAGACATGGTGTACACCACGAGGGACATAACCTCTCCGGCAAGCACGGGGAGCGTCAAAACCTGGACGTGTGTATAAGTCAGACTCATGCATACTTGGAGAAGGGTAATATATGTTCTAAAAACACAATGCCTAAGAGCGTCGCTCATCCTTGATGCAACGAAAGCAAAACCCAACCAAATGACCCACCCGCTGGTAGTAAGAACAACGAAACACTCTCCTAGGGGCACTCACTTAGGTCATAGGAGCAATTCTCACAGACTCCTTGAGTTTATGCTGAGGGTTTTTCTTGAATGGAGGAAGTGGAATTTTCATTCGAGGCTAGCTAGGTTTCTTGGCTTTCTGTTGTGTGTCTAACTAGGCTCTTTCTTTCTCTAAGGTAGTCGGTGAGGTAAAAACAGTTTTGTTCTCACTGTCTGAAGGAATTCTCTCAAAACCCAATCCTAGAGCTAACCCTGCCCTGTCAGCACACATCTTGGTCTTGGTCAAGAGCAAATTCATCCTACCCTTTCCATCAGTATAATTGTTCACAATAGATAAAAGGTATTCATTTTCAGTCATGAGTTTTTCTACTTGCCCTCAAGCAAAACTGAGTTGGTACTTAAGGGTGATGCAGGTAGAACAAGCAGACTGCACATCCTTACAACACTCAGCACTCTCCAATCTGGCCTCTAACTCCATAACAGGCTTGTCTCTCAAATTAATGCTATCAATCAATAAAAGACAGTTTGAACAAGCATCGAAAGAAATAGGTCTAGATTCCACCACCAAAAGCTGCTTATATGCAGTCTCAAACTCATCAATAGTTTGAGCATGCACAGAACGCAATTGAGCAAGCTCACCCATGACAACAGTGCAAGATTCACATTCATCATCATCAATTTTAGTCTTGAGCGTGCATAATAAGTCAAAACAGCTTCTAGCCTAAGTCTATGGTTTTTTCTATCTCTAGCTGCCTGAACAAGTAATCTATCTTGACCTAGAACTACCTCATTTAGTTCATCAACTTTAATCGAAAGTTGCTACTAGGATAGAGGTACCTCAGATAAGTCAAGCTCATCACCGCTATGAATGCTATCAGACATGAAGAAAAGGCCAGTGAAATCCCTTGCCTTCTTCTCCTTCTTCTCCTCCTTCGTTAGAGACTCTTCCGCCTCATCAGAGCTTGATTCCTTAGTTGAGGAAGTGTCGATGTCGCTGAGTGCCGCAACAAAATCTTTGGAAGCGGCCTTGGCTACCCTCTTATCCACCTTGCCACGCTTACCCTTCACATAGGGTTTCCTCTCCTTCTTGTGGTGTTTGGGGCGCTCACTCTCGTCTCTCCTCTTAATCTTAGGACAATTGGCCTTTATGTGAGAAGTGTCCCCACACTCAAAACAACCACTAAACCCACTTCTCCTCTGATCCCATCTCTCATTGTGAAAACGGATGAACCTTCTGGCAATGAGAGCAAACTCTTCATCATCTAGAGTATCCACCTGCTCTTTAGTGACAGAGACCAGGGAGGACAAAGCAAAACCACCTGCAAGAACACAAGTGCTAGATGTGCTTCGTTCTGTAGTGGTGCCATGGCTAGAGCCATAAACTAGTGCCAAAGGCTGAGGCAAAGAGTTTCTATGCACTAGAAGAGATGCCTTGGCAATCTCTGTGGACTTCAGCGTGCTGAAGAGTTCATCACATGTCAATGTGTCATAGCCTGTGGACTCCTCAATGCTGGATATCTTCACTTCACATATGCTATGATCAAGAGCATAGAGAAGCTTGGTAGCCCTATCATGATCATTGTAAGCACGCATCCCATTTGACAGCAAGTTACTCACTATTGCATCAAAACGTGAAAACATGGCATCTATAGATTTGTTAGGGCCTTGCACAAATAGTTGATACTGTTGATTGTATGTGCTCTGGCACCTAGCCTTGATCTGTGTAGAGCCCTCATGAAAAACAGTGAGAGTGGTCCAAATCTCCCTAGCTGTCCTCAGGTGTTAAACCCTATCAAACTGACTCCTACTGAAACCAATGAACAATATATTTCTAGCTTTGGAGTTAGAATTATACTGATCTTTTTCTATCTGAGTAGTGCGAGTTTCAGGGATGGAGTATTGTGAGTCCACAATCTCCCATATTGCATTTCCTTACCTTAGCAAGTAAGCCTCCATGCGCACCTTCCAATATGCAAAGTCAATCCCATCGAAAAAGGTTTTTTACTAACTCTGTCCATGTCACCAAAAGATCACAAAATCAGTTAAGGTCAACTAGTGATCTTAACCAATCTCTAATACCAATTGTTGGACCGAAACAGGGGACCAGAGGGGGGTGAATGGGATCTTTTAAAATTTTGTTATGCTAAATAGGCTTCGAACACACCCTTCGAATTGTCTAGTTCGGAGGTATCAAACACACTCCGAACACAGGCTTTGAATGGGGTAAAAGTTCTAAGTGCAGTCGCTTTCTCTCAAAAACCCCAAAACACAATTCTGCAAAGATAGTGTAGGCTCCGCACACGAGGTGCCTACGAGCAGGCTTCACACTACTGTACTCCACACGAGTATGTTTCCCTATGTGGGCTCTAAACAATTACTCTGCACTAGCAACTAGTATTAGGCTTCATATTTCGGAGTGTAGAAAACAGACAAACTGACTGCACTAAGGACTTCATCTATGGGAAGACCACAAGCCTCGAAAGTACACTTCACAGGGTGCTTCGCTAGTAAACAGTGAGGACTAGCCTCCGATTAACCCAGAGAGAACACGTACGCACAAGAGGCAAACACTCTTCGTTGAAATAGAACAAAAACTCTGGTTGGTACAGAACGAAATGGAAAGCAGAAAACTTAACTCATGTAGTGCAAAAACACAGATATAAGTTCAAGCAATAGATCAAAAAATAGAATGGAAATTTCATTGCAAGAACAGGGAACACAAAAACTCACAAATACAAAGACCTCTTCATGGCGGCTGGCCAGAGCTACAGGATAACAGAAGGTTCTAAAAATGGAGTGCACAGTATTGCCCTAAGCCTTACCCTGCTTCCTCTTTTATAGGCACTACTCTGACTTGTGAATAGACTACAACACCCCTAGGGTTTACAGTGATTTTGTCTCTGCCAGACACGGGGGTACAGTTGGTAGTATACTTTATTGGAGGCTTCTTTTGTCAGCTTCACAGAGGGGACATCATCAGCTTTTTAGAGCAGACACGATCAGCTTTTGCAAAGCAGAATCTTCTAGAGCCACCTTCACACACGAAGTGTGCACATGCTTTAGTAACAAGATTCGAACCCGAAGGACTTTGCTTCACCGAAGTCAGTATTTGATACATTGACGGTTTTGAGCCGAAGCCATCAAAGCCTTCGAGTCTTTGCACCATCACCTTTGGATTGGACCACCACAGCTTCGGAGCTACTCCCAGCTCGAACTCCGCCAGTCCATGTACCGAAGCCATGCATGGCCGAGGTACCTCGTGTTAGCCACACTCTAAAGCCCAACCTTCGGAGTACCTTTGCCACCTTTCGAAGTCCCTCCATCCAAGGCTTCCGCAGGAAGCATATCCATTAGCACCCCTTCGTAGTGTCTTAGCTCCGAGATCACTCCACGAAGATCCTTATCCGGACAATGTCTTTGATGCACCTTGACTTCAGAGACCTTCATCAGGTGTCCTTCCAAATGTCTACGACCAGAGCACATCTGGAGCCTTGCCTCACTCCTTTGGAGTCACCCTTCGAAGTGCCTTACCTCCGAGGACTTTTCCTTAGCGTACCTTCAGCTGGAGCCACCCTCCGCACTTTCTATCTTCGCTTGGCGCACCATGACCCGAGGACCAACCTCGGACCTATGCAGCCTTCATGACCGAGCTCCCCGCTCGACGGGCTTCAAACCTCTCGCTTGACCCAGGTTCACTTGCTGCGAAACGTCTGTTGCCTCCGAAGTCACCTGCACACCACCGACAAGCAGACAAGAGTTTCTAGTACCCCAAAGACCTCTCTGGTAAACAACCTCCGGTACACACTCTGGTGTACCGCCCAAAGTACCGAGCCCTTCGGTACAAACTTTTCATTATATTCTACTGGACCCCTCTGACAGACATACTCCGCTGCAACAGCTGCAGCCGGCAAACACCAAACCCTTTGGTAAAACACCTCTGAACCCCCTCAGATGGACCCATTCGCCTAGAAGGAAACTTGTCAATCACTCATCATAGTCTTGAAACCAATGCACATCTCAACTTCGTTTCTCACCACGTGTTAGTGGTTTTCGTCCAATTTATTTTGGGAGACCTCTTCGCTTTGTAGGTTCTTACTTTAAAAGTAGACCTTGCTTTTATCATCATGTATCATATCCTACACAGTCTTCTATTTTTCCTAACACTGGAGTTGTTGAGTGCTAGAGTCCTAAATGTTATGTTACTAACCCCAGTACTAAGTACTCGAGATCTTGTTTTGTGTAGGCAAAGGATGGAGGCTTGGAGAACAAGTGGATCATGGATTCCGGCTGTTCGAGCCACATGACCAGAAAGTCATCCTGGTTTTCCAGCTTCACCTTGACCAAGCAACGAGAATACATCACTTTTGGAAATAATCGAAGAAGTAGAGTAAAAGGCCAAGGTACGATTAAGATCAATGAAAACTTCACTCTCACAAATGTGGCTTTGGTTGAGGATTTGGGATACAACTTGCTTTCTGTATCTCAGTTGCTTGATGAGGGTTTTGAGGTACACTTTGGACGTGATACCTCTCAAGTACTTGATTCTTCTGGCGCTTTTATTTGCAAGATTTCAAGAGTTGGGAGAGTTTTTGGAGCGGATTTCTCTGAGTCATTTGGTTGTTCTCATTGCCTTCTTGCTGAATCATCTTCTAATCTCTAGATGTGGCATAGGAGACTAGGGCATATGAGCTTTGATTTGCTTGCTCGATTGAGTGCCCTAGGACTAATCCGAGGATTGCTCAAGCTCAAATTTGAGAAGAACCTTGTTCGTGCTCCTTGTCGACTTGGAAATATGGTTGCCACCTCTCATTCACCCATTAATATGGTGATGACTAAAAAACCGAAGAGCTTCTTCATATGAACACTGTAGGTCCTTCTCGGGTTAGTTTTTTAGGCGGTAAATGGTATGTCCTTGTCATGGTGGATGACTACTCCTGATGAGGACATCACTTCACATGATACACACATGTAGCCTCCACCTATAATTCAGTTACTAGGACGAATCACATGCGCCCGTGCCCGTCGCTTGAACTATGAGGTTAATTCTTTCCTTAGCAACTATTTCAATATTTGTTTGGATGGGATGCTACTAAATACTAGTGATATTTTGTTGCTTAGGAACATGGGAGATGGAATAGAAGAGTTGGACTTGAAGACGGAGCTGCACGGATGTTTGAAGTCAAGATTTCGCTGGTTCGGACTACATCGACCACCCTGCACCAAAATGGGCATAACTACCTCATACGAAGTCCGATTGGCGCGTTCTTTGACTTTTTGGAAAGCTGAGGAGAAGACGGATCGTTTGCCGTTGGTTTCACCTCATTTGGAGTCTCGAGTCGTCCTGTGTATTTAAAACAGTACTGTGTGACAGAACTGGGCCATGTTGGCCATAATCTGAGTCTGTACGTCTTCTAGCCCACAGCCCAAGTCTGTTTCACTTCCACAGGCCGCCGCCCTATATATTCTCACGCCAGCCACCTCTAGGGTTAGGTTTTGCTTTGTTGCATCTACACTGTTGTGTTTAGATCCCGCCTCTTGCACCGGACCGATTGGCTGCTGCATTGGCGTTTGTGAAACCTCACCTTATCTTCGTTTGTCTGTGATTTGGCATTCGATTTGTATCCTTCCTGTTCTTGCTTGTGTTCTTGGGTTCGCTTGCAGGAATTAGCCTTCGTGGCGAGGTCGATCGCGTTCTGCGTGGTTGATAACCAACGGAGACAGTGGTGTAACGATTGCAAGGTTTTGATCCGCCGGATCGGAACCTTGGATCGCCAACGTCGAGATTCTCCACCAACCCAAGTTTATCCCTTACCTAGCGGAAGATCGGGACCACTCCCCCATCAACTCCTGTTACTCTTGGATCTTATTTCTTGTAAGCAAGGATGAAGTCTTTACACACTTTCAGAGATTAGCTTTGAGACTATTCAATGAACTCCCCGGTGCAATGAAAGCTATTAGTAGTGATAACGGCACAGAGTTCAAGAATACTTGCTTTCATGATTTTTGCCTTGAGCATGGCATTGAACATCAGTTTTCTACTCCGCGGGTTCCTCAACAAAATGGAGTTGTTGAGAGGAAAAACCGCACACTTGTGGAGATTGCTACGACGATGCTCAACGAGCATTGTACTTCTAGGAAATTTTGGGTTGAAGCCATGAGTACTGCTTGTTACATCTCCAATAGGATCCTTTTGTGCTCATTGTTGAATTTAACATCTTACGAACTATGTTTTGTAAGGAATCCCAAGGTTACTCACTTGAGAGTATCTAGATGTCGGTGCTTCATTCTGAAACATGGTAACCTTGACAAATTTGAGTCACGTGCGTCTGATGGTATCTTTTGGGCTATTCTTTGCATGGTCACTCTTATCGTGTCTTCAATATTGATACTAACACTGTTGTTGAATCTTGCGATGTAACTTTTAATGATACATCTCCATGTGATAGTCCCTCTTTTGAACTTGTGAGTGAGCATGATATGAGTGAATCGATCTTTGAGGAAGAAGATTCATCGGATGTTGAAGATAATGAAAATGTACCACAACCACCTACTATTGCATTTCAAGAAGCTTCATCCACTTCAGCAAGAGGGCTGAAGCATCGACTTCAGAAAGCTTTGAGCAAACTTCGGCAACAGTTGATGGGGAGATTCTATCACAAAGAGAAGCACCACTTCGAATTCAGAGAATACATCCCCCTGAGCAGATCATCGGTGATCTAAATGAAAGTGTAACACGATCCCATGCTCACTTTGTTGATTCTATGTGTTGTTGCTACTTTTGAACCGTTAGATGTCAGTCATGCTTTGTCTAATGCAAGTTGGATCAATTCCATGCATGAGGAGTTGGAAAATTTTGAAAGAAATCGAGTCTGGATTCTTGTTGATCCACCCCCTAACATTCATATCATTGGAATAAAATGGATTTTCAAAAACAAACAGGGGGAGGATGGGGCTATAGTGAGAAAAAAGGCTAGACTTGTGGCTCAGGGTTATACTCAAGTCGAGGGGGTTGATTTTGGAGAAACTTTTGCACCGGTAGCTCGACTCGAGGCCATTAGGATTTTGCTTGCTTTTGCATCATATCGAGGTTTCAAGCTTTTTCAAATGGATGTAAAAAGTGCTTTCCTTAATGGTTTCATAGGAGAAGATGTGTATGTCAAACAACCCCTAGGATTTGAACATCCCAAGTACCCGCATAAAGTCTTTAAACTTCACAAAGCTTTATATGGGCTCAAGCAAGATCCTAGGGCTTGGTACGACCGTCTTAGGAACTTCTTGATTGAGCACGGGTACAAAATGTACTCTGGTGATAAGACCTTGTTCACTCTTGTGCAGGGCAAAGATTTCTTACTTGTTCAGATATATGTTTGTTGGCGTAAAAGATTACGCTAACAGGTTTCTGTAGAAAAGAAACTAACAAACGAAGTGTTTGCGAAGCAAACTGTTCTAAGCCTCCGAAAGGATAATAGCTTAGAATAGTTTGAAAGTGTGTATTAATTCACTTGTAACTGGTCCCTATTACAGGGTGAAATGGGGGGTATTTATAGGCCTAAACATTAAGGAAAAGACCTATTTACCCCTCTATTACAACCGACATTAAGGAAACTATTCGGTTTCCTTAATAGGGCTAAAATGGTAAAAAACTAATCTAATAGGATAGAAGATAAGTCTTCCATCTTAGCTGGCAGAAAAGATCCTGAAGGGCTTTGATTCGAAGACATACTTCGAACCAATGCCTGTCTTCGGACTTCGAACAAGGTTCTGGGCATCTTCGAAGATGGTCTTCGGACAATCTTCGAACTGGTTGACTGTCTTTATGCTACTTCGGCAATAACCCCGAAGATAAGATATTTTCCCCCAACAGTAGCCCCTCGAATACGCTTCTCCGTTCAACCTGTAACGTTAGGAGAGCGGTATACGGAAAGAAAAGATAACCAATCATAGGGGTTATTGATTTTCATTTTATCTCCGAAATGCATGGAGATAAGAACTTCGAATCAGTCATAAGGTAATTACCTTTCGAACTATCTTAGAACTGACTCAGGAAGTTCAAAAGTCTTTTTAGACTTAGAAAAAATAGCCGTTAGTTTCTGTTCCTAACGGCAGCTATAGGAGGCGTTATTTTCGGAGGAAAATAACAGGCGGGAATGCGAAAGGGCAGAGCCCAAACGGTAACAAACGGAAAGATTAGGCTATAAATAAAGAGCCTCAAAACTTACCCGATTACCTTTTCACTGCTTCTTCTCAGTCAAAAGCTTTTTTAGCCCTTTGAGTTCTTGAGCCCTAGCTTTTGAGTTCTTGAGCCCTAGTCTCCACTCTCTCAGATCGATCCAGCAATTACGATGGCGAAGACCAAAGGCTCTGCACCTCCTTCGACCTTGGCTCGTCAACAAGCGGCTGCGGCGGCGGCAGCGGCAACAGTGGCGGCGACGCCTTCGATGCAGGCGACAACTTCCATGGCGGCAAGGGGAAAAAATCCCCAAATCCCCGATGTCCAAGGTCTGTGCCCACCCTCAACCAAGTACTTGGATCAATCTTTTGAGTTGGGGCCGTCTACCTGCAAGAAAGAGTCTTTGGCAATCACAGCGGGGGGAAATATTAGTGATGGGGTTATGATTCGGAAGCCGGGCAAAGAATCAATTCCATCACCGAGACCCGGAGAAGTTGTAGTGTTCGAAGCTTTTTTCGAAGCGGGCTTGGGCCTCCCGGCTGTGGATTTCTTAGCCGAAGTACTTGACTTGTTTCACGTAACCCTCCCCCAATTGTCTCCGAATGCTGTAGCCAGATTAGCTATCTTCGAGTGGGCACTGAGAGCCGAAGGTTGTGAGGGGAGGGCTGAAATCTTCGCTGCGCTGCATAGAGCAACTTGTCAGCCAAAGACCTTCGTAGGCTCCGGAGGTGAGAAGGTGGTAGTTTCCTTCGGAAGCATCAATTTTAGGCTTCGTGATGAATATGCCTTGCAATTCCCTGCTAAGGCCATCAATGCTAGATGGTACACCGATTGGGTTCTGAGGTGGTTTTACGCCGAAGTTGGAGTGAGTAGTCCTCTGGCCGGTCCCCTCAAGGAAATCCAGTTCCGGAAGGAAGCCTTAGTGCAACCCGACGAAGGCCAACTCGAAGCTCGCCTCAACTTGCTTCAGAAAATCAGCAGAAGGTTGAGCATGCGGGACTTAGCCGAAGAGTTCCTCGGACTTCAAATTCCTCCGCTGATGGCCAACTGGCCTATCGCCTTCGAGGATGACTCGGAAGGCGGTCTTCGCAAGATAAGCTATACTTCGAGCCCTGCAGGTAACTTCAAAACCAACATGCATAGTACATATTTACTTCGAAGAAAGATTAACTTGAATTATTTTTTAGCTTCTTCAGCCCCTATTACTTCAGAGCAAATTGTAAGGGCTTCGGAGAAGATTTTGGGTGCTCCAACTCCGTCAGAAAAAGAGTGGCGAATCAAATTAGTCGGAAGTTGGGAGCGTTTTAACAGAGTATGGGGAATGCTGGGGTTGACTCCACCCCCTCTGATGGATTGGGTGCCTCAGGAGAAGGGCCCCAAGAAAAGAGTAGCTGAAGCTGGAGCTTCAGGTTCAACAAAGACTCCGGTGAAGAAGGTGGCTCGAAAACCTAAGAATCTCGCACCTTTGGATCCTGCTCCTTCAAGCTCAAGAACCTCACTTTCTGGTTCTAAAGAGGACGAAGGTATTTTATTAGTAAAATTAATTGATGAAGATGCAACTCAACGAAGTATTCACATTGAAGATACTGCAGGTATTCCGGAGCCTCAAGCCAACATCGAAGAAGTAAGAGCTCCGGATACCCAAGAAGAACAATTCGAAGCCCCTATGGGTGTAGATGAGGCCGAAGTGCCTGCGAACGTACCGGAGTCTGGAGATAATGCTGATCAACCAATGACTTCGGTAGTTCAAGAAGATACAACGCAGGCTGGAGTTCCTGTGGATGAAAGTGGAATCGAAGTCACTATGGCTTCGATTCTCGAAGAAGTAACAAGGACTCTTCAGGACGATGCTCCTGCAGTCCAAGATTTAGCGGCTGATTCAGATGAGGACTACACTTTTGATCCTCTGATCAGTCCGGTGCTCGATATTCCAGAGAATGTCGAAGGTAAACTTTTCTTAATTCTTATCAATTTTTACAAAATTATACAATGTGTAATATTTTTGTTTTTTCAGAGCCTCCTGTTGTCGAAGTATCCCTCGAAGATACAATTCAAAGACCTTCGACAACTTCGGAGCCACAACCGGGAGTTACTCTACCGGGGCCTGGAAGGGGAAAAAGGCACATAGAGCCTCTCCCAGCTCAAGGATCGACTTCATCTGAGTCAACAGATGAAAGCGAATCAACTGAGGGGGGGCCATCTTCAGAAGTTCCAAGGACCTCGGAAGAACCCTCTGGACCCTCGCTAAGCAGAGCTGATCAGAAGGCTTTAGCACTGCTTCCTCTCATAACTCCATTTTTGGAGGAGAAAACCGGACTTGGGACTTTGGTTAAACCTTTGGGTGAAGCCAGTCGCAAAGTCGGGGAAACAGAGCTGGTAGCCCTTTTAAGCAGAGCGAAGGGTTCGGAGCTTAATATTGCTGTGGAAAGAGCAGCTTATCAGGTATAAAGCATCTTCGAACCAAATAATGAATTATATATGAATAATTTCTTATTCCAGTTTTTCTTTTTTCTTAGCAAGCAGTCTTAGCCCGCGCTGCAGCTTTATCGAGCGAAAACGAAATTGCTCAACTTCGGGAAGAGAACGAAACTCTTCAAAGAAATTTTAACTTCTCCGAAGGTCGAGTAGCTCAGATGGACAATGTAATATTAGCAGAGCGAAGGGCTAGGCAAAGCTTGGAGGCTGCAAAGAAAGAGCTCGAAGCAGAAAGAATTGTGCTTCGAGCGGAGATTGAAAGACTGCGGACGGAGGATGCTGCGAAGGGGTCCGCACTTGTAAAGCTACAAGAAGAGGCTGGCCAACTCCAGACTCAAAAGAATGCTTTGACTACGGAGAACGCTAGAATCTCCGGAGTTTTAGCTGAAACGACTTCGGCCAAGGATGTGCTTATTGAAGAAAGGCTTAAGTCCGAGAAGGTGGCTTCGGAGGTCATCGAACAAATGTTAGGTGTCTTGGAGTACTTCGGTACTACTGGATCACTACCTTCGGATGACAATGTGACTCTGCTGCGCCGGTTAAAAAGGATCCAAGGAGCAGCGAAGCAAATGAAGACGGCAGGCATGCGTTATGGAGAACTCTCCGGACAAGTGTCTGCCCTTGGATTACTTCGTTACTATGAGGATTTGGGCCGAGTAATTACTCCGAGCGCAGAAGGGTCCATCATCTTCGACGACGCAAGACTTCTGACACCTTCCGAAGGCGTAGCTACTGCTTGGCGAGCCTTTCAAACTTCGTGGAGAGCCGAAGGTCGATCTGCGATCAAGGCTTGGATTGATGAAGGCCAACGCCAGAAGCAAGTTCGGAGCCAAGCTTCGAGCAGTCAACCTCCGTCGAACCCGCAGGTTTAGGATTATTTAGGATTTTTTGATTATGTAAAGCTGATGCTTGTAAATATTTATCAATGAAAATCTTGTTTGTCATATTTTTAGGCTTTGCCTCTTATGGAAGATATCGAAGTGTTAGAGCTTAACAGCGAACTTCGCTCACTGTGGAACACCTTCGAACTTCTAAAGAGTTATAAACGTCCTCGATTCCTTATCCCTCGAGATGACTCCGGCGTTATTGCGCCCGAAGTAATCAAAGACGTATTGTCTTATATTAAAGAGGAAGATAAGGAGATTGACGCAAACACCTCGTCTTCTGAAGACACTAATTGGTCCGAAGACGAAGGTGAAGCCCAAAATAAAAGATCTGAAGATCTTAGAAGCTGGGAGAGAAGCCCCGAGCGGCTTCGAACTTGGGCCGAGCTTCAGCAAGAGCAGAAGGATTTTAGAGCTTCGAAGGGGAGGAAGAGAGTTAAGCGTAAAGTTCTTAGAACTTCCGACGTTGGAACTAGTCGTTCCACCCCTAGCTCTCGGGACCGAAGAGGTCTCCGATTCCTTCTTGGTATAGATACCAATTTTTCATAATGTAATCTGTAAACACATTTATTTCAATAATGAATGCCGATTTAAAATTGTCTCCATATTTACTAGCCCCTCTTTGGGCATAAGCAACTTCGAACTGCATTCAAAGATGGTTATGCGCAAAGAAAAAACTTCGGAGTACAATTTTTTGGGGGTTCGGAGCCCCTCTGTCATTTAAAGATCTTTTTGAAATCTTACGAAATATCTTCGACCTTTGTAGTCAGAAGAATGGTAGCTTGGTACCTTTATTTATTTCATGAAAGAAATCAATTGAGATAACTTCCAAGACACTTTTGTGTCTTAAAAATTTGTCACTTTGGACGCATATGAACAGACATTCGAAGCTCATGGCTTAAATGCTGTTTTGCTTTAGCCACCTTCGGCTATTTTTGCAGAAGTCTACCAGCCGGAGCTTGGACTTCGCAGAATTTGTAGCCACCTTCGGCTATTTTTGCAGAAGTCTACCAGCCGGAGCTTGGACTTCACAGAATTTGGCCACTTTGGGCTCTTTTTTGCAGAAGTCTACCAGCCGGAGCTTGGACTTCGCAGAATTTGTAGCCACCTTCGGCTATTTTTGCAGAAGTCTACCAGCCGGAGCTTGGACTTCGCAGAATTTGGCCACCTTCGGCTCTTTTTACGGATGTCTGCAAGCTGCAGCTTGGACTCCGCAGATTTTGGCCACCTTCGGCTCTTTTTACGGAAGTCTACCAGCCGAAGCTTGGACTCCGTAGAATGTGGTATTGGCTCTTTTACGGATGCCTACAAGGTATCAGCTTGGGCTCCGGATGGATTTCAGCCACCACACCGGAGGCTTCGACTTTATAGGTACGAAGTCCGGAAATACAGCCCGCTTGATGACACTTCCCTCTCGATCGACTTCCGTCCCAGCGCGTCCGCTCGGGAAACTAGGAGTGTCAAGGGGAAGGCAAACCACAGGGTGTATGCTTTATTAATTTAGAGGTGATTACAAGCGGATTACAAGGAGCCCTTATGCGAAGTATCGCTTTAGGTGCTCCGCATGCCACGTATGTGCTAACTCTTCACCTTCTAAATTAGCTAATTTGAATGAACCAGGGCGCCCTGAGCGGACAATTAGATATGGTCCTTCCCATTTATTGCCTAACTTCCCTGGTGCTATAATGCTTCGTAGAACAAGATGACCCGGCCTTAACTCGCTGAGCTTAACCTTCGGGTCATACCAAGTCTTCGTCTGCTGATGATACTTTGATAAATTAGCTACAGCCCGAAGTCTTGTTTCTTCTGACAAATCTAACGAAGCTTGTCTTTCTTCTTCGATGTCCGGTTCGGTGCTGCGAAACGACCCCCCTTTGAGCTCTGTCGGAGTCATAGCTTCATCTCCGAATAGTAGTCTGAATGGAGTAAAACCTGTGGACCTTGTTTGCGTAGTCCGAATGGACCATAAAATCTTTGGAAGCTCTTCGGTCCACAGTCCCTTTGACAATCCTACTATTCTTCGATTTAGCCCTGACAAGATATTTCCATTGGCTCGCTCAACGGCTCCATTTGACTGAGGATGTCTCACTGCAGCAAAACATAGTTGAATGCCTAGGTCCTCGCAAAACTTCTTGAAGGGTTCTGCGTCGAACTGTGTTCCATTATCAACCGTGAGATATCTAGGCACTCCGAACCGGCAAATAATGTTCTTCCAGAAGAATTTCTGTACATTATTCGAAGTGATAGCTGTTAAGGGCTCTGCTTCGACCCACTTAGAAAAATATTCAATAGCTACCACTGTGAACTTTAGATTTCCCTTTGCTAACGGAAAGGGACCAATTAGATCCATACCCCATCTGGCCATAGGCCATACTGGAGCAATGACTTGAAGAGCTGTTGGTGGGCGATGACTTCGTCGACCCATCCACTGGCATCCTTGACAAGTGCGGACCAAGCTCTCCGCATCAGCTGTTATTGTGGGCCAATAAAGCCCCTGGCGAAGTGTTTTTCCTGCCAGAGCTCTAGGGGCTAAATGACTTCCACAAAGGCCTTCGTGAATTTCTCGAAGAATTTCTTGGCCTTCGGCTTGAGATATACATCGGAGTAGTGGGGAACATACTCCAGCCTTGTATAATATACCGTTGATTAACTGATAGTTTCTTGCTCTGAGCTTTAATCTTGACAATTGGGGTTCTTCAGGCAAATTTGTCCTCCTTGCAAGAGTTCTATGATTGAATCTTTCCAATCTGCATTAGGAATGCAAAGAATCTCTGCAGAAGCAACTTGTGGCACCGAAGGTATATTGAGCTCCTCATAGAAAGCTTCGTCAGGCACATCCACAGCTCCGGCAGCAGCCTTCGCTAAAATGTCCGCTTGCACGTTTTCAGCTCTTGGTATACTCCGAATGGAAATACCCTTGAAATGTGCTTCGATCTTGCGAATTTCTTCCAAGTACTTTACAAGCTGTGGATGTCGGACTTGAAAACTTTTGTCTACGTGCCCTGCTACTATCTGAGAATCTGTTTTTATAATTATTCTTGTAGCCCCTAGAGCACGTGCTTTCCGGAGTCCCAATAATATTCCTTCGTACTCCGCTATATTATTGGTAGACTTAAAGTTGAGTCTTGCGGAGTACATTGCTCTTTGTCCTGATGGTGAAATCAATACTGCCCCAATGCCTGCTCCGGATGCTTGGAAAGCCCCATCGGAGTAGATAGTCCAAACTCCGTCATCTGATTTCTCCGGAGTCAACTTCGCAGGTGGAGTCCACTCTGCTACGAAGTCTGCTAGGACTTGAGATTTGATAGCTGTCCTTGCCAGGAAAGATATGCCGAAGGGTGCTAGTTCTACTGCCAACTTTCCAATTCTTCCAGTGGAATCTTTGCTTCGGAGCATATCTCCTAAAGGATATGAAGTTGGTACAATTACATTATGAGCCAAAAAATAATGCCTTAGCTTCCTCGAAGCCATTATCAGAGCATAAACGAACTTTTCAAGTTCGGAGTATCTTGTCTTTGCTCCTGACAATGCTTCGGATACAAAATATACAGGATTTTGGACCAACTTCCCATTGATATCTGCTTCTCTGACAAGGACTGCGCTGACAGCTGAGCCTGTGGCTGCAAGATACAGAAGTAGGGTTTCGTCCGCAATAGGCACCGTAAGTGTAGCAAGATTGCTGAGATAATCTTTAATATCTTCGAAGCTTTTCTGACACTCCGGTGTCCATGCAAAATCTTCGGACCCTTTCAAAGCTTTAAAGATTGGCAAACTCCTCTCTGCAGACCTTGATAAAAACCTGCTAAGTGCGGCCAGACGTCCAGTCAGCTTTTGCACTTGCTTTAAATTCTCCGGAGGAGCCATCTTCTGCAGCGCAGTTATTTGAGTAGGGCTAGCTTCAATTCCCCTGCTTGAAACTAAGTACCCTAACAACTTTCCAGCCTTAGCTCCGAATATACATTTTTCGGGGTTAAGGCGGATCCCACATGCCCGAAGGCTATTGAATGTTTCTGCTAAGTCTAGGCTATGTTGGTGCTTTAAAGCACTCTTTATTACAATATCATCCATATAGGCCTCCACATTGCGACCTAGTTGATGACCTAGAGCCTTAGCAACTAATCTTGAAAAAGTAGCCCCGGCATTTCTTAGGCCGAAGGGCATTCTTACATAGCAGAAGACTCCCGAAGGAGTTACAAAGCTCGTCTTGATTTCATCTTCGCGCTTCAACCATATTTGATGATAACCGGAATACGCGTCGAGGAAGCTTAGTAACTCCGAACCTGCAGTGGAGTCAACTAGTTGATCAATTCGGGGCATGGGGTAGGGGTCACGTGGGCACGCTTTATTCAAAGATGTGAAATCAATGCACATGCGCCACTTTCCGGAGGACTTCTTCCTGACGAAGACTGGGTTGGCTAACCATTCTGTATGGGCCACTTCTCTGATAATCCCAGCCTTCAGCAGTTTTTCAACTTCGTCCTTAGCTAGAGCAGCTCTCTCTGCGGACATCTTCCGGAGCCCTTGTCGAACAGGCCGGGCCTTCGGGTTTACAAGCAAGCTGTGCTCAATAATATCCCGATCGACTCTGGTTATATCTTCGTCAGACCAAGCGAAGACATCCAAATTTTCTTCTACGACCTTTTCCAAGGAAGTTGCAACTTCGGAAGGTAAATCTTTACCAAACTGAAAAGTGTATTTTTTGCCATCTTTGACAATGACCTTCGTTGCAATCTCTCCTTCGGGACTTGGTCTTGGAAATGACTTCTTCGAAGCTTCGGAGGAGGCTGAAAAAATTTCTCCATTATCTTGGACACTGTTTACTTGCCTCGGGTCAAGAGGAGGACCATGACCATATTCTGCCCTCCGAGCTATGGCTTGATCTCCGAAGATTGTCAGAACTCCTGATTGTGTGGGCATCTTCATGCACAAATAATTGTGATGCGCCACAGCTCCGAACTGATTTAACATGCCTCGCCCGAAGATGACATTATAAGCATACGGGGCATCCACCACATCAAAGATAACTTCTTCAGTTCGGGCTAGTAAACCTTCTCCGAAGGTTACTTCCAGGCCTATCTGGCCAAGTGCATCTAGCGGAGGTCCTGCAAAGCCTTGCAGAGGACGAGCCGCTGGGAGGAGATGCTTCCGGGAAATGCATAACTGATCGAAGGCTTGTACAAATATGATATCTGCCGAGCTACCTCCGTCGATTAGCACCCTTCGGACTTCTGTTCCTGCAATATCAGCAGTAATAACCAATGGATCTGCATGCGGGAACTTGATACCAGCTGCATCCTCCGCAGAGAAAGATATTGGAACATGAGACCACTCCGGCATTGCAGCCGCAGATGACGAAGTCCCAATGTGGCCTACTTCTCGAACGTACTCTCTTCGCTGTCTCTTGGACATGCTTCCGAGGGTACCTCCTCCGGAGATAGGGAGAACTACTCTCTTCCCTCTATCTTGCCCTTCTTCTTGCTTCGGAGGTGGCATAACATTGGCCACCGGAGGATGCCTTGCAGCATCAAAATTTTCTATCCGCGCCACAGCCTGGACCGGCTCCGAGCGCACTGCTGCTGCTGGACTTCGGTCGGTACTACCTCGACCCGAAGTTCTCTCCAAGTATTCTCCCCGAAGGGTAAGAATAGCCTTGCAGGTGTCAGTTGCATGGCTTCGATTCTCTCCTTGAATACAGCAAAAAAGGGTCTGGCCCTTGCCAGCCGTTTTCCCTGGCGGCCTCCAGCCGCTGGACTTGTTCCCCGCATACTGTGGAGCTCTTGGTGCAAACTTCTGCGGGGGTGCAATGTTTAAGACTTCAGAGCGAGGGTGCTTTTGCCCTCTTCTTCTATCATGTTGTACTTCGGAGACTGGTTCTTGCGGCTGAGCCGAAGTCTTCACCTCTGCTTTAACTTCTGTCAACACTGTCGAAGTAGCAGTAGTCCTCCGAAGCCAACCTTCTTCCGACTTCGAGTACTCCTCGAAGTACGACATCAACTGTGATACTGTGGTGATGCTCTTCCGATGCAATTTATCCAGAAGGCCTTTATGACTGACGCCTTCCCGAGCCGCATCAACCACTGAAGATGTGGACAGCCCCCGAATTTGCGACTTCGTGTGAGCGAAGCGCTTGAAGTACTGCCTCAATGTTTCCCCGGGGAGCTGTTTCACTTGGAAAAGGCTTCCTGTCGACATGGGGGGCACGAAAGTGCCCTGAAAGTTACTTATGAACTTCTTCTTCAACTGTGACCATGAAGTGATTGATCCTGGTTTTAAAGACCAGAACCATCTCAACGCCACTCCTTGAAGGGCTAACGGGAAGCACTTCGCCATAGTTTCTCTGTCTCCGCCACTAGCCTCGATTGCTAGGGCATAAGAACGCGCAAACTCACTGGGATCTTCGTCTCCGGCATACTTGCTAAGCTTCGAAGCTTTGAACCTCGGATCGAAGCGAACCTTCTGAAGCTCGGGATGCAACGGAGATTCATTGTCGTAAGAGGCGTTCTCCGGGGCTTCGGGATAGTCAAGATCGTCGTCTTCGTGCACTTCGGGGATAGCTGGGGTGGCTTGAGGACGAAGCCTGTTCGCAGCCTCTTGCCGCCACCTTGCTACCTCGGCTTGAAGATTGGCCATTTGAGTGGCCATGTCTCCAAGGCTATCTTCATCTCCTCCGGAAGGACCTTCCGGGTCTTGAGAGCTGGTATGATCAGTTCGAATCGGAATGGAGGGTGGCAGAGTGGCTCCGGGCGGTCGGAGTGTGGAAGGGGTTGGTGGAGAGGTTTCGTATCCTCGAGGGATAGAAGCCCCTTGCGGAGTTTGAGGTGGAGGGATAGTCGAAGACCCTCCGACTTCGACTGTGTCGAAGGGTATCTCTCCGGAGATCCGAGAGGACCTCCGAGTGGGATTGCGAGGTGCGCTCCGCTTAGGAGGCATGATGCAAGAGGTTGGTAGAGAACGGAGTTTTTTGGACTAGGTTCCCCACGGACGGCGCCAACTGTTGGCGTAAAAGATTACGCTAACAGGTTTCTGTAGAAAAGAAACTAACAAACGAAGTGTTTGCGAAGCAAACTGTTCTAAGCCTCCGAAAGGATAATAGCTTAGAATAGTTTGAAAGTGTGTATTAATTCACTTGTAACTGGTCCCTATTACAGGGTGAAATGGGGGGTATTTATAGGCCTAAACATTAAGGAAAAGACCTATTTACCCCTCTATTACAACCGACATTAAGGAAACTATTCGGTTTCCTTAATAGGGCTAAAATGGTAAAAAACTAATCTAATAGGATAGAAGATAAGTCTTCCATCTTAGCTGGCAGAAAAGATCCTGAAGGGCTTTGATTCGAAGACATACTTCGAACCAATGCCTGTCTTCGGACTTCGAACAAGGTTCTGGGCATCTTCGAAGATGGTCTTCGGACAATCTTCGAACTGGTTGACTGTCTTTATGCTACTTCGGCAATAACCCCGAAGATAAGATATTTTCCCCCAACAATGTTGATGACATAATTTTTGGTGGATAATCTCATACTCTTGTGGCCGAGTTTGCTAATTCTATGAGTAGGGAATTCGAAATGTCGATGATGGGCGAGGTGACCTTCTTACTTGGTTTGCAAATCAAGCAAAGAAAACAAGGAACCTTTGTACATCAAACAAAATACACTAAAGACCTGCTAAAACGCTTTGACATGGCTGATGCAAAACCACTTGCTACCCCTATAGGTAATTCAGTTGCACTAGACCCAGATGAAGATGGAGAAGAAGTGGACTAGAAGGAGTTTTGGAGCATGATCGGCTCTCTCCTCTACTTGACGGCTATGAGGCCGGACGCACACTTCACGGTATGTTTGTGCGCTCGTTTTTAGGCTTCTCCAAGAGCTTCACATTGTCAAGCTGTCAAGCGCATACTAAGATATCTCAAGCATACTCTTAAATTTGGCATTTGGTATTCTTCATCATCTTCATTATGCTTGAGAGGTTTTTCAGATGTTGATTTTGCTGGTTGTTGAATTGATCAAAAGAGTACATCTGGTACTTTCCATTTTCTAGGCTCTTCTCGTGTGTGTTGGTCTTCTCACAAATAGTCTAGCATTGCACAGTCTATAGCCAAGGCTAAAAATGTAGTTGTCGCTAGTTGTTGCTCACAAATTTTGTGGATGGTTTCTACTTTGCAGGATTTTGAGTGGGATTTTAAGGGTGTTCCACTGTTTTGTGATAACACTAATGTGATTAGCTTAGCAAAAAACCCAGTACAACGTTCTAGGACCAAACACATTGATGTGCTATTCATTTCTTGAGAGATCACAATGAGAAGGGTGATATTGATTTGCGCTTGGTTGATACCCAGAATCAGCTTGCAGATATTTTTACCAAGCCTCTCGATGATTCATGCTTTGCATTTTTGAGAGGAGAGCTTGGTATTCATCATCCCTATGACACCATGTGAGGGGGAGTTGTGTAGCACTGCATAAACTTCTGTAATATGATTAATTACTTTTACAAGTACATGCTTTGCCTTTAGAATATTGTCTTTAATATTGTTGATTACACCCGGCTTGAATATATCTGATATCTGTCTTGAGCATGTATTTTATTTGTCAAAATTTGTAAATGATCACTACTTAGTCTAGAAACTAGCATGAATAGGTTGAGTGCATTTGCTATCTTTTACATACCTAGTAGCTAGGTCCTTTTCACTTGGATGCTAATATGCAACTTGCTCATATCATAAATATTATGCTGAAAATTAAAAAATAAAAATGAAAAATGAAAATTAAATGAAAATATTTGATATTCATGCTGTCTTGTGCTAAAATTGAAAATATACGGGTGGGTTTGCATTGTCGCGCTACTTTGTTCTAGACTGCTTACCATAGCACTTTGGTATGAACTCGGACATTGAAGTGTATACCAAGACCAATGCTTTAAGCTTATGATGGTTTCAACCTAGGCTTAGCTTGGTCGGTTAGCATAAGGTTGACATGCAAATAACCCCTCGCACAAAAATGAAAAATAGAAAAAAATCAAAAAAAAAGTTTGCATTCATTGCATATTAAGTTTGTTGAAGCTCCTTGTAGTGGGATATGCTTATCTGGTTAGTATTTATTAGCTTTTGCATCTCTTGCCTTGCCATGTCTAGTATGCTAGTCTGAGTAGTGATGCTTTTATTTGCTAAAACATGAAAATGCTTGCTCATATTGTTGTTTGGACTGTATTCATCTAGGTTGGTCATATAGTACTTTTGGACAATATTCAAGGCAAAGGCTTGTTTTGTATTGTAATTGAACTTAATCATATTATAGAAGCTTGCATTTACACTTCATCCTCACATATCATGTTGCTATCTTTATGTTTGCATTGCCAAAGGGGGAGAATTCATAGATCTTGATCGATCTTGATCTTATTTTTGCTTGCTTCTGCATTGTCTTTCCGTTTTACCATCAACTTTTATCAATTGACATGTTTTTTGCTCTTTTATGTGTTTTTGTGATCACTTGTGTGTTGAACTTGCATTTTACATATTTTTATCTTGGAGTTGTCAATGCACTCATCAAGGGGAAGATTGAGAAACCAAGAGAGGTATTCACTATGGTTTTATCTTGATGATGAGTGATTGACAAGATTGTCTAGATATTTTGGTTGGTTGTGTGAGTCATGGTATGGGATGCATGGAATCGCGTGTTTTGCTTATATCATGTGTGCAGGATTGAGATGCTTGTCAACTGTCGATGGTTGGTGATTAGGGTCAGACAGGGAGTCTGATGCCAGATGGTCGAGGATGCTAGAAGAAGTTGAAGGTGATCTCAAGCGTACACATGAAGATGAGGCAAGACATGAATGAACTAATGATCGAGACGGCGTGTTGATCAAGTCAGCGAAAGGGAAACCGGTGCAAGTGACAAGGTGGCTCAAGGGATCGAGAGCGGGAGAGACTTGCTGGCAGTCGAGTTTGTGCACTCACGACACATGTCGAAGATCGGGGAGGCTTTGTCGGTTTTGGCTGAAAATTGTCACATCAAAAAATGTTTTTAAAGTCCAATAAATAGGATTTTATTTTTCTATTTAGTAGTCTAGTTTAAGTGTAATCTTTTAGTATTATTTGGAATTTTTAATTCTGAAAAAATATTAAAAGAATAGGGTCAATGATGTAATAAATTAGGAGTATACCTTTGTGTATTTTTCAGAATTAATAATTTTGAAAATACATAATAACAATTAGGTAAATACTTGGTCTTTTAACCCTAATAACATTTCTAGGAATACCTTGTTGGGCTTGCCTATATGTAACACCCTAAAATTTTAGAGCAATAACATAAATTCAGAAAAATCAGTAATTTTTAGAAAATGATTTTTTTAAATTCTCCTAAAGTCATAAGTGCGTGAATAAATAGAATCCAGAGAAATAATTCAAACCATGGTCTGAAAATTTTATATTATGTTCCTAAGACCAAGACACAATTTTGGGAATTTTTACAAATTTTTCTAACCATTGCTTCTAGCTCATAATCTATAAAGTATTTTCTGTGATTATTTTTATTCGAAAATGAATTATAAATAGCAGTGGGCCGTTCCCCTCATTTCTCTCTCCCCGGCTAGCCCAACCCATCCACCACGCCACCCTCTTACTGACAAGCGGGTCCCGCCTGCCGGCGCGCTTAGTCTAGCCTAGACCTTGGCCCACCTGTCAGTCCCCTCCCCTCACAGCTCGCACCCCGACCCCACTTGTCGGTGCCGACCGTTAACCCCTCATCCTTTCGCACTCACCGACCAGTGGGTCCCACCTATCGGTCTTCGTCTTCCTCGTGCGCCCAAGATCATTGGCCACCGTGGTTAAGTCCTGATCACCGCCGTCGTGGTCCCAAGCTCCGATTTCAAGGCTGAATGATGATCCCTGTTACTCCCGCGTTTGATTGCCCTTGGATCCCCTCGCCGTTATGCTCTAGAACGTTGTAATTAGCCTGCTTAACACCTCACTGGAGTAATGGAAATTTAATCCCTCGATTTCCCCCTTTCTTTCTCGCTGCTATTAACCTTGCTAGAGCACTATAAAAAGGCCCCTGGCCACACCGCGTTCACCACACCGCTCAATTACCCTCTCTCACCCAAGCCCATGAGCTAGTAGCCCGTTTTAGCGTCGCCTCTTTGTCATGCCTCTAGACATCCCTCACCCTACCGATGGCACCGAAGTGATCCCCATCGTCCCCTTGACCTCGGCCACTACTTCACTCGATCTCATCGCTGCCGAAACATCGTCACCGACGAGGACCTGAGAGATCACTGCCACCCCGCATGTCACCGGCCTCGTCCAGTTGACCCCGAGCCTCGCCGACGATACAGTTAGGACCCCTCGCTATTCTCATCTCATTTTTGGACTTAGATCAAACTTTAGGCCACTGTCACCGCCGCTAGAGCTCTCGCCGTACTAGGCCATCACCATAGAAGACAACCGGCATAGTATTTATACTGTGCCATGTCAGATCTGATCTCGACCGCTTGATCGTGATCGAAAGATAAGGATTAAATCGTATCTGCGGTTTAATCCTGGCCACTTGATTTGAACGAATGGGTACCGAGAGATCTCAGCCATCCGTTTTCAATTAAAGTCCACTGGTCCACAGCACAGTACCATCTGAATTATGATTTAAATTAAATTATAGAAATTAGTTTAAACTTTAGAAATTCATAACTTACTCAAATTAACTCCAAATTTGATCATTCAAATTTCAGAAAGTTTATCTTTTTATTCTCTTCCTATTCATCCAATAAAATTTATATGTTTACACTAGATAAGTTATATTATTTAATTAGGATTAACTCTAAAAATTTCCATTCCAACTCCAGAAAACTTGCTTTTTGTTATCTTCAGATTCATCCAATAAAATTTGTATGTTTATACTAAACATTTTACATTGTTTAATTGGAGATTAGAATAGGATTTAAGAAATCATTTTATACTTTAAAAAATCCATAACCTCCTTAATTTAACTATAAAAATCCCTATTTTAATTTCAGAGGCTTTATATTTTATCCCCTTCAATTTGACCTTATAAAATTTATATGCGTGTGTTGTGATTTATATTGTTTTGATTGATTGTATTTCTCGATTTGCGTACCGAGCAGATTACGACGCCGTCGAAGAGCCGAAGTGCTATCCCGAAGCTCACTCTTCTCCTTTTGCTGAACAAGGAAAGTCACCAACCCTATTTTGAGCATATTGAGCCCAGTTTTCAATTAAATATCGGTAAACTCATAGGTTATATTTGCATTAGTCAAATGGATAACCCTACATTATAATTATCGAAACCCCGACCTTGATGTGCAAACCCAAGTTATGCTATCAAGCCGAAATTCCTTGTCACCAGTATACTTATTAATATTAGAAGTGTCCAATGTATCGACACAACTGCTATACGCTTAAAAATGAGTCGTAGGTACCTGATATATGATCGCCTCTGTCTCTCACCCCTGGTATTCTGTTGGTCTTGGAATTGGTTTGATAAGTTAGCATGGTGGGTTCCAGGTGCAAGCAAGGGCATTGGTTAGTCGCACCCAGGGCACTATAAGGACCGGTCTATGGGATTCGTTGCAAAGCACTTTCATACCAACCACAAGTCTAGTGGGTAAGTTCTAACTAGAGGTATGGGTCGTTCCAACCCGAGGAACTATGTGAAGAGGGGCAAGCAGCACCTATGGGTGGCTTGGGCTATGTGGCACAAAAGGGGGCACGACGTTGGTCTCGTCTACTGGCACGCTGGCGAAACCTATAGTGTGTGTCATTGAGTTGGAGCGATTCATGCTAACGGTTTCGGCATAAGTTCCTTTGACTTGGGCCATTTTACACACTACGATGTGCAGGAATGAGTGCCTTGTGGGTACAGTGGTACATCTCTAATCAGAGTTAAATCTTTTCAAAAAACTGATTCCACGGTCAAGGGCGAGTAGAGTGACATCCCACAGTTAGTTTATGTTTGAGAAGTGTTGCATAATTGTTTGGATATGTAAGGACTGTCGAGTGAGGAGGGTTGACTATACTCCTTGAGTTAGAAGATGTTGAATCATCTATGATTTAAATATTTTGTATGAACAAACCTGACGCACATTAAAGGTTGCAAGATAAAAATGTACTTTTCCACACTTTAAACCATTACCTCCCTTTGTTATTACCTTGCATTATTATTGCATTTTCTCGGTGGCTTGTTGAGTACATTTGTACTCACCCGTTGGAAAGACCACTTCATAAGCGTACTACGATGGAGATGGTCTAGAGTAGCGACCTAGTCAAGGAAGCAACCGTGGAGAAGATGTTCATCGAGTTTATTATTTTCATAGTTTCTATTATTTTAACCTTTGTATAATAATGTGGTCTACGAACCACGAATGTTTGACGTATGTGCGTCATCGTGTGATGAACATCTTGTGAATATTGATTTTCTATGGAATTTCAATAAAGTTTGGGTTTTCTTAAATCCGGGCGTTGCGCTATATAAAGAACCCCATGCCTAAGGGTTAAGGGAACTTTTTGGCTGAACTTTTTGGAGGCTACCAAACCAGAAATTTATTCATCTTTTTCTGTCATTTTTGGTGTTGATTTCGGTTTTGATTTGATGTTGCACAATTCCTTTAAAGTTTGCCCTGTATGTTGTGCCGGATGAAGTATGGTGCAACATAGGAAGCAGTGTTTGACAACAAGCTTTATTTACATCTGAAACTCCCAGCGCCGCCAAGGTTTCTTCCTTGCGCAGGTGAATTCTTTGAAAATCAAACTTCTAGAATGTCTCCTTGATTAATTCTTTCTCTATTCCTTTGCTATTTTTTCTTTGATTTTCTTGATGTGTATAATTGTTTGGAACTCTCCTGTGCACCGTCCAGAACAGAGTTTTTGTTGTTGCTTGCTTCTATCAATTGTGTGCCATCCCGGACACAGCACAGCACCTGGTGCTTCTTCACCAGCCATCACCTGAAATAGAACAGCAGCGACTATTGCATCTAGGTTCTGTTGCAGTTTTCCAAAGGAGTTCATGTTCATAGGTTTTATTTATGTTCTTGATACATTTCTGCTATGGTTTATTTTCTTGTTGCTGATTGATTCTATGCAATGCCGATGAGAGCACCAAGCGTTTTTAGAGCTAACAAGATTTGTTCTGGTGTTCTTTACCTGGAATGATTTTGGATGTTTCTTCATATGTTATTATCGATCTGTGCGCATGTAAGCACCATTCAAGTTCTGATAAGAAAGTATTAGTCTGGTTTACAAAAGTACAATAGTTTTGGTTTGCTAACTTGTGTTTTCTACTTGCATTTGTGCTTCATATAACCTTACATTCTGCATAGATTATTCGGAACAAGTTTTTCTCTGAAGCAATTTTGTTTTAGATGTTTTCTGTAATTCCTGAACCCTATCGGTAATTCAGTTACCGATAGCCTTATGTCGGAGATTGAGTTACCGATCTTCATATTCAATCAGCAAAGCATTTACCGACTTATACATATCGACAATTGATACTCCGATCTGGAAGAAAAGATTGAATTGCACTAATTATTGGTTTGGATTTGTACTATGATCAACAGTTGTGCTTATGTAATATTTTAGTGGAGTGTTGGGTGATCTGAACAGGCCATCAATTCGCGAGAATTTGTCGAGGCACCTATTCACCCCCTCTTTAGTCACCTATTCCAATCCCACAAAAATTTTGAGAGCCTCCGAGCATGTGGAGTTCACCTCAACCGCAAGAAGTGTATCTTCGGGGCTAAAGCAGGAAAATTGTTAGGGTATTTAGTTTCGAGAAGAGGAATCGAAGCTAGCCCAATGCAGATAAGTGCATTGCAGAGGATGGCTCCGCTAGAAAATTTGAAGCAAGTGTGGAAGCTTGCCTGATGCCTCGCAACCCTTAGCTGATTTTTGGCAAGATCCACAGAGTTGATCCTCCCAATATTCAAAGCTTTGAAGGGGTTCGGAAGCTTTTCCTGGACACCGGATTGTCAGAAGAGCTTTGATGAAATTAAAGACTACCTCGGCAATCATGCAACGCTTACTGTGCCCCTTGCAGACGAATCTCTCCTTCTTTATCTTGTAGCCACAGGCTCCACTTTCAGTGTAGTGCTTGTTCGAGAAGTGGACTTCCATGGAAAGCTGGTGCAGAATCCGATATAATTCATATCAGAAGCTTTATCCGGAGCCAAAACTCGATACTCCGTGCTCGAGAAATTTATTGACGCCTTGGTAATGGCTTCGAGGAAGTTACGACATTACTTTTTGGCGCACAATGTAATTGTTCCAACTTCATACCCCCTTGGAGATATGCTTCGAATCAAAGATTCCACGGGGAGAATTGGGAAGTAGGCTGTCAAGCTAGCCCCTTTTGGCATTTCTTTTGTAGAAAGAATAGCCATCAAATCACAGGTGGTGGCTTATTTCGTAGTGGAGTGGACCCCGTCTGCAGTATGGGCTCCAGAGGAACAAAATGAAGGTGTATAGACCATATACTCTGACGGGGCTTTTCAAGCATCCGGAGCAGGCGCCGGAGCAATCATAATCTCGCCTTTAGGGCAAAAAGTGATGTACTCTGCAAGGCTCAACTTTAAGTCCACCAATAATATTGTGGAGTATGAAAGGATCCTGCTTGGCCTTCGCAAAGTGCGCGCCCTTGGCGCTGCAAGAGTTGTCATAAAAACAAACTCTCATATTGTTGCAGAGCACGTTGATAAAAGATTTCAAGTTCAATATCCACATCTTGCCAAATATTTGGAAGAAATCCACAAGACCGAAGCAACATTTAAAGGGATTTCTATGCGAAGCATCCCACGAGCCGACAACCAGCAAGCAGACGTCTTGGCCAAAGCTGCAGCTCGAGCCCTAGAATCCCGGAAGGGGCTTTTTATGAAGAACTTGCCTCCCCTTCAGTGCCACCACTCCCTCCTACTGAGGTACTTTGCATGTCGAGCAGTGATTGGTGGAGTCCAATTATGAATTTATTGCAAGACGAAGCTAATTTGCCCGCAGGCCCAAATTTATAAGGTTACTGTTGAGGGTCTGAAACTATCATATTATCAACAGTATTTTGTACAAGGTCATAGTCTGTTCTCCCCTGCTCCGATGTATGGTAGCCATCTAGCCCCTTGAGCTCTAGCAGGCAAAACACTTCGCCAGGGGCTTTATTGGCCTACTATAGTAGCTGATGCGGAGTCATTAGTCCGCACTTGTTAGGGATGTCAATGGATGGGAAGACGGAGTCATCGTCTCCCAACACCTCTTCAGGTTATCACTCCGGTATGGCCAATGGCCCGATGCAGAATGGACCTCATTGGCCCTTTCCCAATGGCAAAAGGCAGCCTAGAATTTGTAGTAGTAGTGATCGAATATTTTTCTAAATGGGTCGAAGTCGAGCCTTTGACCACTATCACTTCTAAAAATGCGCAAAAATTGTTCTGGCAAAATATTATTTGCAGATTCGGAGTACCTAGACAGCTTACAATTGACAATGGCACTCAGTTCGATGTCGAACCTTTCAGAGAATTCTGCGAAGGTCTTTGTATCCAAATGTGCTTTGTAGCTGTCCATCATCCCCAATCCAACGGAGTCAACGAACGAGCCAATGGTAATATTTTGTCGGGCTTAAATCGAAGGATAGTAGGATTGGCAAAGGGGCTGTGGACCGAGGAAGTAGTGAAGATTCTGTGGTCCATCATGACCACTCAAGCAAGGTCTACAAGGTTCACCCCTTTCCGGTTATTATTCGGAGATGAAGCCATGACACCAACGGAGCTAAAAGGAGGTTCCCTCTGTACCACAAAATCAAAGCTTGGCAATGAAAGACAGAATTCACTAGACTTCACTGAAGAAACAAGGGTTTGAGTTGTTGCCAACCTGATGAAGTACCAACATCATACGAAGACTTGGTATGACCCGAAAATAAAGCATAATGAACTTAAGCCAGGCCATTTAGTATTGTGAAGAATAATTGCTCCCGGAAAATTAGGAAATAAATGGGAAGGACCATATATCATCTTGCGTTTAGGACGCCTCGGATCTTTTAAATTAGCTAATTTAGTGTAACACCCCAAATTTTCAAAACAATAAAAATATTATCAAATTCAATTTATTGGAATTATTATTTCAGAAAATACTTTTAAATCCCTTTTATACCCTTTTGAACTACAACATAGAGTAGATGACCAAATCAGGAGGTGAAACTTTTTGTATATGATCCTAAGACCAAAATATAATTTTGAGAATTTTTATAAATTTTTACCAGCCTTGGAAGTAGCCCTAATATTTTAATCCATTTTCTGGAATTATTTTTATTCAGAAAAGGATTGAAACAGTAATGGGCTCCTCCCCTCCCTTCCCTCTCTCCCGGCCGGCCCAGCCCGTTACCCCGCGCGCCCCTGGCTGACAAGCCGACCCCACATGTCGGCGACGATCCCCTTCCCTCGCGCGCGCACCTGACAACCCGGCCCCACCCGTCAGCCCCCTCACCCGCGCACTCGCACCCGCTGACCACCTTGGCCCACCTGTCGGACCCGTCTTCCCCGCGGGATCCGCCCCCAAATCCCCCCCCCCCTCGCCGGCCGAAGCCCTAATCCCGCCTCGGATCCGCCCCCGCCGGCCCCCTCCCTTAAATTCGTCGCCGGCAATGAATCCCCCTCAACGCGCCGACCGTTTCCCCCTATTAATTTCGCCCGATTCGCGTCCAGGTGCGTTGAACCGCGTTCAACCCGAACCTCGCCGGCGTTTAAACGCATTTATCCCCGGCCACCGTCGATTACGCCCCCCCTGCCCCCGCCGGTGACCCTATTTAAACCCCCGGTCACCCGCATTTCACCCCCACGCCTACGCCTCGCGAGAACGCACAGATCACCCTCACTCCGAGCTTTAGCGCATTCCCTCTGGTTCGCCTCCGGCCACCGCTCGCCGTCGCACCAGACCACCTCCGCCCGTGCCTCCGCCTCCAACGTGACCGCCGGGACCTCACCAACCTCGGCCACCACTCCATCGACGTCGAACCCCGCCGGATCGCCGTCGCCGCCAAGGACCCGAACGCCTCCGCCGCCTTCACTCGTCGCCGGCCACGCTCCGTCGACCTTTTCTCACCGCCGAGGTACCCTCGTGATCCCCGTAGCACCCTCGTTCCATTTTAGGCCTTAGACTAGGTCGCCGTCGCTCGCCGTGGCCGCTGGTCCGCTCGCCGTCGTCGGAGAAGACGACCGGCACGGGTCGAGTACCCGTGCCGTGTCGGATTCACGCACGACCGTGCGATCTGGATCCGACGGTGATGTTTAATCCCCGCGTGCGGATTAATCTGATCCGTTAGATCTCGGCGAAGGGGTACGTTTTAATCTCGTGCGTCCATCTGTATTTAAAACCCGCGTTTAATCCTGTGCGTCCACGTGGTACCGGTTCGCACGTTTTAATCCTGGCCGTCCGTAGCCACTTGCGCGTCCCGCCTCGCCCTCGCGCGTCGGATCTGGATCCGACGGTCCAGATCGACCCGGCGCACGCGCACAGTGCGCGGGTTCACCGTGGGCCTGGCTCACCGTGGACCCGAGAGGTTTAAAATTTGAAAATAAATTCCAGAAATGCTTTTAAACTTGTAAAATTCATATCTAATGCATTTGAACTCTAAAAATTGCCATTCCAATTTTAGAAAATTCATAAAATTATTCTCTACATGTTTATGCAATAAAAACAGTAGGTTTATTTGGACATTTTCATGTTTATTTAAATAAGTATTCAAATGCCCTTAGGATTTAAATGTAAATTTAAATCTTTAAAATTTATATAATTGTCCCTTACTGTTTAAACACTAAAACCACTGGGTTTTCTCTAAATCATTTAAATTAAATTGATTAGAAAACTTAATGTAGTATTATACACACTTAAAAACCCTTTTTATGAAAAACAATAATTCATTTAGATTCACTTTAAATTAATGGAGAAATAAATTTCAGAACTTTAATCTTTGAATTTATTTTATTTATAATCGAACCAACTTAAACTTACGTGTTTATAATGTAATGTTATACTGTTTGATTGGATGTTGTGTTCTTTTTATTTTACTTTATATTAAAAAGACTACGACGTCGCCGAGGAGCCGGAGTACTTCCCCGAAGTCCCTCCCTCTCCCTTTGCTGAACAAGGCAAGTCACCAAACAATTCTTTTGAGCATATTGAACCCATGTCTGATTTGACTATCGCTAAAACACATAGGTTATGTATATGCATTAGTCAAATGAAGCCTTACATTATATTTATTTAGGATCCCCCGACCTTGATGTGCAACCCAAGCCATGCTATCTCGCCTAATCCTCCTTGTCACCATGTGATCAATGATATTAGCTAGTGTCCAATGTATTGGCACGGCCGCTATAGGATAAAGATGAGTCGTAGGCAAAATGGTTCTATTATATGATCCCGTTGCTTCTTATCCTTGGAAATTCTGTTGGTGATGAGTCATGGTTGTGAGTGTATGCATGGTGGGTTCCGGGTGCAAGCTAGGGCATTGGTCAGTCGCACCCGGGGCACTATAAGGACCGGTCTGAGGGATCCGTTGCAATACACTTACGTACTAACCACAAGTCTAGTGGGTAAGTCCTAACTAAGGTATGGGTTGTTCCAAACCGAGGCCACCACTTGGAGATGGGTCAAGTTGCACCTGCGGGTGACTTGTACCAATGTGGCGCAAAAGGGGGTGCGACGTTAGCCGGGATGCGGCCCGGCGCGCCGGCGAAACCTAGAGCGGGTGGTTATCGCTTGGAACATCTCATATTGAGGTTTTGGCACGAGTTCCCGTGAAATGGGTCATCTCGTTGAGATGAGTGCGTGCCTTGTGGGTACAGTAGTACATCTCTGATCAGAGTCTTAAATCTTTTCGAAAAGCCGAGCCCACGGTCAAGGGCGGGTTGCGTGACATCCCCCAGTTAGTTGCTATGAATATGATTGTGCATGATGGATTGACATGTAAGGACCGTTGTGCGAGGAGGTAAAACGTACTCCTCGAGTTAGTTGATGTTGATGATGCTCATATTTACTTTCCGCATGATTAAAATATGATTACACTAAATGCCATAACTGCAATTGCTTTATTCCGCATTGTTAGCCTTTATCCTTCCTTGTTTATTATCCTGCATTATTATTTGCATTTGCGGTGGCTTGTTGAGTACTTTTTGTACTCATACCCGTTGGACCCCACAGAGGATGCTTATCTTGAAGACGGTCTGGAGTAGCGACCCAGTCAAGAAGAAAAGTCCTGAAGAAGAAGTTCGTCATGCCGTTGTTTACCTTCATTAATACCGTTTTTATTAAAACAATGCTGTAATAAATATGGTCTGCGTACCATGGATGTTGTCGTATGTACGTTGTCGCATGATGAACCTCTTGTATTATTGTTTTTCTCATGAAATTCAATAATGTCTCGATTTGTTAAATCGGGGCGCTACAAGATGGTATCAGAGCCGACTTGACTGTAGGAAGCCAAACAGACCCGCCTAGCCATTAAGCCATAGGAAATTATTTCTTGAAAATCTACTCCATAAACTTTGTTCCTCTCCTCACTTTTATTCAACTTGCTGTTTTGTAGATGCCAGTCTACCAAGTTCACAGTTACTGCCGCCACTATGAGGGCTTCGTCCGGGAGCTCCGCATGATGCTCACCTTCCTCGGGTTCCTCTTCGAACCCGAATTTCAAGGAGTCTACCCCGACGAGTTCGCCGGGCCTTGCGACGTCTCTCTCACCGTCCATGGCTCCGGAGAACACCTGCCGCCCTACACCACCGCACTTGGAGGCCCGACTTTCGACGTCGCGTGCCAACGAGTTGCCCTCCAGGCCCTCATGGAGCTGAGGATGATCTACGACGATCGTCTTCAGAACTCATCCTTCCGGCTTGTGCCGAAGCGTACTCCCGGAGCCCACCGTAGTATCTACCTCGGAGTTCACTCCGTGCGTGATCCGGTCATGGCTCGGCAGTCGCGTCTTCTGCAGGCCATGGATGATCTCCACACCGAGGCGGTGCTCGACGCCGACGAGCACCATGAGGCGGTTGCGTTTCTTCGTGAAGAAACGAAGAACCTGATCCAGCAGAACGGCGAGCTGCAGCGCAAGATCATGGAGCTGCAGAAGGACATCGCGGAGATGGTTCCTCTTCTTCCAAGGAAGAAGAAGCCTATCCGTGAGCCCCTCCCTCGCCCCAAGAGGATCCCGCCACGACCCTCCCCCGCCAGGCCTTCCACCAGCGCCCCTACACCACGCCCCGGCCTCGTCTCCGACTCCATCATCGAGAATTTTCTCGAGCCCACCATCCCTCTGGAGCCGCGCACTCGTGGTTCCGAGAGCACGGAGACCGCCTCCGGTGGCGAGTAGGCGTTAGGAGACGCTAGCTAAATAAGAATCAAACTTTTGTATGTGGTGCTGCCCACGACGAGTGTGTCATGGGTAGAATAAAAACTTGATTGTAACAAACACTTTATGCCACTATATATAATTATGTGCTTGAATCTTATATGATTGTATTATCGTTTCGTCATTCTTTGCTTTATCGCTTTGTATATTCAGAAGATGGCCGACCACCAGAACACCGGCTCCAACAACGGAGCAGGAGGGAGCCGAGATGCGCCTGAGGGCGTTGTGCCCAACTGGGGTGCGACAGGCCCGCGCCAATCCGGGTCGCCTTCCGCCAACCACCCCACCTTGGCGGAAATGATGGCGAATCAGAATCATCTGATCACCGCCCTCCTCACCCAAATGCAGCACCAACAGGCTCAGTTGGACCGTCTGCAGAACGGGGAGCCCGCCCCTCGCGCACCAGCACCCGCGGCCGCTCCGCAACTCTCCGAGTTCTTGCGCGTGCGCCCGCCCATCTTCTCGAGCACGACCAACCCGATGGAGGCCGGAGATTGGCTCCGCACCATCGAGAAGAAGCTCGACCTCCTCCCCTGCACAGACCGTGAGCGAGTGGCCTTCGCCACTCATCAGCTCCAGGGTCCCGCCGCTGAGTGGTGGGACAACTATCGCGCGTCCCAGCCAGAGGGCCACATGGTGACTTGGGCGGAGTTCACCATCGCCTTTCGTGCCGCCCACGTCCCCGCCGGTGTCATCGCGGTCAAACAGCAGGAGTTCCGCGACCTGCAGCAGGGCAACAGGACTGTCATGGAGTACCTCCATGAGTTCAACCGCCTCGCTCGCTACGCACCGGAGGAAGTGCGCACCGACGCCCTCCGCCAAGCCAAGTTCCTCAGGGGACTTAAGGATGAGCTGTCCATCCAGCTCGTCGCCGCCGACTTCGCCGATTTCCAGCGGCTTGTCAATAAAGCGCTCATCCAAGAGACTGAGCAGAACAAGCTGGACCTCAAGAAGAGGAAGATGATCGCCTTCAAGCACCAGCAGGCGAACACTCAGAGGCCCCGCTTCGTCCCTCCGCCACCAGCGCCCGCCTACCATCCTCGGCCCGCCTTCAGGCCACCTCATGCAGCCGGTGGATCCAACGCCGGGCATCCTCGCCCCGCTCCACCAGCTCCGGCCGCTCAGCCGGCACCAGCCGCCAAGGCCCCGATCTTGAGGGATCGCCAAGGAAGGCCGGTCGTCTGCTTCAACTGCCGCAAGGAAGGTCACTACTCGCACCAGTGTCCTCACCCCAAGCAGAATCAAGGCGCAGCACCCCACCAGGCCGTTCGCGCCCGCGTCAACCACATCAGCGCGGAGGAAGCTCAGGAGTCTCCTGAAGTCGTACTCGGTACGTTTACTATGAATTCCGTACCGGCCGTCATATTATTTGACTCTGGAGCAACCCACTCCTTTGTCTCGGAAGATTTTGCAAAAACAAACCATCTGGACGTGCTCCCTCTACCAATTCCCATGGTGATTGCCACCCCCGGCAATAGGACCTCAGCTCGCTTCTACAGCCCTATGGTTCAACTTGACATCCAAGGAGTGCTGTTTCGGGCCGAGCCTGTCCTCATCCAATGCACCGGACTCGACCTTATTCTAGGTATGGATTGGTTGATGAAGCACAAGGGAGTGATTGACTGTGCCAACAAGTCCGTCACGGTGACCAGTCCTGAAGGCGTAACCGTCACCTTCCGGATGGTCAGTCGCAAACCACTCAGAGCGTCCCTTCGCTCAATAGCTCTTGAAGAGGTGCCAATAGTCAAGGAGTTTGCAGACGTTTTCCCTGAAGATCTGCCCGGAATGCCTCCCAAACGGGACATCGAATTCAGAATCGAGCTTGTCCCGGGGACCACTCCGATCTCCAAACGCCCATACCGAATGGCCGCCAATGAACTAGCCGAAGTCAAGAGCAACATCGAAGACCTTGAGCAGAAAGGTTACATCCGACCGAGTACCTCACCCTGGGGTGCACCGGTCATATTTGCCATGAAGAAGGACAAGACCAAGAGGATGTGCGTGGACTATAGAGCCTTGAACGACGTAACCATCAAGAACAAATACCCATTGCCTCGGATCGACGACCTGTTCGATCAGCTGAAAGGATCCTCGGTGTTTTCCAAGATTGACCTCAGGTCAGGTTACCACCAGTTGAGGATCAGGGAGGAAGATATACCCAAGACTGCCTTCACCTCCCGCTATGGACTCTACGAGTACACTGTGATGTCGTTCGGACTCACGAATGCCCCGGCCTTCTTCATGAACATGATGAACAATGTATTCATGGAGTTCTTGGACAAGTTCATCGTGGTATTCATCGACGATATCCTCGTTTACTCCAAGACCAAGGAAGAACACGAGACTCACCTCCGTCTGACCCTCGGAAAGCTAAGGGAGCAGCAACTGTACGCCAAATACAGCAAATGCGAATTTTGGTCGTCTGAGGTGAAGTTCCTCGGCCATGTCATATCTGCCGGAGGAATAGCAGTAGACCCAACCACCGTTGAAGCGGTAACCAACTGGCTACAGCCAACGACCGTGACCGAGATCCGGAGTTTTCTCGGATTGGCCGGATACTACCGCCGGTTCATCGAGAATTTTTCCAAGATCGCCAAGCCTATGACCAGACTTCTGCAGAAGGAAGTAAAGTTTGATTGGACCCCCGACTGCGAAGAAAGCTTCCAGACTCTCAAGAAGAAGCTTGTGTCAGCTCCCATTCTAACTCTGCCAGACATCCGGAAAGACTTCCACGTCTACTGTGATGCCTCTCGTCAAGGATTGGGATGCGTCTTAATGCAAGAAGGGAAGGTGATATCCTACGCCTCCCGGCAGTTGAGACCACATGAGCTGAACTACCCAACCCACGACCTGGAACTAGCAGCCGTGGTTCATGCCTTGAAGATATGGAGACATTACCTTGTGGGAAATCGGTGTGAGGTCTTCACCGACCACAAGAGCCTCAAGTATATATTCACCCAACCAGATCTGAACCTCAGGCAAAGGAGATGGTTGGAACTGATCAAGGATTACGACTTGGGCATCCATTATCATCCGGGCAAAGCGAACGTGGTGGCAGACGCCCTTAGTCGAAAAGGGTACTGCAATGCCATCATGATTCAAGACCAGGCTCCTCTACTTTATAAGGAGATGGAAAGGCTAAACCTAGGGATCACCACTCGAGAGTACCTCGCTGCCTTGGAGTCTCGGCCTGTCTTAATAGACCAGATCCGAGAGAAGCAGAAGGAAGACCCAGACATCCTGGAGATCCAGCAAAACATGAGGAAGGGTAAAGCCCCCGGATTCTCCGAGGACGAACATGGTACCATCTGGTTCGGAAACCGAGTATGCGTACCCAACATACCTGAGTTGAAGACTCTCATCCTTCAAGAAGCCCACGATACTCTATACTCCATTCATCCCGGGAGTACAAAGATGTACCAAGACCTGAAGGAGAAATATTGGTGGGTCAGCATGAAGAGAGAAATAGCTGAGTACGTGGCCAAGTGCGACACATGCCGGCGAGTCAAGGCAGAGCATCAGAGACCTGCCGGACTTCTTCAACCCCTCAAAGTCCCTGAATGGAAGTGGGAAGAGATAGGAATGGACTTCATCACGGGACTGCCCAGGACCCAAGCTGGTCATGATTCTATCTGGGTGATCGTTGATCGACTCACCAAGGTAGCTCACTTCGTCCCGGTCAAGACAACTTACACCGTCGCCAAGTTGGCTGAGTTGTATATGACCCGGATCGTGTGCCTCCACGGAGTTCCCAAGAAGATTGTATCTGACCGCGGGAGTCAGTTTACCTCCAAGTTTTGGAAGAACCTTCAAGAGGAACTCGGCACCCGGCTGAACTTTAGCACCGCCTATCATCCACAGACCGACGGTCAAACCGAAAGGGTCAACCAGATATTGGAGGATATGCTTAGAGCTTGTGCTCTAGACTTTGGCGGAATGTGGGACAAGAACTTACCTTATGCAGAGTTCTCCTACAACAACAGCTATCAAGCCAGCCTGCAAATGTCCCCGTTCGAAGCACTCTATGGGCGTAAGTGCAGAACGCCGTTGCTCTGGGATCAAACTGGAGAATCACAACTGTTTGGGACTGATTTATTGAGAGAAGCCGAAGAGAAAGTTAAGATCATAAGAGACCGACTGAAGGCAGCCCAGTCCAGGCAAAAAAGTTACGCCGATAACCGTCGAAGAGATCTAGCCTTTGAGGAGGGCGATTATGTCTACCTCCGAGTCACTCCCCTCCGTGGCACTCAAAGGTTCAACACGAAAGGCAAACTAGCACCCCGCTACGTCGGACCTTTCCAGATCCTCCGTCGACAAGGAGAAGTGGCATATCAACTTGAACTGCCTCCATCCTTGGCAGGCGTTCATGATGTGTTCCATGTCTCGCAGCTGAAGAAGTGTCTCCGTGTGCCCACCGAGCAAGCCGACCTTCAGCAGCTCAACGTCCAAGAAGACTTGACCTACATAGAGAGACCCGTCAAGATCTTGGAAATCAAGGAAAGAGTAACCAGAAGTCGCGTCGTCCGCTTCTGCAAAGTCCAATGGAACAACCATCCCGCCGAAGAAGCCACTTGGGAAAAAGAAGACGAGCTGAAAGCCCAATACCCCGAGCTATTCGAGTAGCGTTCCAATCTCGAGGACGAGATTCTTGTAAGGGGGATAGGTTTGTAACACCCCAAATTTTCAAAACAATAAAAATATTATCAAATTCAATTTATTGGAATTATTATTTCAGAAAATACTTTTAAATCCCTTTTATACCCTTTTGAACTACAACATAGAGTAGATGACCAAATCAGGAGGTGAAACTTTTTGTATATGATCCTAAGACCAAAATATAATTTTGAGAATTTTTATAAATTTTTACCAGCCTTGGAAGTAGCCCTAATATTTTAATCCATTTTCTGGAATTATTTTTATTCAGAAAAGGATTGAAACAGTAATGGGCTCCTCCCCTCCCTTCCCTCTCTCCCGGCCGGCCCAGCCCGTTACCCCGCGCGCCCCTGGCTGACAAGCCGACCCCACATGTCGGCGCCGATCCCCTTCCCTCGCGCGCGCACCTGACAACCCGGCCCCACCCGTCAGCCCCCTCACCCGCGCACTCGCACCCGCTGACCACCTTGGCCCACCTGTCGGACCCGTCTTCCCCGCGGGATCCGCCCCCAAATCCCCCCCCTCGCCGGCCGAAGCCCTAATCCCGCCTCGGATCCGCCCCCGCCGGCCCCCTCCCTTAAATTCGTCGCCGGCAATGAATCCCCCTCAACGCGCCGACCGTTTCCCCCTATTAATTTCGCCCGATTCGCGTCCAGGTGCGTTGAACCGCGTTCAACCCGAACCTCGCCGGCGTTTAAACGCATTTATCCCCGGCCACCGTCGATTACGCCCCCCCTGCCCCCGCCGGTGACCCTATTTAAACCCCCGGTCACCCGCATTTCACCCCCACGCCTACGCCTCGCGAGAACGCACAGATCACCCTCACTCCGAGCTTTAGCGCATTCCCTCTGGTTCGCCTCCGGCCACCGCTCGCCGTCGCACCAGACCACCTCCGCCCGTGCCTCCGCCTCAAACGTGACCGCCGGGACCTCACCAACCTCGGCCACCACTCCATCGACGTCGAACCCCGCCGGATCGCCGTCGCCGCCAAGGACCCGAACGCCTCCGCCGCCTTCACTCGTCGCCGGCCACGCTCCGTCGACCTTTTCTCACCGCCGAGGTACCCTCGTGATCCCCGTAGCACCCTCGTTCCATTTTAGGCATTAGACTAGGTCGCCGTCGCTCGCCGTGGCCGCTGGCCCGCTCGCCGTCGTCGGAGAAGACGACCGGCACGGGTCGAGTACCCGTGCCGTGTCGGATTCACGCACGACCGTGCGATCTGGATCCGACGGTGATGTTTAATCCCCGCGTGCGGATTAATCTGATCCGTTAGATCTCGGCGAAGGGGTACGTTTTAATCTCGTGCGTCCATCTGTATTTAAAACCCGCGTTTAATCCTGTGCGTCCACGTGGTACCGGTTCGCACGTTTTAATCCTGGCCGTCCGTAGCCACTTGCGCGTCCCGCCTCGCCCTCGCGCGTCGGATCTGGATCCGACGGTCCAGATCGACCCGGCGCACGCGCACAGTGCGCGGGTTCACCGTGGGCCTGGCTCACCGTGGACCCGAGAGGTTTAAAATTTGAAAATAAATTCCAGAAATGCTTTTAAACTTGTAAAATTCATATCTAATGCATTTGAACTCTAAAAATTGCCATTCCAATTTTAGAAAATTCATAAAATTATTCTCTACATGTTTATGCAATAAAAACAATAGGTTTATTTGGACATTTTCATGTTTATTTAAATAAGTATTCAAATGCCCTTAGGATTTAAATGTAAATTTAAATCTTTAAAATTTATATAATTGTCCCTTACTGTTTAAACACTAAAACCACTGGGTTTTCTCTAAATCATTTAAATTAAATTGATTAGAAAACTTAATGTAGTATTATACACACTTAAAAACCCTTTTTATGAAAAACAATAATTCATTTAGATTCACTTTAAATTAATGGAGAAATAAATTTCAGAACTTTAATCTTTGAATTTATTTTATTTATAATCGAACCAACTTAAACTTACGTGTTTATAATGTAATGTTATACTGTTTGATTGGATGTTGTGTTCTTTTTATTTTACTTTATATTAAAAAGACTACGACGTCGCCGAGGAGCCGGAGTACTTCCCCGAAGTCCCTCCCTCTCCCTTTGCTGAACAAGGCAAGTCACCAAACAATTCTTTTGAGCATATTGAACCCATGTCTGATTTGACTATCGCTAAAACACATAGGTTATGTATATGCATTAGTCAAATGAAGCCTTACATTATATTTATTTAGGATCCCCCGACCTTGATGTGCAACCCAAGCCATGCTATCTCGCCTAATCTCCTTGTCACCATGTGATCAATGATATTAGCTAGTGTCCAATGTATTGGCACGGCCGCTATAGGATAAAGATGAGTCGTAGCAAAATGGTTCTATTATATGATCCCCGTTGCTTCTTATCCTTGGAAATTCTGTTGGTGATGAGTCATGGTTGTGAGTGTATGCATGGTGGGTTCCGGGTGCAAGCTAGGGCATTGGTCAGTCGCACCCGGGGCACTATAAGGACCGGTCTGAGGGATCCGTTGCAATACACTTACGTACTAACCACAAGTCTAGTGGGTAAGTCCTAACTAAGGTATGGGTTGTTCCAAACCGAGGCCACCACATGGAGATGGGTCAAGTTGCACCTGCGGGTGACTTGTACCAATGTGGCGCAAAAGGGGGTGCGACGTTAGCCGGGATGCGGCCCGGCGCGCCGGCGAAACCTAGAGCGGGTGGTTATCGCTTGGAACATCTCATATTGAGGTTTTGGCACGAGTTCCCGTGAAATGGGTCATCTCGTTGAGATGAGTGCGTGCCTTGTGGGTACAGTAGTACATCTCTGATCAGAGTCTTAAATCTTTTCGAAAAGCCGAGCCCACGGTCAAGGGCGGGTTGCGTGACATCCCCCAGTTAGTTGCTATGAATATGATTGTGCATGATGGATTGACATGTAAGGACCGTTGTGCGAGGAGGTAAAACGTACTCCTCGAGTTAGTTGATGTTGATGATGCTCATATTTACTTTCCGCATGATTAAAATATGATTACACTAAATTCCATAACTGCAATTGCTTTATTCCGCATTGTTAGCCTTTATCCTTCCTTGTTTATTATCCTGCATTATTATTTGCATTTGCGGTGGCTTGTTGAGTACTTTTTGTACTCATACCCGTTGGACCCCACAGAGGATGCTTATCTTGAAGACGGTCTGGAGTAGCGACCCAGTCAAGAAGAAAAGTCCTGAAGAAGAAGTTCGTCATGCCGTTGTTTACCTTCATTAATACCGTTTTTATTAAAACAATGCTGTAATAAATATGGTCTGCGTACCATGGATGTTGTCGTATGTACGTTGTCGCATGATGAACCTCTTGTATTATTGTTTTTCTCATGAAATTCAATAATGTCTCGATTTGTTAAATCGGGGCGCTACATTTAGAAGGGGAAGAATTAAAACATGCATGCCATGCAGAGCACCGTAAACTTTATTTCACTTAGGGGCTCCTTGTAACAGATTGTAAACACATTTCTAAATAAATAGAGCTTATGGTTCGAATCATGCATACCTCTCAAGATGATTCCTACCCTTGGTCGACGCACTAGGGGAACGGAGCTAATTGCGGAGGTTAGCATCATTCATACGAACCCAATCAATGGACTTCGAGCCACCGGCTCAAAGCATCCATCAAGGTGGGAAAGTACCATGAAAAACAGATTCCGAGCCATTGGCTTGAAAGCATCCGGAAAAGAGTCAAAGGTGGCCATGAAACACGGATTCCGAGCCATTGTCTTGAAAGCATCCGGAAAAGAGTCAAAGGTGACCATGAAAAATGGATTCCGAGCCATTGGCTTGAAAGCATCCATAAAAGAGTCGAAGGTGACCAAAATAAATGGATTCCGAGCCATTGTCTTGAAAGCATCCGTGAAAGAGTTGACAGCGACCAAAATAATCAGATTCCGAGCCATTGGCTTGAAACAATCCGTACAAGAGTCGAAGGTGACAAAAATAACTAGATTCCAATACATCCTAAAAAGAGTACTAAGTTACCATTTATGGACTCCAGACCTTTAGGTTCAAAGAGTCCTATGAGGTCCATAACAACCATCTACTCGGATTTTGAACCACTAGTTCAAAAATTTTCTATTCAATACAATAGGGGCTCCAAGCTCTTAAGTCAAAACTCTATGAAAATTGTGCATTAAGCATAGATAAGCATGCTAGGCGTTGTGCGTGACCGACTTCATTTGATAATCGAAGGCACTCACCCTCAAAGAGGGGCTAGGAGGTGAATGCATAATTTCAACGCAATTCAATTTATATTACCCAATCAATCATATTACATCATGAGAAATCAGTGTCTAAACCAAGAAGAAAACTAAGACCCATCTGATCCATAAGACTAGCTTCAGAGTTAGCCTGACTTCGAGGGCGAATTTTTTGTGAGCCCAAAGTCTTCACTACATTTCATTTAATCCTCTTCCCTTTCTTCGTAGCTCTGAAGTCCTTCTGCTCTTGCTAAAGTTTGGCCCAGGTCCGAAGTCTTTTGACCACTCCTCTTTGGTCTTTGCTTGGTCTTCGTCAGACCACTCCTCTTTGGACCAGTTGATGTCCTCCGAAGATGAAGATGTTAAATTTACAATTTCCTCCTTTTCCTCCTTAATATAAACTAGCACATTCTTACAAATTTCAGGTGCATCCTCTCTGTGGCTCCGTCGAGGAACAGAAAATCGATGTTGCTTGTGAGGCCTTAAGGCTTCAAAGGTAGCCCACTGCTGATAGAGCCCTTCGTTAACCTCTAGCACTTCAAGCTCATCATCCAGAAAATGCAAAAAATCCTAAAAGCATTTCCAAATAAGTCTTTTTCATTCAAATCAAGATAGGAATACAATTTTTTTCATAATAGGGCCCTAAGGAGAACTAGACCTTCGGGCCAGGAGGAGGCATGCTTGTCAAAGGCAGGGTCCACTCCTACTTTTGACAGTGGCCTTCGTCGATCCACGTCTTCACCGCTGTCCGACCTTCAGGTTTCTAGGATGCTTGAAAAGCCTACCAAGCTGTGGCAATGTCAGACGATTGGGTCAATAGCCGATCGCTAGCAAAACTAGCGAGTGCTACTCTGATGTCCTATGCAAAGGAAATTATGATGTCTTCGAAGTGGCGAAGTACTCCAAGCCCGGCTACGGGTCCGGAGATCTCTCCGTACCGAGCACCCGAAGTCTTCATTATCTTCGCAGCCACTTGGATCATCTTCAGCTTTCGAGCCAAAGTTTCGTTCCCCGACGAGGAGGAGGCGCAAGCCGTCCCGAATATTCCAAGATGCCCCGAAGTACGTCCATGGTCTCAGAGGATGTACTGTCGTACTTTTCCTTCTCTACAACCAAGGCCTCGGAAGAAAGCCGCATGTCACGGATCAGAGTGGTGAGCTTGGCCATCTTCATCATGAGGACACTCTTCTGCCCTAGCAGTCACCTTACATCATTGGCTGAACATTGGCGCTCTTCTTGAAGCTTTGCAGCTTCAGGTCTGTAGCTTGCTTGCACCTCTCAAAGCCTTTCGACTTCAGTCTGGAGTACCACCCACTCAGCCAAAAGATCTTCGTTTGCGGCTTCCAGCTTTGCCTTCATGCTTTGCTCTGCATGAACTATCTACTCCAAGTTTGAAGCCCGGCCCTCGGAGTCAGCAAGGCTCTCTTGGAGAGCCATCACCTTCTCTTTGAGCCGATTACATTCATGCTCATTAGAAATAGCATCTGCGCGAGCAAGAACAATGTGCTGACAAAAGAAAAAGAAGAGCGAGGTGAGTATGGTATGTATTTCAAATAAAATAAACTTTTGTAGGTGCATCGTACTTGATAGGCAGCCCGTTCAAGGGCATCATCCATCTCTGACACTTTGGCCTCCCTTATTAAGGAGACCAGCTCGGTCTCGCCCACTTCTCGACTAGCCCAAGGTAGAGGCTCTAGCAGAGGCTGAAGTGTCAGAGAAGGGGGAAAGAAGGGGGAGCCTTGTCAAGGCACTCCGGTCGTTGTCAGTGGGAGAAGGTCCAGAATGAAGAGAAGTATCCTCTGAAGCTTCTATAGACTGCCCTCCGTCGGTTGACTCAGATGGAGTCAACCCCACTGTGAGAGGAGGCATCGACCAAGATTTACCTTTTTCTTTTCTAGGAGTTGCCACCCGCTTCGGGGTCGTCTCCTGCACCGGAGTTGACTCTTGCATCAGAGCCATCTCGCGCACCGGAGCTGTCTCCTATGTCGAAGCTGTCATCGACACCTAAGTTGTCTCTAGCTCCAGGACCACCTCCTTCGCTGGAGCCACCTCCACCGGATCTGATTTTGCAAACTCAAAGGTATATACTATTATTTAAATGTTGCAGGTTAAAGAAAGTGAAACAAGCTTTGGTTGGTAAAGATGTACCTCCACCACCTTGTCGGATGAGCATAGGACATAGGACTGCTCAGATGTTCGAACATCTGAGTGAATTCTTCTTCAGACTCGGGAGATTGAACCGATGCAATAGTTGCTGGAGTTTCCTCGGCTACAGCAACCACCACTTCGTCTAGAGCTGGGCCCTCCGTTTCTTGGGTCTAAACCCTTTTTACCTCAACTCTACCTTGGTCATGGACCGGGACGTCCGTCCGACCCGATGGAGCGACATCGGCATCCACCTGCCCAGGTTCGCTCTCTTCTTAGTTTGGTGTAGGACCGAAAGTAGCGACCAGAGGGGGGTGAATGGGCGGCTAAAAAATTCTTTCGAATAAATGGCCTGCTCCCAACACCCAACACACCTCAAAAGACTTATCAGGAAAACGTAAACAGATTGTCAAAGCCTAAAAGTATCTAGCCTATAAACAACCGGTGTCCTAGTCAAAGAAACACCAACACAGTGCTTAAAGGCAGATTAACAAAGCATTTAAAACATAGGCAGATCAAGGTTCATAGAAATAACTCATAACAACAATTAATCTGAGTGCACGTAAAAAGAGATGAGTCTTACTGTTCAAACATTTGTCTCATGTTCGGTACTTGACGAAGCCTAAGTAGTGCGAAGCCTATAGTTGTTGAAGCCGGCTTCGAAACCCTTGTGCGAAGGCTGACGGAGTTGAAGCCTGTTCGGAGAGGTTGTGCGAAGCCTGAATAGAGTTGCCGAAGTCTGTGCGAAGTATGCAGTACCGAAGGTTGTTGATGTCGAGCCAAGGTGTGCCTCAAAGTTGTTGTGCGAAGGTGTAGACAGCGAAGCTAGCTTCAAAACAAACTCCGAAAAATAGATTTTGCGAACTGCACTGAAAACTGTGGGGCCCATGACAAAACACTTCGAACCGGAGCCTGCAACTTCAGTGAAGTTTGACTGTGGAGCTTCGTAAAGCTTAATCGAAGCCTGCAGTCGAAGTACCTTCGCACAGTGCAAAAAGGAACAGCGAAGTATTCAGCAAAGCTTCGAAGATTAGGAGTTTAGCACAGGAAAAATTAACTTCGAAGCCTGATCCTGTAGGGACGTCGCACGGACGAAGTCAACCCTCATAATGGCCTTTGAAGCCTTTAGAGCAATCTGATCGAAGCCTGCTTTGCAGCACACTTCGCAAAACACACCCCGGGCAAAAACTTCTCTACTCTGAACAGACAAAGTCAAAATAGTTCGGAGGTAGACTTTGAACACAAGTAGACCAAGAACCCTTCGAACTGGGTCTAGCTTCGAAATGGAGACCTCAAGCAAGGACTTCAGAACCTTGAACGAAGCTCGACCGAAGCCTGCCTCACAGAACAGAAAGACTTCGAACAAAGATTAATAGCAGAGTTCGAACCTTCGCATGAACCTTCAACAAACGTGCAAACTTCCTTCTCTCGATCAGAATGCCATGAAAGGAAAATACCAATAAAAACTTAGCTGCAGCCTAGATTCAGAATAGCCTGAAACACAACAGCTAGAAGCCTATGGCATAGAAAACAACACGACAGACCAAATCGTTGCAAAGATAAAATAAGCTGAGCACGCAAAACGAAGCAACCAGGGAATCACTTCACAGCGTAACGATTTGAGAGCAACGCAGAGAGATCCGAACCTGGGCGGAGGAATCCCAGAAAAACAATCCAGAAGAAACAGCAAGTAAACGTGATGAACAGAGAGGAAAACCTTGCTGGCGGCGCACACTAGGGAAAAACAGGATGACCCAATCCTTTGATTAGAAAAGTGATTTCAGAAAGGGTGACCTAACCCTAGGGATTGGGGACCTATTTATAGGTAGCCCAATAGCCTAGGAATATTCCAATAGACCCTTAGGGTTTTTTACAGACATTGAAATAAATGGAAAAGATCAAACTGCCCTTAGGATATTTTTACAGACTCGACTGAATGACTGTGGGCCTAAGGAAAAAATAGTAAACTCCTATTTACATATGACTTATCTGGAAGCGGAGCTTTCGTAGCGACTACGGCTTCGCCTCAAAACAGACTGATATGAGATCAGCAGTCATCAGTTTTGTGCCGAAACTGACAAAGCTTCCACCGACTTTGCACCAGGTACCCGGATTGGGCCGGCCCGATTCCACAGCTCTCTCAGCTCGGCAATCGCTCACTGCCCGTCTACCCGAGTCAATCCTGGTCAACAGCCCAATGGATCCTCTGCTGCTCCTAGCCCATCTACCCGAATTGGGCCAGCCTGACTTCGCGGCCCCTCTGCCCGACAGTCGCTCGCTGCCCGTTTACCTGAGTCACAAGCGGCCCAGACACAGCAGGTCTTCTCTCTCTTTTCAGTCCTCTTTGACTACCGTTGACAATGACTCATCACATCTGGAGCCATGAGGCCCACGCTCTTCAGCATGGCTCCTCAATCTCCCCCTTGATGAGTGCATTGTCAACACTTCTCTTCATCAGCTCCTCAGTACCTACGAACACATGTGGAAACACGAAAACAAAGCACAAGAAAACATTGAAGAAGAAAATAAAGTAAAAGTTTAACCCTAATGACCAAAAGCCAAACAAAAGCAAGAAACGGTCATTATAGTTAATCAAAAATAAAAGCTCAAAACGAGTGCGGTCTCAGAATTATCAACAAGGATAACAAAAGAGTAAGGACAAATGGGACAAAAACTCCCCCTGAAACAAATCCCAGTGAAAGCCAAAACTCCCCCTTAAACTCTTCTCCCAAAATTTCTCCCCCTTGTTGACAAGTGGACTCATCAAGCGAGACGAAATGCACTCTAAAGAGACATAGACTCCCCCTGAAATGCAACTCCCCCTCAAAATATGCATTGAATGCAGCTGGGGTGCAGGTGGAGTGAAGAAAGCATGCTTCTCAGATATGATTGACTGCAATTACAACATCTAACAGGTATAGCAAAAGCCATACTATCTAAGACACATGGCATGATCAGTGCAACAGATGATATCTAAGGAAAATCATTTGCCCGCATTTTTCAAATTTTGCAATCAAAAGCATCACCACATTTTCCAGTTGACAAGCAAGGTAAAGCAAGAGATGCAGAAGATAACTGATATCTACCATGATAAGCATTGTCCAAACCAAAGTGCTTCAACAAACTTGTTATCATTTCAATTTTTAGGCTTTTTCTTTTTGCTCTTTTATTTTTGCCAGGGGTTATTTGCATGTCAAACCTTATGCTAACCGACCAAGTCAAGCCTAGGCCAGAACTGGACCATCAGAAGCTTAAGACATTGGTCTTGGCATACATTACACTGTCCTAGTTCATACCAAAGTGCTATGCTATGCAGTCCAGAACAATGCAATGCGACAAAGCAGACCCACCTGGATCTTTTCAAATTATGCATAAAAAGGCATGGAATTTTCATTTGTCTGATTTTTCATCATTTTTATAGCACATTTCCATGTTTAAAGCATAAAGATGTCCAAGATGCATATCTGCATCTAAGTGAGGAACTGTTGGGGGAGATAATCCCGATGACAGTGGGGAGCATGAAGGCCCGTACGGCTCTAAAGGAAGGCTACGGACGGATGACCCAAAGCCCTACGATGGAGGTGCCTGAGCCTCCGAACGAGGAGACCAGAGGCCTCCGGCGGCTCCGAGACGTGCCGGAGGGGCCCTCGGGGGGGGGGGGGAAGCGACCGGCCAGATGCCGGAGGCCAACCTTCGGGCGGACTAGAGGCTCCGTAGGGAGGCCGTACGTGGAGAAGACCTAGTCAAGACCGTACGGGGACAAGATCGTGATCGCCTGCGCCGTGTCGGGGACAAGCCACGACACTGACTCCCGCCGGACCATCCTTGCCCTCCGGAATGACTACCTCGAGCGAAGCGCCGGCCGTGGCTCCACCGACAAAGGAGTCCCTGCACCCCGCGCGGAAGCAGTCCAGCTAGTCGGGCACCCAGACGGGCCGGAAGTCCTAGGCCTAGCCCCGGAGCCCGGCAGGATCCAGGCTTTCAAGCTCGAAGATGCACCGGATCGGGGGAAACGGGTGGTCCTCCCCATATCTGGAGGAGGGGCAATAGGAGCCATGTCCAAGCGCCAACGACGAGATTACGTTCGGGAGGTCGGGCACATCGGCACGTCGAGCTCATCCGCGCTCCCCGAATGGTCCCACGTCCCCATCTCCTTCACCGCCGAAGATGCCACAGGCGTCAAGTTTCCACATGCCGACCCCCTTGTCATCTCGGCAGACATCGCCAGAGTTGAGGTGCGTCGCATCTTGGTCGATGGTGGAAGTTCTGCTGACATCATCTTCGTGCAGGCCTTCGACCAGCTGTGTCTCTCTCGGAAGAACCTGCTGCCGGCTAGCCGACCACTCCAAGGCTTCGCGGGTCCACTGCTCGATGCCCTTGGCCAGATCGGGTTGGAAGTGGCCTTCGGAGACTCCCCCCTCCGGCGCAGCGAGGAGATCCTCTTCGACGTCGTCGACGCCCTGTACGCCTACAACGCCATCTTCAGGAGGGGAATGCTCAACCGTTTCGGAGCCATCACCCACCACAATTACATGTGCCTCAAGATGCCATCTCCAGGAGGGGTGTTGTTGGTCCTGGGCAACCAGGCCGCGGCCCGTCGGGTCGAATATGGCCACTCGGCGCCGCTAGAGCCACGCCAGATCCACAGCGTCCGCAAAGGCTCGGAGGGAATCGGCTTGCTAGGCGTCGGAGGCGCTGTACAAAGGGGCGCCTAGCCAAGCCTCTCTCGGAGGGGGAGATCGTCACGAAGATCTTGGTCAAGGACGGGAAGGAGTGCCCGATCCGATTCGGATGGGGCCTAGAGCCGAAGGTGTCAAAGCAACTCGAGGAAGTCATCCGCAACAACCTAAACATCTTCGCATGGTCCGACGAAGACATCCCAGGCGTCGACCGCTCAATTATTGAGCACTCTCTGGCGATCGACCCGAAGGCTCACCCGGTGCGCCAGGGGCTTCGAAAGCTGTCCGTCGAGCGGTCCGAACTCGCCAAGGCCGAGACTGAGAAGCTACTTCGAGCGGGGGTCATTCGGGAAGTGAGTCACACCGAATGGTTGTCTAATCCAGTATTTGTCCAGAAGAAAACATCTGGCAAATGGCGTATGTGTATCGACTTCACTTCTCTGAATAAAGCTTGCCCTCGTGACCCCTACCCCATGCCTCGCATTGATCAGTTAGTCGATTCCACTGCCGGTGCCGAGCTCCTCAGCTTCCTTGACGCTTATTCGAAATACCACCAGATCTGGATGAAGCCAGAAGATCAGGTCAAAACAAGCTTTGTTACCCCCTCGGGAGTGTTCTGCTACGTTCGGATGCCTTTCGGCCTCCGCAACGCCGGAGACACCTTCTCAAGACTGATATCTAAGGCTTTGGGCCAACAGATTGGCCGCAACGTCGAAGCATATATGGACGATATTGTCATTAAGAGTACCGTCAAGGATCGCCATAGTGTGGACATAGCAGAAACCTTCGACAGCCTCCGGCGGTGTGGAATCCACCTTAATCCGGAGAAGTGTGTCTTCGGAGCGCGTGTTGGGAAGCTGCTGGGGTACCTGGTCTCCAGCCGAGGTATCAAGGCTAGTCCAATGCAAGTCAGCGCACTGCAAAACATGTCTCCTCCTCAGAATTTGAAGCAAGCACAGAAGCTAGCTGGGCGCCTGGCCGCTCTCAGCCGCTTTTTGGTGAGATCGGCCGAAAAAAGCCTGCCCATTTTTAAGGCGCTTCGGGGCTCTAAAGATTTTATGTGGACCCCCGAATGTCAAGACTGCTTCGATCAAATAAAAGAGTACCTCTCCGGCCTCGTGGCCCTCGCCACACCTCGATCCTGCAGTCCTCTTCTGGTCTACCTCGCCGCCGCTGGCAGCGCGGCAAGCGCGGCTCTGATTCAAGAAGAAGACCTTGGCAGGAAGCTGGTGCAACGACCTGTCTACTTCGTATCCGAAGCCTTCTCAGGAGCAAAAACTCGATATTCTGAGCTCGAAAAGGTGGCATACGCCCTTGTCATGGCATCCCGGAAACTTCGGCATTACTTCCTGGCTCACGATATTATTATTCCAACCGCATACCCACTGGCGACATGTTCCGGAACAAGGATGCCACCGGACGCATCGGGAAGTGGGCGGTAGAACTCGCCCTGTTTGGGATCTCCTTCCTGGCATGGACTGCCGTTAAATCTCAAATCCTAGCCGATTTCGTTGTTGAATGGACATCTGCGGCTGACCATGCCGGTAGTGAAGCAGGCGAGGGGGTCTGGACTGTCTATTCGGACGGTGCCTACTAGACCTCAGGAGCCGGAGCCGAAGCAGTCATTGTCTCCCCCTCCGGCCAGCAGGCTTCATATTCCGCTCGGTTTAGCTTCAAGGCTACCAACAATATCGCCGAGTACGAAGGAGTGCTGCTGGGTCTTCGCAAGGCGCATGCGCTTGGAGCCGTCCGTGTCGTAGTCAAGACCGATTCTCAGGTCATCGCCGAACATATAGACAAGAGCTTCCAAGCCCGGCACCCAGACCTCGCCGCCTACCTCGAAGCCATTCGGAAACTCGAAGCATCTTTTAAGGCGATATCCATCCAAAGCATCCCAAGAAGCGAGAACTGCCAAGCCGACGCCCTCGCCAAAGCCGGAGCCAGCGGCCAAGCCTTGCCGCCGGGCGCCTTTTTCGAAGAGATTATGAAACCTTCGACGCCCCTCCGCGACGAAGCACCAACCTCCGTACTGGCCAAGACCCCAGCGTCGCCTCGGCCAGCCGCGGTTCTCTGCATGGTCAGCAACAATTGGCGGGAGCCCATTTTGCGAGCACTCGGCGGCGATTTGGATGACCGGTCCAGTCCGGATCAAGCGCGTCTTCAACTCCGTGCCAGATCTTTCCAAGTCATTGATGGCATCTTGTACAAGTCAGGGGTATGTTCCCCGCTGCTTCGGTGCATCTCTCACTCAGACGGGATAGCAATGCTCCGAGAAATCCACAAGGGACTGTGCGATAGCCATTTAGCCCCTCGGGCACTCGCCGGGAAGGCCCTCCGGCAGGGCATGTACTAGCCCACAATCATCGCCTGTGCCGAAGACTTAGTGCGTACCTGCCAAGGATGCCAATGGATGGGGCGACGGAGCCACAGACCCCCGGTCAGCTTACAGCTCATCCCACCTGTGTGGCCTTTAGCTCGCTAGGGAATGGATCTCATTGGACCGTTCCCTAGAGCAAGAGTCAACCTGCGCTTCACTATTGTCGCTGTTGAGTATTTCTCCAAGTGGGTCGAAGCCGAGACACTGACTTCCATCACCTCCCGAAGTGTCCAGAAATTCATCTGGCAGAACATAGTCTGCCGCTTCGGAGTGCCCAAGAAGCTCACGCTGGACAATGGCACTCAGTTCGATGCTGGGGCTTTCAAAGCATTTTGTGGAGAATTGGGAGTCTAGCTCTGCTTCGCAGCAGTTCAGCACCCTCAATCAAATGGGGCTGTTGAGCGGGCTAATGGACATATACTCTCTAGCCTTAACAAACGCATCGTTGGTGTTGGGGGAGATAATCCCGATGGCCGGGGGGCCCACCGCCCGGGGATTCGAAGCCAAGAATACCGGAGACCGCCCTCCGGGAGAAGGCTGCCGGAGGCCGCCCTCCGGGAGGAGGCTGCCGGAGGCAGTCCTTCGGAAGAAGGTCGTCGGAGACCGCCTTCCTGGAAGGAATTGCCGAGGGCCCTTCCCTCGGCCGCAGTAGCGAACCCAAAGAGAGCATTGGCGGGAAAAGGACGAGGCTGACGTGCAGGGGGACAGGATCGCGATCCTCTGGCCCGTGTCGGGCGGCGCAGGCAGTGTCCGACACGGCTGATACGCTGTCAGAGTTGAATCTTCTTGTCTGTACTGTATATAGTCCATTTTGTCTGTACTATTGACCGGCGGTCGGCCGGGTAGTCGTTGGCGTTCCAGAGGCGCTAAGCCTCTGGACGGGGCACCTTATAAATACCCCCCAACCACAGTTGTAAAGGACAGGCTCAAGAGGGCATTGAATACACTACTCCCATTTTCCACTAAGAAAACCTGCTGGTTCGATCCGTCGCACCAACAGTTGGCGCCGTCCGTGGGGATCCTAGTCCGAAAAGCTAGCGTCCTCTACACTCATCCGTCCAAGCATGTCGAGCCGAAAGGGAGCGAGCGAGGCCCCCCTGCGCAGGTCAGCTCGTACCGCTGGGGCCGAGCCTGCTTCAGCCACCGACTCCAACCCTCCGGCCCCCACCGTTACGCCCGTCGGGACGGCGTTCTCGGTGGAGCCCCCTAGGCTCCGGAAGAGACGCTCGAAGCTCGTGGCACCGACGGCCTACCCGAACCGACCTCCGCCAACCTGGTCGGGTCGCCGGATGGGCCGCCGGAGCAGCGTCCCCCGGGCGGACCTCCAGTAGTGTCCCTTCGGACAGACTACGCCCGCTCGCGGGATCCCGATACCACTTCCGGCGGAAGCAGAAGTCAAGCTGACGCCCTGGCCGCCGAGAACGCTAGGCTGAAGGCGGAACTAGCCTTGTGGCGTCAAGAAGCGTCGAGGATAGCCCATCGATGTCGACGGGGGTCGTCAGAATCGAGCACCTCGACGTCACGGTCGCAAACGCGAACACCCTGAGTAAGCCCCGGAAGAATACTCTTTATTAAACATATGACCAAATCCCCTAAGCTATTACAGGGTGATGAGAGGATAGGACTCTAAAGCTACACCTGCGGATCTGGCAAGCGGGCCGAGGTCAAAGGCTTCGAAGGAGTCGGGGGACCGCGTGCGCGGAGCGCCTCCTCCAGCCAAGCCTGGATCGCCGCTGGGCCCTCGGTCTGCCAAGCCGACCGGAGCGCCCTCCAACTCTGAGTCACCGCGAGGCTCGGCGTCCGGAGGTGGTCCCACACGAAGGCCATCGGGTGCTGACTCGAAGACGAGGGGAGCGGGAGCCCAGACGCCTCGAGGTGTCGGAGAATACCGTACGCGGCCACCCGGGCGGACACCTCGTCATACTGCGCCATGGCGAGATGTATCTGCGGACCGGATGAACTTCACCCGGCGGACTAGGGGCTCCCGGGCGATGTCGAACGTGCCGCAGCCGGTGCCGTAGCGCACCAGCATCTTCCGCAAGGATTCCACAGCGTCGGCCGCCGTCTTCCCGGCCTCAGCGAGCTCCTCGGTGATCTCCCCGTTCCGGGCGTTGAGGTCCACTTCGACTCCCTCCAGTTGGGTCACCCGGGCCTCGAGGGTCTCGACCTTGGTTGCCGCCTCCGAGGCCTGGGCCAGAAGCCGGGACACCTCCCCTTCGAGCCGCTCTGCTTCCGCGGCCCGAGATCGGAGCACCTCCGCTTCGGCAGTTCGGGCTCGGAGGGCGACGACCTCCACTTCCAGCTCATCGGCGCGGGCGGCCCGGGCCCGGAGCCCATCCAACTCCGTGACGCGGGCCCTGAGGGAGTTCACCTCCGCCGCTTGGGCCTCCAACGCCTCGATCCGCGACGCCTGAAGTCGAAGGGCCTCAACCTCCGACGACCGCTCGCGGGCTAGCCTCTCCGCGTTAGCCACCCGGGTCGCGAGCTCCGCGGCGTACGCCTCGTGCTGTTGGCGTTCGGCGAGCAAGGCAGACAACTGCCCCTGCGCTAGTGCTATCACCTGTATACGGAAAGATGGTCAGAAGGGTTGCTGAGAGAGCGGAGGGTATGTCCGAGGAAGTACCTGGCCCGCTGCCGTCTCGATGGCCCTCCCGAGGTCCAGGCCATCTGATAGCCCCAGCTCGCCTATCACCGGAGCCTCCCGCAGCCGCAGGTAACAGTCGTGGACCGGAGCCACCTTGAGCGCGAAGTCCTCGCCGTCCGCTAAGAAAGGGCGCAAGAGCGGCACGGAGCCTTGCGCGATTCGACGATCGGTGGGAGGCCGAGGCCGGACCTCAGCGTCCCCGGCCGACTCCTGAGGGGCCCTTTCGACGCTCCAGGAGTCCGCCTCGTCCCGCGAGCCCGAGGCCCTCCTCGCGGCGACAGGGGCTCCGGACCTCGCGTCCGGGGCGTCCGCGGGGTGCGGGGCGACGGGCTCCATGCCTCCGGCCGGTGTGTCTGCGCGAGCGAATAAGAGTTAAAAGTGGAAAAGGCCCCTAGCGCACGGAGAAGTGTGGCTAAGTTACTATACCTGCATCCGCAGCGTTGCCAGGGCATTCCGGGGGTTGGAGGTGGTCCGATGAGCTTGGGCGGTAGAAAAGGTTGTCGATGGAGTTCGGCGGAGAGCTCGCAACCGCAGCGGCCAGTTCGGCCTCCTTGTCGGCGCTCTTCTCGATGGCGCCAAGCGGGTCGTCTAAGCCCCCGCGGTCCAAGCTGTACGTGGCCCTGCTCTCGAAGGAGCCCGCGGAGCCCCCCGCCAAAACAGGGGCAGGCGAGGAAGTGGTTCCGGGGCGAGGCGTCGCTTCGGCGGCACGCACCCCTTGTCCGGCCCCCGGCGCGGGCTCCGTTGGGTTCGCGCGAGGGGGAGCGTCTTCACTTCTTCTGGCGTCCGGCCTGACAGGCGGGGTCGGAACCGGGATCGCCGGAGGGTCTCCTGACTCTGATTGGGCCCCCTCGCTGGAGCCCCCTCCTTCGGAGTGAGAGGCCGAAGAAGGTCCCGGAGACATATGCCTCGGCCCCTTCACTATCCTCTTCTTCTTCGAGCGGCCCGGAGAAAGGCCACCATCGGTGTCGCTCGCCTTCCTTTTCGAGACGTCCCGAAGGACCTCGCCCTCTGGAAGGGGCGGGGGCGTGAGCTCGAGCGCCCCCCACACCCTGTTGAAGCGCTCCCATGAGCCCACCAGCTCCAGCCGGCGGGCCCGTTCGGCTGCGGTTGGGACCCCGAGAATCCTCTCCGCCAGACGGGTGACTTCCTCGGGCGTCCGGGCGACGAGCGATCCTGCATCTCTTCGTCAGGACCGGGGTACTCCTCGAGCAGGAAAAGCAAGGACAGAAGCAACCAAGAAGTGGAACTTACCGAGCCAGCGGGAGAGCTCCGAAGGCATCGATTCGTCTCGGCTGCTCCGGAGCGAGGCGGGCCACTCCTCCTTCAGCGGAGGGATCTCGAGGGCCACGAACTCCTCCGCCAAGTCCCGCATGCTCATCCGGCGGGCGACGATCTGGAGAAGTTGCACCCTCGCGGAAATCGTCCCGGCGTTGGCCTCAATGCGCGCCTCTCTCCGGAACCAGATATGGCGTGGGATCCCGGCCAAGCCGGAGGCGAGCCCTACGCGGACGTAGAACCACCGGTTCACCCACTTCGAATACCACCTCTCGTTGGTGGCCTTCGCTGGGAAGGATTCCGCGTATCTCCTCCGGAGCTGGAAGTTGATACTCCCGAAGGCCAGCACCCGGTTTCCCTTCTTCTTCGGCTGGCAGAGGGCTTCGTGCATCTCCGCGAAGACCTCTGCCCTCCCCTCGCAGCCTTCGGCGCGCATGGCCCATTCAAAGATGGCAAGGCGGGCCACGGCGTTGGGGGACAGCTGCGGGAGTTCCAAATGGAACGCGTCCAGCACCCCGGCGAGGAGCTCTGAGGCGGGGAATCCCAGGCCCTTGTCGAAGAAGGCTTCAAAAACGACGACCTCGCCTTCCCGCGGCTGCGGGGCCGTCTCCCGGCCCGGCCTCCTTGCCGGCGTCTATGGACTGAGATGACTCCTGGTCGCTTGCTCGATCGAGGCTTCGGTGCACGCGGATGGCCCGAGCTCCAAGGTTTGGTCTCGGAACCGCTCAGAAGCGGGGCGGAGATCGCGCGCGCCACGCACCTCCGACGTGTCGGTCGCTGTCGCCGCCGCTGCCGCCGCCATCTGGCATTGCAAGAAGCGCGGATCCATCGCCATGGCAGGGGCAGCGTTCCTCGCCATTCTTGAAGAACAGAGAAAGGGAATGCAGAGCTCTGGGAGCAGGTTGAATGGCGGCTCGAGTGGATAGAGTTAGTGCGTATGGGCGATTGAAGAGGGAACCGCAAGGGGGTTATATTCTGTTGCGAGACCGACGGTTCCCCTCCCCGATCCAGTTAGCGTGTGAACGCGGCGGATTGCGCAGCGCCGCATTTAAGGCCGGCTGGCGCATCGGGGTGCGGTGGCAGCCTCCTAGCGGCCCGCCTCCTCGATGCCATCCGCACGTGCATTAATTACTTCCGGCGGCGCCCGTCCGGCCCCTCAGAATCGGAGCCCCCCGGCCTCTCGCCTCCTCACCCCGGCGCCCCTCCGCGCCGCGGCGGATTCGGCACCTCGAAGCAAGGTATGCGCCAGTGAGAATTATCAAGATTATCTTGTGCGCTTCCACCTCCTCTTATTGCAGGATTTCGAGTGGACCCCCACCTCCGGTCCGGCCGCACTTGCCCGTCCCGGAGTCCCTCCACGTCCATCGAAGGGAGTCGCACTCTGGCCAAGCTCGGCACCTCAATGTAAGTTTCGTCCTCATGAAGGTTATCGGAATTATCATGTGCGCTTCCACCCTCTCTCAACGCAGGGCTCCCAAGAGGAAAGAAGCGAGGGGCTACTGTTGGGGGAGATAATCCCGATGGCCGGGGGGCCCAGCGCCCGGGGATTCGAAGCCAAGAATACCGGAGACCGCCCTCCGGGAGAGGGCTGCCGGAGGCCGCCCTCCGGGAGGAGGCTGCCGGAGGCAGTCCTTCGGAAGAAGGTCGTCGGAAACCACCTTCCGGGAAGGAATTGCCGAGGGCCCTTCCCTCGGCTGCAGTAGCGAACCCGAAGAGAGCATTGGCGGGAAAAGGACGAGGCTGACTTGCAGGGGGACAGGATCGCGATCCTCTGGCCCGTGTCGGGCGGCGCAGGCAGCGTCCAACACGGCTGATACGCTGTCAGAGTCGAATCTTCTTGTCTGTACTATATATAGTCCATTTTGTCTGTACTATTGACCGGCGGTCGGCCGGGTAGTCGTTGGCGTTCCAGAGGCGCTTAGCCTCTGGACGGGGTGCCTTATAAATACCCCTCAACCACAGTTGTAAGGGATAGGCTCAAGAGGGCATTGAATACACTACTCCCATTTTCCACTAAGAAAACATGCTGGTTCGATCCGTCGCACCAACAGTTGGCCTAGCTAAGGGATTGTAGCCTGAAGAGCTCCCGAAGATCTTGTGGTCCATTCGGACCACCCCTTCCCGCGCCACCGGATTCACCAAGTTTCGGCTCCTCTTCGGTGACGAAGCAATGACCCCGATGGAAATCCGGGCTGGCTCGATGCGAGTCACAACGCCCGAGAGCGAACAAGAGCGCGTCGTCTCCCTCGATCTTACGGAGGAGACACGGCTCCGAGCCATCGCCAACCTCTCACAATACCAGAAGCAGACAAAGTAGTGGTACAACCCCAAGGTCAAGCCAAACGAGTTCTAGCCTGGGCACCTCGTCCTGCGCGCGGTGGCCGCCCCGATGAAGCTAGGTAACAAATGGGAGGGCCCATACATCGTGACCGGCTCCGGGCGGCCTGGGTCCTACCGATTGGCTACCTTAGAAGGCGAAGACCTGAAACACACGTGGCACGCCGAGCACTTAAAGCGCTATTTTGCATAATTCTATGTCTCCCGGTGATGGCCGCTGTCGGCCGCTGTTGTACCCAGTTTACAATTCAATAATACTATCAGGCGAACGTTTCGGCCAAAATAGACACCCGTCGGTATCTAAGCATCGTCTTTTCACCAGGCAATCGGGTTCCGAGCTCTGGCTCGACGCACCCTACAATTGGGTTCCGAGCTTCGGCTCGACGCACCCTACATTCGGGTTTTGAGCTCCGGCTCGACGCACCCTACATTCGTGTTCCGAGCTCCGGCTCGACGCACCCTACACCCGGGTTCCGAGCTCCGGCTCGACGCACCCTACATTCGGGTTCCGAGCTCAGGCTCGACGCACCCTACATTCAGGTTCCGAGCTCCGACTCGACGCACCCTACAATCGGGTTCCGAGCTCTGGCTCGACGCACCCTACATTCAGGTTCCGAGCTCCGGCTCGATGCACCCTACAATCGGGTTCCGAGCTCCGGCTCGACGCACCCTACATTCGGGTTCCGAGCTCCGGCTCGACACACCCTACACCCAGGTTTCGTGCTCCGGCTCAACGCACCCTATAATCGGGTTCCGAGCTCCGGCTCGACGCACCCTACACTCGGGTTCCGAGCTCCGGCTCGACGCACCCTACACTCGGGTTCCGAGCTCCGGCTAGGCGCACCCTCGATTCGGGCTCTGAGCTCCCGTTCGATACAACTTAGTTCTTCTGCCTTCCTCACTACTGTCCACGCCAAGTTGACAAGCCATCTGCCCGCGAAGGAAGGGGGAAGGAGCAGAGAAGAAAGGGGAAGGTGCAAAGAAGGAAGGCTTCGATTATTTGCATCGTCAATACAACGTACAATATACAACGTTTGTTCCAAATTAAAAGCAAGAGGTTAAGCGAAGTCTTCGTCTAAGCCAAGCAGGAACCGGAAGCCTCTTTGGTCCAGACAGTCACCCGGGCCGGAGCCCGCCCTTGTCTGAGGCTCTGGCGCTGTGCGCTTAGACTTCTCTTTCCTCTTCTGCCTTTTCTCTTCTTTCCTTTGGGCGTGAAAGTTCCTCTGATCTTCTTGCAATTGAGCCCAATTACACAAACCCTCGGCCCCGGACGATGCTTCGTTCGGATCAGCTTCTGTGTCAGACCAATCCACCGGTTCAGGCGACGAAGACGGAGCTCGGGGCTCTTTCTCTTCTTCTTTAATTAGGCTCAGAACCCCATGAAGAACTTCTGGGTCTGCATACCTGTCGATACCACGAGGAAGGACGAAGCACGCGGGCCAATTAGCTCTAAGGGCTTCGAAAATAGCCCATCAGTGTCGAAGGGCTCTGTCAGGCTCGAGTACCTCAATGTTGCAATCGCGAGCGGAGCAAACACCCTGAATAAGTTCCCGAAAAGCAAGTACCCTTTATTAATGCATAGATAATTTTCTAAACTATTACAAGATTTGCAGCACGAAGACCCTATGGAGACTACACCTTTGGGCCCGGTTGGCGCGCCGTGGCCGAAGGTGTCGAAGGGGTCGGAGGTTCGCTCAAACGAAGGGCCTCATCTAGCCAAGCCTTAACTGCGTCAGGGCCCTTGGCTTGCCAGGTCACCTGGAGGGCTCTCCAGGACTGAGCTACCGCCGGGCTCAGCGACAGGAGGTGGCTCCCCCCGAAGACGATGGGGTGTGAGCTCGAAGGCGAAGGAAGGGAGAGGCTGGATGTCTCGAGATGTCGGAGGATCCCGAGCGCAGTTACCCGGGCTGATATCTCACCGTACTTCAACACGGTGAGGCCTATCTGCCGGACGGCGGCCTGCACGAACTTTAGCCAGTGGCTAAGGGGCTCCTGGGCGACGTCGAAGGCCGTGCACCTGGTGCCATAGCGTGCCAGCACCCTCCGGAGGGACACTACGGTGTCGGCCGCCGTCTTTTCCCCCTGGGCCAACGCTTCGGTCGCCTCTTCATTCCGTGCCAGGAGGTCCGCTGCGGTCCGCTCTAGCTGGAGCACTCGGGCTTCAAGGGCCTCGGTGTTGGCCGAGGCCTCCCGGAGTTCGTCCATGTCCGAGACCTGAGCCTGAAGCACGAAGACTTCTCCTTCGAGTCGCTCCGCATCTTCGGCTCGGGACCGGAGCCTCTCCACCTCGGCAGCGTGGGCCCAAAAGGCGTCGACCTCTGCCTCGAGTTCATCCGCTCGAGCGGCCCGCGCTCGGAGTCCCTCCAGTTCAGCGACTCGGGCCTTGAGGGAGTCGACCTCCACCACTTGGGCCTCGAGCGCCTCGGCTCTAGCGGCCCTGCAGCGAAGGCCTTTGATCTCGGTCGCCTGCTCGCGGACTAACCTTTCGGCAGCATCCGCTCGGCTGGAGAGCTCCGAAGTGCTGTTCTCGCGGCGGCGGTGTTCGTAGAGTAGGGAGAGCATCGAGCCCTGCGCCAGCGCGGCTACCTGCACACGAAATGGCGAGTCAGGGAGGAGACTAGGGGCTCGTCAGGGGGTGCTCCGGGGAAATACCTGGCCCACGGCATTCTCGATGGCCCAGTTGAGCTCGAGGTTGTACGACAGGCTAAGCTCGTCTATCACCCGAGCCTCCCGCAAGCGCAGGTAGGAGTTGTGGACCGGGGCCACCCTCGATGCGAAGTCTTCGCCTTCCTCTAGGAAGGGGAACAAGAGGGGCACGCTAGAGCGTGCGCCCCTCAAGCTAGAGGGCGGCCGGGGCCGGACCCTGGTCTCTCAGTCAGCCACCTCGGAAGCTTCTTCGAGGGCCTCTTCTGACTCCACCTCGTCACCTGGCTCCAAGGCCCCCACCGCATTGGCAGGGACTTTGGACCCTGCGTTGGCGCCATCCTCGGAAGGAATCGGAGCCGGATCTGAGGCCCGAACGGACGTGCCTGCTCAGAAGAAACAGAGGTTAAGGTTGAAAGGGCCCGGTGCTTTGAGTAAAGGATGAACGAGTTTACGAACCTTCGTCCACGGCCTTGATGGAGGCTTCCGAAGGCTAGACGCCCCTCGTAGTGCCTGACCGATAGACAGATTGTCTATCGAGTTCACTGGGGAACCCTCCGCCGCTGCGGCGAGTCCGGCCTCGACGTCGGCGCTTCTTTCGACGGCTCCGAGGGGATCAGCAAATCCCCCCGGTCTAGGCTGTCGGTCTCCCTACTCCCTTTAGAGCTGGCGGAGATCCCCTCTAAGACTGGATCGCGCGGGGGGGGGGTAGACTTGGGTGACGGCGCCACTCCATTAACCGGCGCCTCCTGCTCGGCCCCGGAGCAGGCGCTGAAGGGTTCGGAGGGGCAGGAGTGCTTCTGGCTCCTTCGGTAGCCGGTCGCTCCGGTCGAACCAGATCCGGGACCGCTGGGGGACCCTCCGTTTCTGTCCCGGCTCCCTCGCTGGAATACCCCCATTCAGAGTGGGAGGCGGAGGAGCGAGCTGGAGAGAGCCTCCTCGGGCCCTTCACCATCTTCTTTTTCTTCGAAGGGCGCCTGGGGGAAGGGCCGGCCTCGAAGTCAACAACCCTCCTCTTCAAAGCGGCGCGAAGGATCTCCTCCGGGAGAGGTGGGGGGAGAGCTCGAGCATGTCCCACACGCGGTTAAGCCGCCCCTAGGATCCCACGAGCTCCACCCGCCATTTTTATTCAGCCGGGGTAGGAGCCCCGAGGATCTTCTCCACCATTCGGGCCACTTCCTCGGGCGTCTTGGCGACGAGCGACCCTGTACCCGAAGGTTAGGTCTGAAAACCTCCCGAGCGCAGTAAAAGACTAGCAGGACCAAAGAGAGAAGATGCTTACCGAGACGACGAGAGAGCTCCGTCGATGTTGATTCATCCTGGCTGCTCCGAAGCAATGCCGGCCACTCCTCCTTCAGCGGTGGGATCTCGAGGGCCACAAACTCCTCCGTTAGGTCCCGCATACTCATCTGGTGGGCGACGATTTGGAGAAGCTGGATCCAGGCGGAGACCGAGCCAGCGCTGGCCTCGATGACCACCTCCCTCCGGAACCAGATGTGGCGTGGAGGCCCGGCAAGTCCGGAGCTGAGCCCCACCCGGACATAGAACCATCGGTGCACCCACTTGGAGTACCACCGCTCGTTGATGGCCTTCACCGGGAAGGAGTCCGCGTACCTCCTCCGGAGCTGGAAATTGATACTCCCGAAGGCCAGCACCCGGCCATCCTTCTTCTTCGGCTGGCAGAGTGCTTCGTGCATTTGCGCGAAGACCTCCGCCCTGCCTTCGCAGCCCTCGGCGCACATGGCCCACTCGAAGATAGCGAGGCGAGCCACGGCGTTTGGGGACAGCTGCGGGAGCTCTAGGTGGAAGGCGTACAACACTCTAGCGAGGAGCTCCGAGGCAGGGAACCCCAGTCCCGCATCGAAGAAGGCCTCGAAGACGATGACCTCCCCTTCTCGCAGCGCTGGGACTGACTCCGGGCCCGGCTTCCTGGCCCTCGATTCGGGGACAAGGCGGCCCCTAGTTGCTTGTTCGATGGATGCGTCGGTGCTCGCCGATGGCCCCAGCTCCAGAGTCTGCTCCCGAAACCGCTTCGAAGTGGGATGGAGCTCCCGTGAGTCGCGTGCCTCCACCGGGCCTGAAGCTGTCGCCGCCGCCGCCGCCGCCGCCGCCACCACTTGGCGCTGCAGGAAGCGGGGGTCTACCACACGGAAGGAGCACTCTTCTCCGTCATAGCAAGAGGAAGCAAGAGAAAGCAAGGGCTCAAGAGCAAGCGTACGCCATTAAGAATGCTAAGGGACTAAGCGAGTGAGCAGGAGAGGGCTTGGCCGGCGCAGCAGGGGCTATTTAAGCATGGAGGCCGCTGCCGGTCCACCTTTCACCGCTCGATGCACGCGCGTAGCGGTCGCACGGCGCTCGCATTTAAGGCTTTGCTGGCGCCTCGGGTGCTTGTCACATTAACTGCGCCAAGTAATGCGCTAGCTCAACTCCTCGGGCACCGGAACTTGGCGGTCTAAGCCGCGTGGGCATCAAAGTGATCGGTCAAAGCTTTTTCCTTCGAAGGGGCGAGAAGCGACCACCTCGCCGAAGATGCTCCGAGATCGGCTCTCGGCCTCCGGACCCTAGGATGCTTCAAGGCTCCGAAGCGTCTCCAGAACGATCGAATAGGGCCGCCCCGCAGTGGGATTCAGTACCTCTACATAAGTCGATTTCTTATAAAGATTATCGGAATTATCATGTGCGCTTCCACCCTGTCTTGTGAAGGACCCTCAAGAGGAAAGAAGCGAGGGGCAACTGTTGGGGGAGATAATCCTGATGACAGTGGGGAGCGTGAAGGCCCGTATGGCTCTAAAGGAAGGCTATGGCTGGAAGACCCGAAGCCCTACACCGGAGGTGCCTGAGCCTCCGAACGAGGAGACTGGAGGCCTCCGGGGGCTCCGAGACATGCCGGAGGGGCCCTCGGGGGGGGGAAGCGACCAGCCAGATGCCGGAGGCCAACCTTCAGGAGGACCAGAGGCTCCGGAGGGAGGCCGTGTGTGGAGAAGACCTAGTCAAGACCGTACGGGGACAAGATCGTGATTGCCTGCGCCGTGTCGGGCGGCCTTTGCAGCGCCCGACACGGCCGATACGCTGTCAGAATCGCACCTTCTTGTCTGTACTATGTAACATCTACTTTGTCTATACCGCTGACCTAGGTCAGACCGAGTAGCAGTTGGGGTTTGGAGGCACCCGACCCTTCAGAGTGGGTCACCCTATAAATACCCCCCCAACTGCAGTTGTAATAAACACACGATCCGAGAATACAGTTTGCGCACAGCGCCCCATCACTTCCATCCACTGAGAAAACCTGTTGGTTCGATCCGTCGTTCCAACAGGAACTAGCTACAAGGCATGTAATAGATAGCAAAAGCATTCAGCCTACACATGCTAGTTACCAGAAGCAATTGTGATCATTTTTCAATTTTAAAGCATAAAAGCCATGCATATGACAGATATCAGACATATCAAGTGAACTGAAACAAAGCATGATCATCGATAAGTAATCAAAAGAATGTACCAGCTAGAATAAGTAAAGCAGGTCAATCATATAATAGAAGCAGGCTCAAAAGTGAATTTGAGTATGTATGATATGAACACACACAAAAAGACACAAGAAAAGAGTAAAGAAGAAAGAAAACTCACGCAAAATATCCTATAAAGGATACACAACACCCAAATCCCCTCGCAAACGCTCAAAAGTAGACTGATCTAGGGGTTTGGTGAAAATGTCAGCCAACTGATGATGGGTATCAACATGAAAAAGGTCAATGACACCTTTCTCATATTGATCCCTCAGAAAGGGAAAGCGAACATCAATGTGTTTGGTTTTTGAATGGAGACAAGGGTTTTTCCCTACACTAATAGCACTGGTGCTGTCGCAAAACAGAGGAACTCTAGTAGGAAAGAACAACCCAAAGTCTCGCAACGTGGAAATCATCCAAACTAACTGTGACAGCAGCTAGCAGCAGCTACATACTCAGCCTCAGTGGTCGAAAGTGCAACTCAAGATTGCTTTCGAGAAGACCAAGAGACAAGAGAAGAACCAAGAAACTGGCAAGTACCAGAAGTCGACTTGCGATCCAACCGGCACCCACCAAAGTCAGCGTCCGAAAAGCCAGATAAATCAAGAGATGATGATGCTGAATAATAAAGCTTAAAACCCTTCGAAGCGGCAAAAGCTAAAAGAATGCGAATGGAATCAAGACGGGCAACAGGGGTGAAGGATTCTTCAAAGTCAATACCTTCTTTCTGGCAAAAACCCTGAGCAACCAATCGAGCTTTTTTGCGCACCACAACCCCATCTTCACCTTGCTTGTTTTTGAACACCCACTTGGTGCCTATGGGGTTGCATCCGGGTGGCAGCTCAACTAGTGTCCAAACCCGATTGCGGACAAAATTCTCAAGCTCTTCTTGCATAGCATTAATCCAATTAGAGTCAGAAAGAGCATGAGAAACGTCTCTGGGCTCAAAAGATGCAACAAAAGCAGATTCAGCAAACACAACAAGTGAGTCAATAGATGAACGCAAAGTTCTTTCAGACAAATCACCGATGATGAGCTCTGAGGGGTGATCACGCTGAACTGCTCGGGATCCCTAGTGATCTGAGTTCACCTCACCGGAGTCAGCAACTGGCACCTCTGGACTCGACTGAGGGGGCTCGAACGAAGTGGCAGAAGTGATCAAAGGTCCGTCCATGTCCTCAGTCGAAGTCTCAGAAGGTGTGGGTTCTGCAGGCGGTGCAGAATGCCCACCCACATCAGCAGCTGGAGTGTCATCATCTTCTTCGAAGATGGACTCTCCGAGCTCACCATCTCCCGAAAGCTCAAAAGAAGGAGTCAAAGAAGGCAAGGACTCAACAAAAGAAACCTCACAAGTCTCGACAAGCTGCTGGGCGTCGAGGTTCCAAACACGGAAACCTCGAGAATGGAAAGCATAGCCAAGAAAAAACTCCATCCTAGCAACGAGACTCAAACTTGTCCAAATGCCTTCCCTTCTTGAGCACAAAGCACTTGCAGCCAAACGCTCGCAAGTGGCTCACCTTGGGCTGTCTGCCAAACCACAACTCGTATGAAGTCTTACCAAGGTAAGCTCTAAGAAAAATGCGGTTGGCCAGATAGCAGCTGTGTTCATGGCTTTAGCCCAAAAGCGCCTAGGAGTCCTATGCTCATCGAGCATCGTCCTAGCCATCTCGACTAGCGTGCGGTTCTTTCATTCCACGACGCCGTTCTGTGGGGGAGTGTAAGGAGCAGAAAACTGATGATCAAGACCCTGATCACTACCATTGTTCGTGAACGCAGAGCCGTTGTCAAAGCGAATCGCTCGCATCCAACCATTGTTCGCATTCTTCAGCTTCAAAATCAGGTCATGAACAAAATGAAAAGTTTCATCTTTAGACTCCAAAAATAAAACCCACGAGAATCGAGAAAAATCGTTAACAATCACAAGCGCGTACCACTTCCCACCAACTGAGCGTACCCGAGATGGACTAATAGTGTCCATGTGTAACATCTCGCCCGGATATGAAGTCATCACCTGAGTCACGGATGAGTGAGATGCGACAACCATTTTCCCGTGACGACAGGGATGGCAAACTAGATCATTCTCCATCTTAAGCTTGGGCAATCCTCAGATGAGGTCCATAGAGCTCAACCTGACTAGCAGATCAAAACTCAAATGGCACAACCTCCTATGCTACTTCCAGACCTTAGAGGAGGATCCAGCAATCAAACATTAAGAAGGGCCAAAAGAACTAGAGAAGTCAATCCGAAAAAACCTTACCAAAAGGTAAGATCTAGCAAATCAAAGACACTCTAGAATCAACCACAGAAGAACTGCCATTCTTAAAACGAACCTCCAAATCATCCTCAAGAAGTTGCGAAACAGAAATCAAATTAAAGTTCAAATTTCCAACCAAAGCAACATTCTTCAAAGATAAATGGTCTGAGATGTGAATTGACCCAATGCCGTGTACCTTCCCTTGACCACTGTTCTTGAAGGTGATGTATTCCTTGGAGCTCGGGGGAGAGAGACTGGAGAACCATCTGCGATGTCCCGTCATGTGGCGAGAGCATCCTGAGTCCATGATCCAAACGTCCTCCAGTCCCCGATCCTGCACAATCAGTGGTTGTAAGGGGGAGAAAATGGTCTGGCACCAGGTTTAGCAAAAGAACTAAACCAGTGTCGAGTCATCTGCTCAAAAGACGGAAAGCAGAAACCATCAGAAGAGTTTGGACCAAAACGCGGCTCAAAGAGCGGTCCATGGTTCTGCCTAAGACCTCGGCCACGAGGTCCAAGACCGTATCCAAAATGGCCTGGAGCTCTGGCGGCTCGAACACCACCATCTGGAGCACGGGCATGAAAGTCGTCTCCTCTACCACCAACTACACGACGCGGCCTGGCCTCCATCCTCTCCCCACATCAAGGAACTCTCAATCACTGCCCTGCTGGTAGAACTGCTCCTGGCCACCATGAGCTCTCTCTGCTCTCTCAACCCTTGGCTTTCAGCACAACTAGACTAGCTAGATGGGATGGGCAGTCAGCGCAGGGCATGATGACAGTGGCATGAGCATCTTTCAGCTCCAGCTGAGCGCTCTCAAGCTCAGTGGCCAAAGCGTCCCTCTCATCAACCCTTTCTGTGTACCTGGACCTCAGAGTCGACAGGTCACACAGAAGCACCTCACACTTTGGGCACTCACTGCTATCACCCAATCAAGGGGAAGAAGATAGACTCTCAATTCTACCGTTGGCCACGGCAAGCTCACTCTCCAGTTCATCTATCCTCTTCTTAGCCCCTCTAAGCAATTTTTCCTGATATTTCAACTCCTGACGATTACTTTCAAGTAAATCAACGATTTCACGTTCATAAGATGATACCTTTTCATTGTCGTCGTCGTCGGAGTCATCGGAGGAGCCCTTTTCTTCCTTATCCCCAAGAGCCATTGAGCAGAAGGTTTTGCGGGATCTTCGGCGTTGATGTGAGTGGCTCTTCGGCCTGTCCCCAAAGGCCATGAAGCAAAGGCCCGCTGGATCGTCGTTGTCCTTCCCCTTCCTGATGACAATCTCCTCATCGCTTGAGCTCGATGAAGAGGAAGAAGACGTGGACCGCTTGGAGTAGCTCTTCTCCATCTCGGTGAAGAAGGCCTTGTCGCGCTTCTTTTTCTCACGCCGGTAGTCCTTCAGGGCCTTTCTGAAGAATCTGGTCTTTGGCTTTCCCTTGGTGAAGGAAGAGCTATCGTGCTGGCCGGAGTCGTGGAAGCCACCACCGGTGCCCTTCTTGTGAACATTGCGCTTGGGGCAGTCGGCGATGAAGTGTCTTGGGTCACCACACTCAAAGCACCCAGATTTCATGCCGTGTCTTTTGAACATTCTCTTGTCATAAACACGATGCACCCGGTTGTTAAAAAGACACAGGTCATCATCTCCTAACGACTCGAGCTGGTCCTCAGTGATAGACATCAAGGAGAACCCAACATAGCTCACAGAGGAGGGGTCAGTAGAAGGTGTAGCAAGGGCCAAGGAGTTTGATCCAGAGCTAGTGAGATTTGATCTCAACTAGGTATCAACCTCAGTGGCCTTCAGCTTGCTAAACAACTCAGAAATTGTCAAGGTATCATAAGATGTGCTCTCAATGATAGAGGATACCTTGATCTCCCAGATTTTAGGATCCAAGGTATGGAGAACGTTGAGCGCCTACTCATGATCTGAGACTAACTGAACACCCTCTGCATTGTAGTCCCGAAGCTTGTTTATGATCGATTGAAAACGACCAAACAACGCTTCAACAGATTCACTCGGCTTCTGTGTGAAATTCTCATATTCACGCCGGTAGGTCTGATAGAGCCAAGCCTTAACCTAGGCTGTCCCCTCATGGTGTGCCTGAAAGGTAGCCCAGATCTCTCTCGCAGTGGTGAGATGGCTCACACAGTCAAATTCAGTGGGACCTAAACCAGAGAACAAAATATTCACTTCTTTGTTGTTGTTCTGATGCTGGGCAACAATATCTGGAGTAGTGCGCTCAACAACAAGCAACACTGTGAGGTAGAATGAATACAAATGTCCCAGATGTCCAAGCTTTGGCTCATGAGATAGGCTCGCATGCGAGTCTTCCAATAATTATAGCCATAAGCTTCCAAGTACGGGACCTTTCCGGGAGACGTCATGATCACTACTAGGGTTTAGAACCAGTTAAGGTATGGAAAAACCCTAACCAGGCTCTGATACCACTTGTAGGACCGAAAGTAGCGACCAGAGGGGGGTGAATGGGTGGCTAAAAAATTCTTTCGAATCAATGGCCTGCTCCCAACACCCAACGCACCTCAAAAGACTTATGAGGAAAACGTAAACAGATTGTCAAAGCCTAAAAGTATCTAGCCTATAAACAACCGGTGTCCTAGTCAAAGAAACACCAACATAGTGCTTAAAGGCAGATTAACAAAGCATTTAAAACATAGGCAGATCAAGGTTCACAGAAATAACTCATCACAACAATTAATCTGAGTGCACGTAAAAAGAGATGAGTCTTACTGTTCAAACATTTGTCTCTTGTTCGGTACTTAACGAAGCCTGAGCAGTGCGAAGCCTGTAGTTGTCGAAGCCGGCTTCGAAACCCTTGTGCGAAGGCTGACGGAGTTGAAGCCTATTCGGAGAGGTCGTGCGAAGCCTGAATAGAGCTGCCGAAGTCTGTGCGAAGTATGCAGTACTGAAGGTTGTTGATGTCGAGCCAAGGTGTGCCATGAAGTTGTTGTGCGAAGGTGTAGACAGTGAAGCTAGCTTCGAAACAAACTCCGAAAAACAGAACTTGCGAACTGCACTGAAAACTATGGGGCCCACGACAAAACACTTCGAACCGGAGCGTACAACTTCAGTGAAGTTCGACTGCGGAGCTTTGTAAAGCTTAATCAAAGCCTACAGTCGAAGTACCTTCGCATAGTGCAAAAAGGAACAACGGAGTATTCGGCAAAGCTTCGAAGATCAGGAGTTTAGCACAGGAAAAATTAACTTCGAAGCCTGTTCCTGTAGGGACGTCGCATAGACGAAGTCAACCCTCGTAATGGCCTTGAAGCCTTTAGAGCAATCTGATCGAAGCCTGCTTTGCAGCACACTTCACAAAACACACCCCGGGCAAAAACTTCTCTACTCCAAACAGACAAAGTCAAAACAGTTCGGAGGTATACTTCGAACACAAGTAGACCAAGAACCCTTCGAACTTGGTCTAGCTTCGAAACAGAGACCTCAAGTAAGGACTTCAGAACCTTGAACGAAGCTCGACCGAAGCCTACCTCACAGAACAGAAAGACTTCGAACAAAGATTAACAGCAGAGTTCGAACCTTCGCTTGAACCTTCAAGAAATATGCAAACTCCCTTCTCTCGATCAGAACGCCATGACAAGAAAATACTAATAAAAACTTAGCTGTAGCCTAGATTCAGAATAGCCTGACACACAACAGCTAGAAGCCTATGGCATTGAAAACAACACGGCAGACCAAATCGTTGCAAAGATAAAATAAGCTGAGCACGCAAAACGAAGCAACCAGGGAATCACTTCACAGCGTAACGATTTGAGAGCAACACAGAGAGATCCGAACCTGGGCGGAGGAATCCCAGAAAAACAATCCAGAAGAAACAACAAGTAAACGTGATGAACAGAGAGGAAAACCTTGCTAGCGGCGCACACTAGGGAAAACAAGATGACCCAATCCTTTGATTAAAAAAGTGATTTCAGAAACGGTGACCTAACCCTAGGGATTGGGGCCCTATTTATAGGCAGCCCAATAGCCTAGGAATATTCCAACAGACCCTTAGGGTTTTTTACAGACGCTGAAATAAATGGAAAAGACTAAACTGCCCTTAGGATATTTTTACAGACTTGACTGACTGACTACGGGCCTAAGGACAAAATAGTAAACTCCTATTTACATATGACTTATCTGGAAGCGGAGCATTCGTAGCGACTACGGCTTCGCCTCACAACAGTCCGATCTGAGATCAGCGGTCGTCAGTTTTGCGCCGAAACTAACAAAGCGTCCACCGACTTTGCACAAAGTACCCAGATTGGGCCGGGCCGATTCCGCAGCTCTCTCAGCCCGGCAATTGCTCGCCGCCCGTGTACCTGAGTCAATCCTGGTCAACAACCCAGTGGATCCTCTGCTGCTCCTAGCCCATGTACCCGGATTGGGCCAGCCCGACTTCGCGGCCCCTCTGCCCGACAGTCGCTCGCTGCCCGTTTACCTGAGTCACATGCGGCCTAGAGACAACAGGTCTTCTCTCTCTTTTTAGTCCTCTTTGACTACCGTTGACAATGACTCATCACATCTGGAGCCATGAGGCCCACGCTCTTCAGCATGGCTCCTCATTTGGCGCCACCTCCGCTCTGTCTCAGACGAGGGTCTCAGTTTCCATCTGAGAACCCTCTTCATCATCCCCCCAAGCAGAGCTTCAAATTCCTTCGTCATTTGTGCATCTGCATCATCTTCTTATTTGGACTGCTCCAGTGATGAGATGGTCGACTTCAAAGGGGTACGAGCCTTTGGCTTGCGGGCTATCTTGTTCATCGGCATCTTCACCAAGACGGAGGCCCCGGCCTCAGCTTTCCTTTTCCTCGGTGTCGGTTCTGTCGTGGACAAGTCTAGAAGGGTTGGGGGCTTGACTCTGAGTACACTCCATACTCGGTTGAATCGCTCCCACTTCCCGACCAACATCACTCTCCACTCCTTCTCCACAAGAGTAGGAGCTCCGAGAACTTTCTCTGTTGCTCAGACTATTTGCTCCGGAGTCAGCGACATCCGCATAGCTAAAAGATAAGATATCATCTAATTAGTTAAGTAAAATTGAATCAATATATGAATGAAACATTTTGATGTATGATATGTAGGAAGCTTACCTGCGAAGTTTGAAGGGATTTCTCGAAGTCCCCCTCTGGGTTCACTTCGAAGTGGATAGGCTAGTTAGCCATCAAAGGAGGAATTCGGAGGGCAATGAATTCCTCCACTAAGTCGCACATACTCATGCGTCGACTTATGGTGTACAGTAACCGAAGGCATACCTGATCTCTGCTTCCCTCTGGTACATGATCTCTTCTCGGGGCCCCGCAAAGGCAGAGGCCGTGCCCACCTCCGCATAGAACTAGCGGAGGATCAATTCTGAATACCACCGGTCGTTGATGGCCTTCACTAGAAACCGGTCTTGGAAATCATCCCAAAGCTGGAAATTTATGCTTCCGAAGGCCACCACCATCTTATCTCCTCCTGGTCCTGTGTTTGTCTTTGGTTGACATGAATCCTTGTGGAGAGCTGCGAAGATCTCTACTCTCCCCACACACCCTTCGGCCCATAAGGGCCATTCGAAGATGGCTAAGTGAGCAATGGCATTCGAAGAAAGTTGAGGAACTTTTACATGGAACAGATCCAGTACCTCCGTCAAGAAGTCCTCAACAGGGAGCTCGAGTCTGGCTTCGAAGAAGGTTTCAAACACCACGACTTCTCCTACTTGCGGAACCAAAATAATTTCTTTTCCAGGGGACCACACCTTCACTCTGGGCCGCAGCTTCTCGGCAACCACCTCTAGTATCGTCTTCTTCAAGCAGGTCAACGCCCCAAGGCGATACGATTTATCTGTATACTTGGTGGATGTCGTACGGAGATCACGAGGACCGGTGGGCCGAGGTTTCTCCAAAGGTCCCGCCACCACTGCCACCGCCACCATGGCCTACTACCAGGCCAATGCCGAGGCCGACACAAGAACTTTGGAGCTAGTTTTCTCCATCGGAGAAAGCTAGAAAGATTGGAAATGGACACTCGAGAAGGAGAAAAGCAAGTCTACATAGCAGTTGGTAACGTGCTTAAAAATCACTATTCCCCTCCTTTTATAACCCCTAAAGTCCTTTGTGTTGTATGTTACAAAGCAACATTTGGGTTGCTTTGTTTCAGTTTCGATGCCGTTATGACATGCAGGGCCACTACAGTGAAGACTTACAACCGCCGTGAGATTGAGCGACCATTATCCTTCTTGGAGAGTAATGGCTCTAATTTGGGTCTAATAGCTCTAAGATCTAATGTCTAGTTTGGCTCCGAAGAATCTCTGACTCTAAAGCCGCCTTCTTGGACACCTCCGAATGGATTTCAGGTCTGGAGATTTCTTATCCACGAAGACATTATTACCAATGGTTCTAAGGACATTCACTTTTTTTCTAAGTTTTAAACATGAAAATATTTCTTGTGTATACTGCCTTCTTCACTGCATAAGGAATTCAGAGAGTCATATTCGAGGGCTACTGTTAGGGTAAAATATTTCATCCTCAGCATCATGTTAAAACCTCTACATCAACGCTATCAGAAGACAAAATGAAGTCAGAAGCTTTGATCTCCGAAGGTCGTAAAACATCAAGACTTCGCTGCATTTGGAGCCTTCTACAATAAAAGTATCTGCAAAGGCTTCGTCATGACAAATAATCCTGGAACCTCTTTACTCGAAGGGGTATTGCCAGCAAGGATAGAAGAATTACTTTCTCACTATTGACTTAGTCTTTTACCCTTTTAACCCTACGAAGAATATTAAACAATATCTTCTAAGTCGGTTGTAATTAGAGGGTAAAGAGATCTTTTCCTAATGTATCTTGTCTATAAATACCCCTCTTCGTTCTGTAAGGGTATCAGATACTCATGTATTCAATATACACTTCGAACTATCTCAAGCTATTATTCAATTTGAGGCTTCGAATAGTCCACATAAACAAACACTTCGTTTGTCAGTCTTTCGAGTTTACTAAACCTGTTAGCGTAATCGTTTGTGCCAACACATAGTGAGAGGGCGAGTGAGCTATTTGCCATAGTACATATTGATGTGTGTGGTCCAATGAGTCACATGGCTAGGAATGGTTTGCAATACTTTATCACTTTTACCGACGATTTTAGTAGATATGGCTATGTCTACATGATGAGGCATAAGTGGGAATCCTTCAAAAAGTTCAAGGAGTTCCAGAATGAAGTACAAAATCATACGGGCAAGACAATTAAATTTCTATGATCTAATCATGGAGGTGAATATTTGAGCCATGAGTTTAGTGATCCTTCGAAGCAGTGTGGAATTGTTCCACAACTGACTCCATCCGGCACGCCCCAATGGAATGGGGTGTCCGAGCCGAAAAAGCTCACTTTATTTGATATGGTGAAGTCCATGATGAGTCACACTGATCTTCCATTATCCTTTTGGGGTCACGCACTAGAAACCGCAGCTTTCACGATAAATAGAGTTCCATCTAAGTCAGTAGAGAAGACGCCATCTGAGATGTGGTCAAGGAGGCGTCCTAGTTTGTCTTTTCTAAAGATTTGGGCATGTGAGGTGTATGTCAAACGTATGACATCTAACAAGCTCTTTCCTAAGTGTGACAAGTGCTTCTTTGTGGGATATCCTAGGGAAACTGAAGGATACTATTTCTATAATAGAGAGGAGGGGGCAAAGTGTTTGTCGCTCAGAATGGTGTATTCCTTGAGAAAGAGTTTCTCTCAAAAGGAGTTAGTGTGAGGACCGTGCATCTCGAAGAGGTTCGAGAGCCGCTGGAAAGTGTTTCAAATCCCACTGAACAACAACAGGATGCGCAAGGTGTTGCAGAGCTTGTTGTCCATGTGCCAGCCCCACGGAGGTCTGAGAGGGCTAGCCATGCACCAGAGAGGTTCATGTTTTTGACCACCAGGCATCGTGACGTGATGTTGTTGGACAACGACGAGCCCAAGACTTATGCGGAAGCAGTGATGGGACCAAACTCTGAGAAATGGCTTGGAGCCATTGGATCTGGGTTGGAGTCCATCCAAGAGAACCAAGTTTGGAACTTGGTTTACCCACCCGATGGTGTAAAAACTATTGAGTATAATGAATCTTCAAGAAAAAGATAGACGTTGATGGAAATGTTCACATCTATAAGGCATGATTGGTGGCGAAAAGTTTCATACAGATTCAAGGTATTTATCATGATGAAACATTTTCGCCCGTCACCATGCTTAAGGCTATTCAGATCATCCTAACAATTGCCGCATTTTAGGATTATGAGATATGGCAAATACATGTCAAGACAGCTTTCCTAAATGGCAACCTAAGTGAGGATGTGTATATGACACATCCAGAATGTCTTGACGATACGGAAAGTTTCTAAGATGCAAAAGAGTCCATTTATGGACTGAAGCAAGTTTCTCGAAGTTGGAATCTTCGCTTTGATGAGGTAGTCAAAGGGTTTGGCTTCATAAAGAACGAAGAAGAGCCTTGTGTTTACAAAAAGTCTAGTGGGAGCTCACCTGTGTTTCTGGTCTTATATGTGGATGAAATATTGTTGATCAGAAATGACATTCCTTTGTTGAATGATGTCAAGACTTCATTGAAAAACAATTTTTAGATGAAAGATCTTAGAGAGCCAGCATACATTTTTGGCATAATGATCTATAGAGATAGATCAAAACGGTTAATTGGATTAAGCCAAAGTATGTACATTGACAAGGTTTTGAAACGGTTCAAAATGCAGAATTCTAAGAAGTGTTTTCTACCAATGTCACGTGGTATTTCTCTTAGAAAGACTCAATGTGTTTTGACACCTAATTAGATAGAGAAGATGAGTGTGATCCTATATGCCTCCGCAATTGGATCCATCATGTATGCCATGCTGTGTACACGCTCAGACGTGTCATATGCTCTAAGTGTTTTGAGCAAGTACCAATCGAACCCAAGTGAAAGTCACTAGGCTATAGTAAAGAGTATCCTCAAGTACTTGAGAAGGTCTGAGGAAATGTTCCTAGTATACGGTGGTGATGAGGATCTCATTGTAAGTGGTTACATGGATGCTAGCTTTCAGACCGGTAAAGATGATTCTCGATCGCAATCTGGCTCTGTGTTTTGCATCAATGGAGGTGCAGTGAGTTGGAAGAGTTCCAAGCAAAAGATGGTGGTCGATTCTACACCAGAAGCTGAGTATATCGCTGCTTTAGAAGCGGCGAAGGAGGTCGTTTGGATCAGGAAGTTTGTTTCTGAGTTGGGAGTTGTTCCTATTGCTTCCAGTCTAGTGGACCTCTGAGGAACCATGTTGAAGAGCATAGGCCTTATCGCTCCAGATGTGATGAGTGATTGTCAACGGAAGTCAAAGAGGAGACATGAAGAGAAGATGAGACCTGCCGTGTCTGGGGCACGTGTGACTAAGGTACACGGGCAGCGAGCGAAAGCCGGGTAGAGCAGCCATGGAGTCAGGCTGGCCTAATCCGAGTACATGGGCTAGGAGCAGCAGAGGATCCACTGGTCTGTTGACCAGGATTGACTCAGGTACATGGGCGGCAAGCAATTGCCGGGCTGAGGGTGCTACGGAATCGGGTCGGCCCAATCCGGGTACCCAGTGCGAAGACGGTGGACGCTTTGTCAGTTTCGGTGCAAAACCGACAGCCAATGATTATCTTTATTTAGGATTTTAATATTTAGCCTTTAGGTCCACAGTCTTTGTTATTCGAGTCAGTTAAATAGTCTAAGGGCATTTTAGTAATTTCCAATTTTATTTTTAGAGTCAGTGTAATTTACACGGAAGGGTAAATTAGTCTTTTCCCTTTATTAGTGGGCTGCCTATAAATAGGCCCCAACCTCCTAGGGTTAGGGTTGACTGTTTTTTGCAATTAATCTACAATCCAATTATTTCCACCGGTGATTTTCATCTGCTATTTCGTCGCCGCCGCCGCTGTTGTTCATCTTCCCTAAAAATCGTAGTCGTCGTCGTCGTCTTTTCTCTCCACCTAAATTAGCAGCAAGTAGCGCCTGCGGCTCGGCAGCGTGGCGCAGTGGAAGGCAGCAGCATGTGGCTCGGCAGCGTGGTGCAGCGGCAGGCAGCAGCATGCAGCAGCCAGAAAAGCCGCGCCTACACGGGACGCTAGCTCCTAGCGCAGCCTAGGCGCACCTAGCTGCACGGTGCAGCAGCCCTTGTGTGGCTAGCCTTTGCATCTGCAGCGCACGGCAGCCGAGGTGCAGCATACGACGCGTGAGTCCGGTAGTGACTGCAATTCTAGATGCAAGGCAGGGCACGTTTATCGAGGCGCGCAGCACGCAACGAAAAAGAAAATACAACACAGTTTTTGCGTGCGGCGGAGACCAAGCAACAGTAGCTAGGAGCGGCCGGAAATTTTTCTTTCCCGTGCGGCGACATCAAACACAAGTAATTTTTCTAATCTAATCTCCTATTTTTCCGGCAGATTAATTAAATCAATAACTCTCTATTCTTGTTTAGCACGTGAATCTGATTAGTGGTTTCGTGATTAATTTTTGACTGCTAAAACCTTATTAGTGCTCGCATATTATTTATTTAAATATTTTTAGTTTGTTCATATAAAAAAACAAAAAATAGTCACAGTAATATTTTTTCTTCTCGATTTACGTGCAATTCATTACTTTTATTTCTGAATGATCCATGATTTATTCACTTGATTAGTATTTTATTTTCAGATTGCAATCTGAATATTTATTGATATATCTAGGTGTTTTCCTGTGCACATCAAGTATTTATTAAATCATCTGAGAACATATTTTATTTACTGCAATTATTTTGTTTAGTTTAATTTATTTTAAATTTCGTTGTTGATATCATTTTAATTAGGACACCGGTCATTTTTAGGCTAGACAACTTTAGTACCTGTGATCTGCTTTGCTACTGCTGTTTGTGTGTCGAGGTGCGTTGGGTGTTGGGATTAGGCCATTGATTTGGAAGAATTTTTTAGGCGCCCATTCACCCCTCCCCTCTGGTCGCTACTTTCGATCCTACAAGTGGTATCAGAGCTAGGTTAGGGTTTTTCCATACCTTAACCGGTTCTAACCCCAGGTAGTGATCATGACTTCTTCTGGAAAGGTCCCGTCACTTGAAGCTTTTTCTACACTTATTGGAAGACTCGTATGCGAGCCTATCTCATGAGCCAAAGCTCGAACATTTGGGATATTTGTGCTCACGCTACATTTTCTATACTTCCTGTTGCTGAGCGCACTTCTACTGATATAATTGCCCAGCATCAGAACAATAGCAAATCAATGAACATTTTATTTTCTGGTTTAGGTCCTAGTGAGTTTGAGTGCGTTAGCCATCTCGACACTGCTCGAGAGATCTAGGGTACCCTCCAGGCACACCATGAGGGGACAGCTCAGGTCAAGGCTAGGCTCTATTAGACCTGCCGGTGTGAGTATGAAAATTTCTCACAGAAGCCGGGTGAGACTGTTGAGGTTTTGTTTGGTCGTTTTCAATCGATCATTAACAAGCTTCGGGCCAACAAGGCCGATTGTGATCAGCTGGTCTCAGATCTTGAACAAGCGCTCAAGGTTCTTCATACCTTGGACCCTAAGATCTGTGTAGGACCGAAAGTAGAGACCATAGGGGGGTAAATGGGCGCCTAAAAATTTCTTGCTAAACTATATTTTAATCCCACCACCCAAAAGATCTTCACCAGACAAATACTATTTGCAAAGTAAATTTCAGGAATTAAAGTTGTCTAGCTTAAAACTTGACCAGTGTCCTATTTAAAATGAGATTAAAAAATCTAAATGAAATTACTGCAGTAAATAAAAACACCTAGAAAACATACATGAAATATTTATATTTCAGTCTAGAAATGAAATACTAATCAAATGAATAGAACATGAATCACTAAAAATTAATTCAGAATTAAACCGAAAATACTGCAGGTAAAAACTAGAATCAAAATATAACTACGACTAATAAATTTTTCTTTTCTTTTTATATGAGTAGATTAAAAAAACTACCTGCGTCATTGACTTTGCCTTCCATTTCGCTCTTGCGCCGGTGGAAAACTGAAAATAGGCAAAATTTTCGAGACGTCGACTGAAGCAACGTCCGACGTGCCAAAGCTTTTTCCCGTCATGGTGGAAATTGCTGCTGGACGCCGCGTGCGGCACTTCTAGAATTCCCGCCGAGCAGGCTGCCAAAACACGTGACGCGCGGCAAGCCGGAGAAGACAGGCGCCGGTGAAAAACTGGAGGTAGTGATGCGTCGTGGGGCCCGCATGGGAAACAATCTCTCTTTCTTCACGCCGGCGGGAAAGCTTGCGCTGGGCGGCTGCAGACCTTGGTCACCGCACCCTATGCGCTAGCGGCGCCTCCGAACACCTCTGGCAAAAAACGGCACGACGATGGCGAAAGGAAAATTTTTGGATCCAAAAATTTGCGATGAAATGTGGACTGCAGATTGATCTATTGAAAACGGTCGCACTATCCCCAAAGGGATAGGGCCTATTTATAGGCAAATCCTAATACATGAAAAGACTACTTTACCCTCGGGTAAAATAAACTAACTCTAAAATAAATTCCAAAAATTACTAAAATATTCTTAGAAAAATTAACTGACTGGAATAAAAATATTCTAAACTTAAAAACTAAATATGAATATCCTAAAAATGAATTAAACATAGATTGTCAGTTTTACGCCGAAACTGACAAAGCGTCCACCGTCTTCGCACCGGGTACTCGGATTGGGCCGACCCGACCCGGCAGCTTCCTCAGCCCGGCAATCGCTCGCCACCCATGTAGCTGAGTCAAACCCAGTCAATAGACCGGTGGATCCTCTGCCGCTCCTGGCCATGTACCCGGATTGGGCCAGCCCGACTCCGCGGCTCCTCTGCCCAGCCGTCGCTCAATGCTCGTGTACCTGAGTCACATGCGCCTCAGACTCGGCAGGTCTTCATCTCTCCCTTCCATTGACATCCGTTGACAATCACTCATCACATCTGGAATATCAAAACCATATTCTTCAACATGGTTTCTCAATCTCCCCCTTGATGAGTGCATTGTCAACACCCTTTTCAGCTCATCTCCAGAACCTGCAAAACATGTGGAAATAAACAAGAAAACAAAACAAAACAAAAATAGAAGAAAGGAAATAAAAGTTTAACCCTAATGACCAAAAGCCAAACAGAAGCACGAAAACGGTCATTATAGTTAACCAAAAAATAAAGACTTAAAAACGAGTGCAAATCTCAGAATTACCAACAAGGAAACTAAAAAGTAAACTCCAAAATTTCTCCCCCTTGTTGACAATTGGACTCATCAAGTGAGACTAAATGCACTTAAAGAGACATAAACACAAAGTCCCCATGAAATGTAGCTCCCCCTCAAAATATGCCATGAATGCAGATGGGGTGCAGGTGGAGTGTACGAAGCATGCTTCTTATATATGATTGACTGCAATTACAACATCTAACAGGTATAACGAAAGATATATTGTCTAAGATACATGACATGATCAGTGCAATAGATGATATCTTAATAAAGTCATTAGCACACATTTTTCGATTTTTGCAAAACAAAAGCATCACCACTTTTTCTAGTAGACAAGCAAAGTAAAGCATGAGATGCAAAAGCTAACTGATATCTACCAAGATAAGCATTGTCCAAAACAAAGTGCTTTAGCAAACTTGTCATCTTTTTTTTTTACTTTTTCAGACTTTTTCTTTTTCTTTATATTTTTCATTTCTGCCCGGGGTTATTTGCATGTCAAACCTTATGCTAACCGACCAAGTCAAGCCTAGGCCAGAACTGGACCATCAGAAGCTTAAGACATTGGTCTTGGCATACATTACACCGTCCTAGTTCATACTAAAGTGCTATGGTAAGCAGTCCAGAACAATGCAATGCGACAAAGCAAACCCACCTGGATCTTTTCTGATAATCATAAAAAATGCATAAATTTTTCATTTTTCTGAATTTTTATCATTTTTATAGCACATTTTTCATATTTAAAGCATATAGATGTTCAAGTTGCATATCTGCATCTATGTAAGGATCTAGCTACAAGGCATTTAAAAGATAGCGAAAGCATTCAGCCTACACATGCTAGTTACCAGAAGCAATGGTGATCATTTTTCAATTTTAAAATATAAAAAACCATGCATATGACAAATATCAGATATATCATGTGAACTGAACCAGAACATGATCATCGACAAGTAATCAAAAGCATATACTAGCTAGAGAAAGTAAAGCAGATTAATCATATAACAGAAGCAAGCTCAAAATGTGATTGATGATTATGCAAGATATGAACACACACAAAAAGATTTAATAAAAAATAAAAGGAAAGTAAAAAATGACTCAAAGTATCCTAGAAAGGATACACAACACCCAAATCCCCTCGTAAACGCTCAAAAGTAGACTGATCTAGGGGTTTAGTAAAAATATCAGCCAACTGCTGATGGGTATCAACATGTATAAGATCAATGACTCCTTTCTCATATTGATCCCTCAAAAAGTGAAAGCGCACATCAATATGTTTGGTTTTTGAATGAAGACATGGGTTTTTTTCCTACACTAATTGCACTAGTGCTATCACAAAATAAAGGAAATCGCGAAGGAAAGAATAACCCAAAATCCCGCAAAGTAGAAATCATCCAAACTAACTGAGAACAGCAGCTAGCAGCAGCTACATACTCAGCCTGAGTAGTAGAAAGCACAACTCCAGATTGTTTTCTAGAGGACCAAGAAATAAGTGACGAACCAAGAAGCTGGCAAGTACCGGAAGTAGACTTGCGATCCAGCCGGCACCCACCAAAATCAGCATCTGAAAAACCAGCTAAATCAAGAGACGATGATGCAGAATAATAGAGACCTAAATCAGGAGCATAAGTAAGATACCTGAAAATACGCTTCACAGCCTACCGGTGCGATGCGCATGGCGAAGACTAAAAATGCGCACACACACCCACAACAAACTGAATGTCCGGTCTCGTTGCAGTCAAGTATAGTAGCGAACCTATCATCCCTCTATACTCTCTCTCTCATTTACCTTGACGCCGTCTTCGTCCTTGTCCAGACCTCCAGATGTACCCATTGGTGTCATTTGTGGCTTTAGCTCTCCACCAAAATCAAATTTCTTTAGCATATCCCGTGTGTACTTACCCTAGTGGATGAAAATGTCATCCTTGGTCTGCTTGATCTGGAGCCCTAAAAAGTACTTGAGTTCTCCCATGAGACTCATCTCAAACTCGCTATGCATCTTCTCAGAAAACTTGGAAACAAGCTCATTAGTAGAACCACCAAAAATAATATCATCCACATAAATTTGAGCAACCAATAAGTCTGCGCCATCTCTAAGCAAGAAAAGAGTCTTGTCCACAGAACCCATCACAAAACCTTTCTACAACAAGAACTGCTTCAGGCGATCATACCAAGCCTTGGGGGCCTGCTTCAGACCGTATTAAGCCTTCTGCAACTTGTAAACATGTCGTGGAAATTTAGGATTCTCGAAACCGGGGGGTTTCTTAACATAGACCTCCTCCTCTATATACCCGTTTAGAAAAGCACTCTTGACATCCATTTGATGAAGCTTAAAACCTTTAGAAGCAGCAAAGGCCAAAAGAATACGAATGGACTCAAGGCGAGCAACAGGGGCGAAGGTCTCTTCAAAGTCAATGCCTTCTTTTTGACAGAAACCCTGTGCCACTAATCGAGCTTTGTTGCGCACCACAACACCATCTTCTCCTTGTTTGTTCTTAAACACCCACTTGGTGCCTATGATGTTGCATTCAGGTGGCAGTTCAACAAGTGTCCAAACCCGATTGCGAACAAAGTTTTCAAGCTCTTCTTGCATGGCGTTTATCCAATTTGAATCAGAAAGAGCATGAGTAACATCTCGGGGCTCAAAACTAGCAACAAAAGCAGACTCACCAAACATAGCAAGTGAACAAGCTGAGGAACGTAAAGATCTCTCCGTAAGATCACCTATGATGAGCTCTGAAGGGTGATCACGCTGAATTGCTCGGGATGCTAGGTGATCTGAAGTCACCTCACCAGAGTCAGCAACTGGCTCCTCTGGACTCGGCTGAGAAGTCATCTTACCGGAGTCAACACCAGGCACAACTGGACTCGGCTGAGAGGGCTCGATCGAAGTAGAGGGAGTAATTATAGGTCCGTCCTCATCCTCAGTCGAAGTCTCAAGAGGTGTGGGTCTGTAGGCGGTACAGAGGGCCCACCCTCATCATCAGCAGGAGGATCATCATCTTCCTCGAAGATGGACTCTCCAAGCTCATCATCTCCAGAAAGCTCAAAAGAAGAAGTCGGTGAGGGCAAAGACTCATCAAAGGAAACCTCACACGTCTCAACAAGCATCTAGGAGTCTAGGTTCCAAACACGAAAGCCTCGTGAATGCAAAGCATAACCTAGAACGACTCCATCCCAACAACGAGACTCAAACTTATCCAAATGTCCTCCCTTCTTGAGCACAAAGCACTTGCATCCAAAAGCTCGCAAGTGACTCACCTTAGGCTGTCAACCAAAGCGCAACTCATATGATGTCTTAGCTAAGTAAGCTCTAAGGAAAATGCGGTTGGCAAGATAGCAAGCTGTGTTCATTGCTTCAGCCCAAAAACGCCTAGGAGTCCTATGCTCATCAAGCATCGTCCTGGCCATCTCGACAAGCGTGCGGTTCTTTTGCTCAACAACGCCGTTTTGTGGGGGAGTGTAAGGAGCAAAAAACTGATGATCAAGACCCTGATCACTACAAAAGCTGACAAACTGAGAGTTCTTAAACTCAGATCCATTGTTTGAATGAATTGCTCGCATCAGACCATTTTTCTCGTTCTTCAGCTTCAAAATCAGGTCATGAACATACTGAAAAGTCTCATCCTTAGACTCTAGAAAGTAAACCCACGAAAATCGAGAAAAATCGTCAACTATCACAAGTGCGTACTCGAGCTGGACCTACTGTGTCCATGTATAATAGCTCTCCCGAGTACGAAGTCATCACCTGAGTCACAGGTGCGTTAGAAGCAGCAACCATTTTCCCATGACGACAAGGATGACACACTAGATCCTTCTCCATCTTAAGTTTAGGCAATCCTCCGATAAGATCCATAGAACTCAATCTAACAAGTAAATCAAAGCTCAAATGGCCTAACCTTCTATGCCACTTCCATAACTCAGAGGAGGATCCGGCCATCAGGCAGCGAGAAGGGCCAGAAGTACTAGAGAAATCAATACGAAAAACCTTACCGAAAGGTAGGACTCGGCAAACTAAAGATCCTCCAGTGTCGACAACAGAAGACATGCCCTTCTTAAAGCGCACTTCTAAACCATCATCAAGCAGTTGCGAAATAGAAATTAGATTAAAGTTCAGATTTCCAACTAAAGCAACATTCTTTAAAGAGAATTGATCAGAAATACGAATCGACCCAATACCTTGTACCTTCCCTTGACCACTATTCCCGAAAGTGATGTATTCCTTCGAGCTCGGGGAGTGAGGCTGGAGAACCATCTGTGGTGTCCCGTCATTTGGCGAGAACAACCTGAATCCATGATCCATACGTCCTCCAGTCCTCGATCCTGCAAGATCAACGATCATGAGTAGGAGCAAATGGTCGACCACCAGGTCTAGCAAAAGTACTAAACCAGTGTCGGGCCATCTGCTCGTATGTAGGAACGCAGAAGGAATCATATGAGTCGGGACCTAAATGCAGCTCAAAGCACGGTCCTCTATTCTACCTAAAATCACGGTAAGGAACTCTGCCGGAATGGAAACCACCCTCCAGAGAACGGTCGTGAAAACCGTCTCCTCTACCACCACCTACACGACGTGGCCTGGCCTCTAGCCTCTCTCTATGTCGAGGGACTCTCTGTCTACCACCCTACTGGTAGAACTGCTCCTGCCCACCTCGAGCTCTCTCTGCTCACTCAACCCGCTTCCTCCTGAAGCAAAACTCCTCAAGATGCCCGTCTCTCTGACAAAACTCATAGTGATAGGTAGGCTTCTTGAGATGTTGTTGTGGCTTAGGATTCTTAGGCTTGGTGGTATTTGGTGTAGCATCCTTGGTGTGAGATGGTCCAGGTAAAGAATCAAGAGAAGTGTGAAGAGTTTTAGGCTTAGGAATCCAGATCTACTTCTTAGGTGGAGCTTTAGGTTGTTCTTGGATCACTCCATCCTTGGGCTGACTATCCTTAAAGGACTCAGTGGAGTGAGTCTTGGGATATCTCTGTTCGGGATTCATCTTACTCCACAACACTGCACGGCTAATGGCGCTCTCAAAATCAGCCTTGGTATATGTGTACCCTACCCCAAAACCATCCTGTCTCTTGAACTACTGAATCATCATGCCGAGCTGTGGCTCTCTAGCATTAATCCAACTCAGGATCGAACGAAGGTAAAAGTTCTCGTTCTGAACATCAGCTAGCTCCTCTCTCAAAGAAGCTAACACCTCCACCTGAGACAAGCAGATCTCACACTCTTTATCAGCTTTGACAAACTTCTCAACTTTTAGCTTGATCAACTCCATTCTAATGGACAGGCAGTTCTCACAAACAGTTGATGGAACTGACAAAGTCTCAAGCTCTAGCTTAGTCTGCTCCAACTCACCTCTCACTCCAACTAACTCGCTCAACTGCTCATCACTCTTGGCTCTCAGCTTAGCTATACTAGCTAAATGAGATGGGCAGTCTACACAAGGTGCGACGATAGTGGCATGAGCATCTTTTAGCTCCTGCTGAGCGCTCTCAAGCTCAGTGGCCAATGCGTCTCTCTCATCTACTCTCTCTGTGTACCTAGACTTAAGAGTCGTCAGATCACACAACAGCACCTCACAGTTAGAGCACTCACCACTATCACCCAAGCAATGGGAAGAAGACAGACTCTCAATCTTGCCATTTGTTGTGGCAAGCTCACTCTCAAGCTCATCTATCCTCTTCTTAGCCCCTCTAAGAAGTTTCTCCCTATACTTCAACTCCTGACGGTTCTGTTCTAATAAATTAACAACTTCTTGTTCATAGGATGATACCTTCACATCGTCGTCGGAGTCGTCGGAGGAGTCCTTTTCTTTCTTCTCCCCAAGAGCCATTGAGCAGAAGCTCTCGGGGGGTCTTCGGCTGTCACGTGAGTGTCTCTTCGGCTTGTGCCCGAAGGCCATGAAATAGAGGCCCGCCGGATCATCCCTGTCCTTCCCCTTCCTGATCACAATCTCTTCATCACTTGAGCTCGATGATGAGGAGGAAGACGAAGATCTCTTGGAGTAGCTTTTCTCCATCTCGGCGAAGAAAGCCTTGTCTCGTTTCTTGTTCTCACGCCTGTAGTCCTTCAAAGCTTTACGAAAGAATCTCGTCTTGGGCTTGCTCTTTGTAGAGTTGTCGTACTTGTCGGAGTCGTAGGAGTTGCCGCCGGTTCCCTTCTTGTAATTCTTCCACTTGGGGCAGTCGGCAATGAAATGACCTGTTTCACCACACTCAAAGCATCTGGATTTTGTGCCGTGTCTCTTAAACATTCGCTTATCATAGTCACGCCGCACCCGGTTGTTAAACAAGCAAAAATCATAATCTCCTAGAGTATCAAGTTGTTCCTCAGAAATAGACATCAAGGAAAACGCAGTACAACTCATGGAATTAGGATCAGTAGATGGTGTCGCAAGCGCCAGAGTCTTTGATCCAAAACCAGTGAGATTTGATCTCAACTGGATATCGACCTCTGAGGCCTTGAGCTTACTAAAAAGCTCTGCGATGGTCAAGGTATCATAAGATGTGCTCTCAACAATAGAAGAGACATTGATCTCCCAGATCTTAGGGTCTAAAGTATGAAGTACATTAAGCGCTTGTTCATGATCTGAGACCAGCTGATCACCATCGGCCTTGTTAACGCGTAGCTTGTTAATGATCGATTGAAAGCGACCAAACAAAGCCTCAACAGTCTCACCCGGCTTCTGTGAGAAATTTTCATACTCACACCGGTAGGTCTGATATAGTCTAGCCTTCACCTGAGCTGTCCCCTCATGGTGTGCCTGGAGGGTAGCCCAGATCTCACGAGCAGTGGTGAGATGACTAACATGCTCAAATTCACTAGGACCTAGACCAAAAAATAAAATATTCACCGCTTTACTATTATTTTGATGCTGGGTAATTACATCAGCAGTAGTATCCGCAGCAATAGTTGTTATGGTGAAACTAGGATGAACATAAATCTCCCATATGTCCGAGCTCTGGCTCATAAGGTATGCTCGCATGAGAGTCTTCTAATAAGTGTAGCCAAAAGCTTCTAGGGATGGGATTTTACCAGAAGATGTCATGGTCACTACCTAGGTTTAGAATCGGTTAAGATATTAGAAAAACCTAACCTTGCTCTGATACCACTTGTAGGACCGAAAGTAGTGACCAGAGGGGGGTGAATGGGCGCCTAAAAATTTCTTGCTAAACTATATTTTAATCCCACCACCCAAAATATCTTAACCAGGCAAATACTATTTGCAAAGCAAATTTCAAGAATTAAAGTTGTCTAGCTTAAAACTTCACCGGCGTCCTATTTAAAATGAGATTAAAAAATCTAAATGAAATTACTGCAGTAAATAAAAACACCTAGAAAACATACACGAAATATTTATATTTCAGTCTAGAAATGAAATACTAATCAAATGAATAGAACAAGAATCACTAAAAATTAATTCAGAATTAAACCGAAAATATTGCAGGTAAAAACTAGAATCAAAATATAACTACGACTAATAATTTTTCTTTTCTTTTATATGAGTAGATTAAAAGATAAAAATAATATTAGTCTACTAATAAAAATTTAACAGATTAAAATAGCAGTGAAGATGATTATCTAAAAAAATTGATCTGCTAAAAAATAGTAGATTAAAAAAACTACCTGCGTCATTGACTTTGCCTTCCGTTTCACTGTTGCTCCGGTGGAAAACTGAAACAGGCAAAATTTTCGAGACGCCGACTGAAGCAACGTCCGGCGTGCCAAAGCTTTTTCCCGCCGTGGTGGAAATTGCTGCTGGATGCCGCGTGCGGCACTTCTGGAATTCCCGCCGAGCAGGCTGCCAAAACACGTGGGCCCGCCGGTCAATTTTGCTGTGTGACGCGCGGCAAGCCGGAGAAGACAGGCACCGGTGAAAAACTAGAGGCAGTGATGCGTCATGGGGCCCGCATGGGATCCAAAAATTTGTGATGGAAATGTGGACTGCAGATTGATCTATTGAAAACGGTCGCACTATCCCCAAAGGGATAGGGGCCTATTTATAGGCAAATCCTAATACATGAAAAGACTACTTTACCCTCGGGTAAAATAAACTAACTCTAAAATAAATTCCGAAAATTACTAAAATATTCTTAGAAAAATTAACTGACTCGAATAAAAATATTCTAAACTTAAAAACTAAATATGAATATCCTAAAAACGAATTAAACATAGATTGTTAGTTTTACGCCGAAATTGACAAAGTGTCCACCGTCTTCGCACCGGGTAACCGGATTGGGCCGACCCAACCCCGCAGCTTCCTCAGCCCGACAATCGCTCGCCGCCCATGTACCTGAGTCAAACCCAGTCAACAGACTGGTGGATCCTCTACCGCTCCTAGCCATGTACCCGGATTGGGCCAGCCCGACTCCACGGCTCCTCTGCCCGACCGTCGCTCACTTCCCGTGTACCTAAGTCACATGCGCCTCAGACTCGGCAGGTCTTCATCTCTCCCTTCCATTGACTTCCGTTGACAATCACTCATCACATCTGGAATATCAAAACCATATTCTTCAACATGGTTTCTCAATCTGGAGATCAAGGTTTCTTCTATTGTTGAGAGCACCTCCTATGATACCTTGACTGTCGCAGAGCTTTTTAGTAAGCTCAAGGCCTCAGAGGTTGATATCCAGTTGAGATCAAATCTCACTGGTTCTGGCTCAAAATCCCTGGCCCTTGCGACACCTTCTGCTGATCCTACTGCTTTGAGTTGTGTTGCGTTTTCTTTGATGTCTATCTTCGAGGATCAGCTTGATTCGCTAGGAGATGATGATCTGTGTTTGTTTAACAACCAGGTGCGTCGTGTCTATGATAAAGGAATGCTTAAAAGACACGGCACAAAATCCGGATGCTTTGAGTGTGGTGATCCAGGTCATTTCATCGCCGACTGCCCCAAGTGGAAGAGATACAAGAAGGGAACCAGCGGTAGCTCCTACGACTCCGGCAAGCACGACAACTCCACTTTCACAAAGGGAAAGCCTAAGACAAGATTATTTCGAAAGGCTCTGAAGGACTACAGGCATGAGAACAAGAAGCGAGACAAGGCCTTCTTCGCCGAGATGGAGAAAAGTTACTCCAAGAGGTATTGGTCTTCCTCCTCGTCTTCAAGTTCAAGTGATGAAGAGATCGTGATCAAGAAGGGGAAGGATAGGGACGATCCAGTGGGCCTCTGCTTCATGGCCTTCGGGGACAAGCCGAAGAGTCGCTCGAGTCACAGACGAAGATCCCGCAAGAGTTTCTATTCAATGGCTCTTGGGGATAAGGAAGAAAAGGGCTCCTCCGACAACTCTTACGATGACGATGGTAAGAAGGTATCTTCCTATGAACAAGAAGTTCTTAATTTGTTAGAAGAGAACCGTCAGGAGTTGAAGTATCGGGAGAAACTTCTTAGAGGGCTAAAAAGAGGATAGATGAGCTTCAGAGTGAGCTTGCCATGGCAAATGGCAAGATTGAGAGTCTGTCTTCTTCCCCTTGCTTGGGTGGTAGCAGTGAGTGCCCTAACTATGAGGTGTTGTTGTGTGACCTGACGACTCTGAAGTCTAGGTACACAGAGAGGGTAGATGAGAGAGATCCTATGGCCACTGAGCTTGAAAGTGCTCAGCTAGAGCTGAAAGATACTCATGCTACTGTCATCGTGCCATGTGTAGACTGTCATCCCATTTAGCTAGTATAGCTGAGGTGAGAGCCAAGAGTGATAAGCAGTTGTGCGAGTTAGCTGGAGTGAGAGATGAGCTAGAGCAGACTAAGCTAGAGCTTGAGACCATGTCAGTTCCACCCACTAGTTGTGAGAACTGCTTGTCGCTAAGATTGGAGCTAATCAAGCTAAAAGCTGAGAAGTCTGTTGAAGTTGATAGAGAGTGTGAGATCTGCTTGTCTTAGGTGGATGTGCTAGCTTCCTTGAGAGAGGAGCTAGCTGATGTTCAGAACAAGAACTTTTACCTCCATCGGATCCTGAGTTGGATTAATGCCAGAGAGCCACATCTTGGCATGATGATCCAGCAGTTCAAGATGTAGGGTGGATTTGGGGTAGGTTGCACCTACACCAAGGCTGACTTTGAGAGTGCCATTAGCCGTGCAGTGAAGTGGAGCAAGATGACTTCAGAGCAGAGATATCCCAAGACTCACTCCAGTGAGTCTTTTCAGGTTAGTCAGCCCAAGCATGGAGTGTTTCAAGAACAACCTAAAGCTCCACCCAAGAACCCTCTCACACCAAAGAATCCACACCCAACACCACCAAGCCTAAGAACCCTAAGCCTCAACCACATCCAAGAAGCTGTAACACCCCAAATTTTCAGATAAATAAAAATACGATTTAATATATTTTTCCAGAAATGATTTAATTTGAAATAACTTTAATACCCTTCTAGGCTTAAATGCACTAAAACCTAGAGGAGATGTCCAAACCAGAAGCTAGAAAATTTTGTATATAATCATAGGGCCAAGAACTATTTTTGAGAATTTTTACAGATTTTTATCACTCTTGGAAGTAGCCCAAAAATTTTAAACTATTTTCTGCAATTAAATTATTCGAAAAACATTTTAAACAGTAACGGGCCCTTTTTTCCCCATTCTCCCTCAATCGGCTGGCCCGACCCACTCCCTCCCCGTGTCCCGGACTGACAGACCGGCCCCACCCATCAGAGGCCCTCTCCCCCTCCGCGCGCGCGCCCGACCACCTGACCCAACCTGTCAGAGGCCCTCTCCCCCTCCGCGTGCGCGCCCGACCACCCGACCCCACCCGTCAACCGCCACGCCCGTACGCTCGCGCCCGCTGTCCACCTTGGCCCACCTGTCGGACCCGTCGTCCACCTCGTGCCACCCCCTAACTCTGCCGGCCACCGATCCCACCTCGGATCCGCCCCCGCTAGCCTCCTCGCTTAAATTCATCGCCGACATTTACACCCTCGCGACGCGCCGACCATTTCCCCCCATTAATCCATGCGTAATCGCCCGCTGTCGCTCGCATGCATGGAAAGCCCTCGCCGTAGTTACTCTCGGCCTCCCCTGATTGCGCCCCCTGCCCCCGCCAACGCCTCTATTTAAATCCTACGCCTCCGCCGCGCTAAACCCCTACGTCCACTCGCTGCGAGAACAAACAGAACGCCCGAGATGCTCCCTTTAACGCCACCCCGCTGCCCCTACTCCAGCCGCCACTCGTCGTCACCAGAGTCTTCCACCACCCTCGGCGACCGCACCCGTGTGATCACCGACATCATCCCGACCTCTTCCACTACTTCATCGCCGACGAACCCCGCCGGAACACCATCGCCAACGAGGACCCGAACGCCTTCACCGCCCCGCTCATCGCCGGCCACGCTCCGACGACCATTCATCCTGCTAACGGTACCCTTGTGATCCCCGTAGTGTCCCCTTTCCGTTTTAAACCCTTAGATCCAGCCGCCATCGCTCGCCGTGGACTCTGGCCCGCTCGCCATCGCTAGAGAAGACGACCGGCACCGGTAAAGTACCAGTGCCGTGTCAGATTCAATCGCGGCCATGCGATTGGGATCAAACAACGTAGGTTATATCGCATGTGCGGTTTAATCCACGCCATCAGATCTGAGCGAAGCGGTATGGTGTAATCTCGTGCGTCCGTTAGTATTTGAAACCCATAATGGATCTGGGCCATCCATCGCGTACCAGTTCGGCCTTTTAATCTCGCGCGTCCATTTTCATTTAAACCACCCGCCTAGCCCGTGGCCATCCGATCACGATCCAATGGTGGATCTGGATCCAGCGCATGCGCACAGTGCGTGGGTTCATGGTGAATCTGGTTCACCGTGGACCGACGCCTGTTTTTGGATTTAATTTAAATTCAGAAATAGTTTTAAACTTCTAAAATTCATATCTTGCTCATTTTAACTCTAAAAATTACCATTTCAATTCCAGAAAATCCATAATTTTATTCTCTACATGTTGGTACAATAAAAACAGTAGGTTTATTTTGAGTATTTTATGTTTATTTAATAAAATATTCAAATGCACTTTCGGATAAACTACAAAATTGTCCATTTCAACTTTAGGGAAATTTTATCTTTTATTCTTTTTCATACTAGTAAAAAATGAAACACTAGGTTCATTCTAAACTTTCTATTTTAAGTGATTAAAAATTTAAAATGTCTTAGTTTACATTATTATTCCTTTTTAGAAAGGCCATTATTTCATTAAAGTTCATTTTAAAATGTTCTTAAGATAAATTTCAGAAAGACAATGACTTCATTTTCCTTGGTTCAAACCAATCAAGACCTATATGCCTATTGTGTGGATTTCGGATTGTTTATTGAATGTTACGTTTAATTTATTTATAACGAGAAGACTACGACACTACCGAGGAGCTGGAGTATTACTCGGAAGTTCCTCCCTCACCCTTTTGCTGAACAAGGCAAGTCACCAAACTAATCTTTTGAGCATGTTGAACCCAGTTTTACTAAACTATCGCTAAAACACATAGGATATACATGCATTAGTCAAATGAAAGCCTTATGATATATTTATTAAGATACCCTGACCTTGATGTGCAACCCAAGCCATGCTATCTAGCCTAAACTCCTTGTCACCATATTATTAGTACTATTAGCTAGTGTCCAATGTATCGACACAGTTGCTATAGGATTAAAAATGAGTCGTAGCGATTGGAATCTACTATATGACCCCTGTTATTCTTATCCCTGGAATGCTGTTGGTGATAGAGTTATGGTTGAGAGTGTATGCATGGTGGGTTCCCGGTGCAAGCTAGGGAATTGGTCAGTAGCACCCGGGGCACTATAAGGACTGGTTTGCGTGATCCATTGCAATACACTTCCGTACTAACCACAAGTCTAATGGGTAAGTCCTAACTAAGGTATGGAGTGTTCTAAACCGAGGCCACACATGGAGATGTGTCAAGCAGCACCTGTGTGTGGCTTGTACCGATGTGGCGCAAAAGGGGGTGCGACGTTAGCCGAGATGTGGCCCGGCACGCCGGCGAAACCTAGAGCGGGTGGTTATCGCTTGGAGCATTTCATGCTGAGGTTTTGGCACGAGTTCCCGTGGTATGGGTCATCTCATTACACTTTGGTGTTTGAGATGAGTGAGTGCCTTGTGGGTACAGTAGTACACCTCTGATCAGAGTCGTAAATCTTTTCGAAAAGCTGAGACTACGGTCAAGGGCGGGTTGCGTGACATCCCACAGTTAGTTTACTTATAATGAATGTGCATGATGATTTGACATGTAAGAACTGTTGTGCGAGGAGGGAAAACGTACTCCTTGAGTTAGATGGTGTTATGATGTTCATGTTTATTATTCCGCATGATTAAAATTGACTACACTAAATGCAATAACTGAAAAATGTACTTTTCCGCACTATTAGCCATTCTCCTTCCTTTGTTATTACCTTGCATTACTATTTGCATTTGCGGTGGCTTGTTGAGTACTTTTTGTACTCATACCTGTTGGACACACCATTCAGAGGATGCCTACAACGAGGAAGATGGTCTGGAGTAGCGACCCAGTCAAGAAGAAGATCCTGAAGAGGGCTTTCGTCATGCTTTTTCTTATTTATTTTAATTTTACTCTTTTGTAATAATGTGGTCCACGTACCATGAATGTTTGTCGTATGTACGTTGTCACATGATGAACCTCTTGTATTATTGTTTTTCTTTGGAAATTCAATAATGTTCCGATTTGGTAAATCGGGGCGCCACAGAAGCCTACCTATCACGGTGAGTTCTATCATAGAGATGGGCATCTTGAGGAGTTTTGCTTCAGGAGGAAGCGGGTTGAGAGAGCAGAGAGAGCTCGAGGTGTGCAGGAGCAGTTCTACCAATAGGTTGGTAGACAGAGAGCCCCTCGACGTGGATATAGGCTAGAGGCTAGACCACGTCGTGTAGGTGGTGGTAGAGGAGACGGTTTTCATGATCATGCTCCGGAGGGTGGTTTTCGTTCCGGCAGAGCTCCAGATCATTCTGGATACAGGTTTGGACCTCGTGCACTTATGATTCCTTCTTCTTTCCTACTTTCGAGCAGATGGCTCGACATTGGTTTAGCTCCTTTGCTAAACCTGATGTCGGACCATCTTCTCCCACTCATGACCATTGATCTTGCAGTATCGAGTACTGGAGGACATGTGGATCATGGATTCAAGATGTTCTTGCCACATGATGGGACACCGCAGATGGTTCTCCAGCCTCACTCCCCCGAGCTCCAAGGAGTACATTACTTTTAGGAACGGTGGTCAAGGAAAGGTACAAGGTATTGGGTTGATTCGCATCTCTGATCATTTCTCTTTGAAGAATGTTGCTTTGGTTGGAAACTTGAATTTTAATTTAATTTTTGTTTCGCAACTTGTTGAGGATGGTTTAGAGGTCCGCTTTAAGAAGGGTGTGTCTTCTGTTGTTGATTCTAGAGGATCTTTGGTTTGCTAGATCTTACCCTCCAGTAAGGTTTTTTGTATTGATTTCTCTAGTTCTTCTGGTCCTTCTCATTGTTTGATTGTTGGATCCTCCTCTGAGCTCTAGAAGTGGCATAGGAGGTTAGGTCATTTGACGTTTGATCTGCTTGTCAGATTGAGCTCTATGGATCTTATCCGAGGATTGCCCAAGCTTAAGATGGAGAAGGATCTAGTTTGCCATCCCTATCGTCATGGGAAAATTTTGTCGCTTCTCACGCACCTGTGACTCAGGTGATGACTTCGTACCCGGGAGAGCTGTTACACATGGATAAAGTTGGTCCAGCTCGAGTACACTCAGTCGGCGGGAAGTGGTACGCGCTTGTGATAGTTGACGATTTTTCTCGATTCTCGTGGGTTTTCTTTCTAGAGTCTAAGGATGAGGCTTTTCAGTTTGTTCATGACTTGATTTTGAAGCTGAAGAACGAGAACAATGGTCGGATGCGAGCAATTCGTTCGGACAATGGCTCTGAGTTTAAGAACTCTCAGTTCGACAACTACTGTAGTGATCAGGGTCTTGTTCATCAGTTTTCTGCCCCTTACACTCCCCCACAGAACAGCGTTGTGGAACGAAAGAACCACACGCTAGTTGAGATGGCCAGGATGATGCTCGATGAGCATAGGACTCCTAGGCGCTTTTGGTCTGAAGCCATGAACACAGCTTGCTATTTGGCCAACCGAATTTTTCTTAGAGCTTACTTAGGTAAGACATCGTATGAGTTGCGGTTTGGCACATAGCCCAAGGTGAGTCACTTGCGAGCGTTTGGATGCAAGTGCTTTGTGATCAAGAAGAGAGGGCATTTGGACAAGTTTGAGTCTCGTTGCTAGGATGAAGTCTTTCTTAGTTATGCTTTGCACTCTCGAGGCTTTCGTGTTTGGAACCTCGACTCTCAGCAGCTTGTCGAGACTTGTGAGGTTTCTTTTGATGAGTCTATGCCTTCGCTGACTCCTTCTTTTGAGCTTTCTGAGATGATGAGCTTGGAGAGTCCATCTTCGAGGAAGATGATGACACTCATGCTATTGATGAGGGTGGGCCATCTGCACAGCCTGCAGACCCCACACCTTTTGAGAATTCGACTGAGGATGAGGGCGGACCTCTGATCACTCCTTCTACTTCGATCGAGCCCCCTCAGTCGAGTCCATAGGTGCCAGTTGCTACCTCCGGTGAGGTCACTTCGGATCACCTAGGATCCCGAGAAGTTCAGCATGATCACCCCTCAGAGCTCATCATCGGTGATCTTACTAAGAGATCATTGTGTTCTTATGTTGGTTCTCTTATTGTGTTTGCTGAGTCTGCATTTGTTGCCACTTTTGAGCCTAGAGACGTTTCTCCTGCTCTTTCTGATTCAAATTGTATAAACATCGTGCAAGAAGAGCTTGAAAACTTTGTTCGCAATCAGGTTTGGACACTGGTTGAGCTACCACCTGGATGCAACACTATAGGCACCAAGTGGGTGTTTAGGAATAAACAAGGTGAAGATGGGGTTGTGGTGCGCAACAAAGCTCGACTAGTTGCACAGGGTTTTTGCCAGAAAGAAGGTATTGATTTTGAGGAGACCTTCGCCTCCATAATCAATGTTGGGTTGCTGGTTTAGAGTTGTGTTCTTGATCGCGAGTCAAATCCATAATCTTGCTTAGTCCCAGGATATCCGAATCCAACCATAAACCCTAGTCAGAGTCAGTTCGGAGTCAGTTTGACCATGCTTCGGTAAATCAGACATAACTTTTGCATACAGACTCCGTTTGAGCTCTAACACCCGTCAAAACGACCAGGACGAAAAGGCGCATCCAACCGTGTGTGGATTTTCTGCTTCCAATTGGATTCAGAGGACCAAATTCAGCCGGGAAGACATAGTTCTAGAGGGGTTTTGTTTTCAGCCAGCGTAACTTCTTCCTTTTCAAGTACCTCGTTGAGTACTTATTGTTTAAGCAGTCCGTAAAAAGGGTAAAAAAAGGAGAAAAGAAAAAAAGAGAAAGAGGCCAAAAGAAAAAAAGAGGCCAAAAAAATCAGTGAGGTTTAAGAGGAGGATGTTGTTCTAGTTCAAGTTAAGCGTTGTTATCCACATCTCTAAGTGGTGTGTCTAGGTGTTCTTGTTATTTGAGTTGGCTTCTTTTCTCGTTTCTAGGAACACAAATTAGACCAGCAACCAAGGCAAGTATTGTGGATTATTATTGAGCTTTACTAACTGTTGTCGATATGTGCTAATCCTTGCTACCAAAGACCAGCCTTTCGAGCTCCACCTTCCTTTTGATCAGTACAATTTCTAGCCGGCGGTCGCTATACTCACGACTTCAACAGTATCATCCCTAAGATAACCGATTGTGCCACCTGCTACGATTGGTAAGAACTTTACAAGAACTTGGCGAAACGCTTGAGTGTGAGCGACTCCATATCCTAGTAGTTCATAGGAAACTAACACACTTGTGAGCTTCTTTGTGTTTTGTGTTTCCACTAACCATGACAGGATCACAATACCAAGGCGATGGAGATGAATGTGTGTCCAAGTTCGAGCTTGGATAGTTGCTGCAAGAGATCAATGCAAACATCATTAAGAAGAACTAGGACAATGAGAACAGGTTGGATAGGATAGAGAGGAGAATTACCACCCTCGTCACCAGGATGGAGACCCTAAGGAAACAGCCACTACCACCGAACGATAGAGCTAAGGATCTCAAGGCAGATGGCATAAATCAAGAAGAGTATATCCAGCCCCTTGCTCGAGAACCTCCTCCCCATCAACGAAATCCACGTCATCAAGGTATGGGAGGTAATAATGAAAACAACCCTCGTGGTGATAATTTGTTTGCTATGGTAAAGTTCAGCATACCACCTTTTTCTAGCTCTTATGACGCTGACACATATCTGAATTGGGAGATGACAGTAGAACAAAAATTTAACTCTCATCTTGTTCTAGAAATTCATAGAGTTAGACAAGCCGCTAGGGAGTTTAACGATTTTGCTATTATTTGGTGGAATGAGCTATCAAATGGGCTTAGCACCTGACACATGGTATGGGCTAAAGAGAGCTACGCGTGGTAGATTTGTTCCCACTACTTATAAACATGATTTACGTCAAAAACTACAGCGTTTAAAATAGGGAAATAAATCTATATAGGCGTACTACCAAGAACTGCAAATAGAAATGTTGCATTGTGAGGTAGTTGAGGATGAGGAGATTAAAATGGCTAGATTTTTTGGTGGGTTAAAAAGAGAAATACATGACATAGTTTATTATAAGGAATATAATTCTCTCAATATATTGTTTCACCTTGCTATGAATACAGAAAGAGAATTACAGGGACGACAGCCGAAGTCGAAGAGGAACTTCACTGACACAAGATCAGCATCTGCAACGGGAAAATCAACACGCTATTCTCCACCACATGCCACACTCAAACTGATGGGCAAACAGAGGTAGTTAATCGTACGTTATCCACTGTTGGGGGAAATATTTCATCCTCGACAGTCCAAGGACTTTCATGTTGACACAAGCAGTAGAAAGGAAGTTAGGAACTCTATTCTCCAAATAACCTAAAGGCAATAAACCTCCGTTGGTTCGAAGCCTTAAACAGCAGAGACCTCCGTCAAAGCTTCGGTACAACGAAGCCTCCTGAAGCCTCTTCATTCGAAGGGGGGTTGCCAGTGAGGACAGAAGATTTATCTCCTCACTAATTAGACTAGCCTTTTACTCTTTTACCCCTATGAAGAATACCAAACAATATTTTCTTAGTCGGTTGTAATTAGAGGGTAAAGAAGTATTTTCCCATGTATTCGGTCTATAAATACCCCTCTTCACTATTTAAAGGGCATCGAATACTCAGATATTCAATACACACTTCGAACTACCTCAAGCTATTATCCATCTTAGATGCTTGGAGTAGTTTACTTAAAAAAACATTTCGTTTGTCAGATACTTAGTTTCCTGAACCTGTTAGCGTAATCTTTTACGCCAACATCCACCATGTTGTGGGCTGTTTTGAAGAAGTATTTGAAGATGTGGGAAGAATGTTTACCTCATGTGGATTTTGCATATAATCGAGCAATACATTCTACCAGCAAGGTGAATCCTTTCCAGATTGTGTATGGCCTTAATCCCCGTGCCCCCATTGATATTTTTCCATTGCCTACTTCTGAACATGTTCATTTAGATGCTAAGACACGTGCTGATTTTATTCTGAAATTGCATACCACAACTAAAGAACATATTGAGAAGATGACTGAAAAGTATATAATTCTTGGTAGTAAGGGTAGGAGACATTTAACCTTTGAAATAGGTGATCTTGTTTAGTTACACTTGCGTAAAGATAGATTTCTAGATTTGAGAAAGTATAAAATGATGCCTCGAGCTAATGGTTCTTTCAAGATAGTTAAGAAAATTAACGACAATGCATACCAGCTTGACTTTCCTGTAGATTTTGGGGTTATCCCTACATTTAACATTTCATTTTTGAAGCCATATTTAGGAGAATGTGAAACCAAGTGAGGTTGCACTTTGATTTTTGTCTTTGTGATGAGCCATTGATAAGGTGTGAGTGGAAAGTATGTGCTGAGGGGATTAGTGTGCGTCACATTTCGTGTTTTGGCTTGTCTCATGTGTACAGGGTGGAGATGCTAACCAACTGTCAACGGCGAGTGATCAAGGGTCAAGCGGGGAGATCGATGCTAGAGGATCACGGAGGCCGGGTGAAGTTGGAAATGATCTCAGGAGTGCACGAGGAGATAGAGAAAGAAATGGACGGATGGATGATCGAGACAGCGTGGCGACCAAGTCAGCGAAAGGGAAGCCAGTGCAAGTGATCAGGCGGCTAGAGGGGATCGAGAGCAGGATAATTTGCTGAAGGTCGAGTTCGCGGATTGACGACTCATGTCGGCTATCGGAAGGCTTTGTTAGTTTTGGCTAAAAAACCGCCGTATCAGAAAGTGTTTTTAAATTCCAATAAATAGGAGTTTATTTTTCTGTTTAGTCGTCTACGTTAAGTGTAATCTTTTAATATTTATTGGAATTCTTAATTCTGAAAAAATATTAAAAGAATAGGATAAATGATGTAATAAATTAAGAGTATACTTTTGTGTATTTTTCAGAATTAATATTTCTGAAAATACATAAGGGTATTTAGGTAAATACTTGGTCTTTTAACCCTAATGGCATTTTGGGGAATACTTTGATGGGCTTGCCTATATAAAGGACCTCGTGCACAAGGGTTAGGTGAACATTTTGGACGAACTTTGGCTGCTCACTTTGGGGGCTGAAACATTTAGAGAGATTTTTCATTCTAGAAATTATTTGTGTCTCTCTGATCTGCAATTTTCTGCTGCTTTTCTCTGTATCATCTAATCAAGCACTGTTGGTTTTCGAATGGGCTACAGGACTCCAGCGCCAATCTTCCTGGTGAGTGCGATGCACTGTTCATCTTCTGAATACTCCTTTTCATTGCTTGATAGTAAGATTTTGGTACACTTTTCACCTATGATCTCTTCATAGATTTTGGAGATCATGATTCCAGGATTCCATTTTTGAAATTTGCAAAAGTTTTTGACCAACTCTTCATAGAGTTTTCTGTTCACCAAATGGGCTAAAAATTCTGGAAAGTGGTTTTCTACTGAAAACTTTGTGCACAATATTTTGGACTTTTTGGCTGAACCTTTGGAGTTTGATCAGATTCCTTGGAGTTGTGATTTTGATCTGATACAATATACTGTTGTTTGTTACTAGCCTCCATTGGCAATTGCCTGAAGATGAATAGAGCAGCGATGGAAGTTGTGTTTCTTGCCTGAAAGTGTACAGAGCTAGTTTCTTCTTTTTGCACACTGATTTGGGTTTCTGGTTTGGTTGTTTGTTTGTCAACTTTTACTGCAAGTTTCTTCACTACCTTGAAGCCTTAGGCCAGAGCTTCACCAATGGGTTTGATTTTCAGCAGCCAGGCTAGCCAGAACAGCACACTGATTGTTTCATACACTCCCGATTGAGTTCTTTGAAAACTAAGTGCTGCTTTCTTTGATGGATCTGAATTGAAGTGGATTTTAAATTGCTAGAGATTATGTTCCGGCCGAAGATAGATGTTCTGATTTTAGTTCCATCCCTGATTGTTTTGTTTGTTATTTCTTGAGAAATAGATGTCATGTCCAGACGTTACGGCCAGACATACACCAGACGGCACCGGGCGCGCGACGTGCGTCGCGCAGCAGCACGCGCGTCGCACATGGCTGGCGCACAGGAGGAAATCGGGGCAAGTGCTTGAGATGGAAACTAGATAGCTTGCTGTTTTAATGCCTTCCTAATTAGCAGATAGCTTGCTGTTTTAATCCCTTCCTAATTAGCAGATAGCTTGCTATTTTAATCCCTTCCTAATTAGCAGATAGCTTGCTGTTTAATCCCTTCCTGATTAGTTGTGCTTTCCTTTAGTTAGTTTCTAAATAAGTGGGCTGATAGCCACATAATCAGGGATAGCCTTCTATCTATAGTCCTTTCCTAGTTAGCAGCTCTTTCCTTGCATTAGGGGGGCTGTTGGCTATATAAGCATGTAAGCAGTCCTGGAAGAACCAAGCAATAAGAATATCTTCTATCTTCCACTCTCTCTAAAGCCTGCGGTTGAGGGGTTTAACCTCACCGGAGAAGACGGACAGCGGCTACGAGCTACGTAGCCGAGGTTCGGCCAGTCAGGGGTTTAACGCCCTTGACAACTTGGTATCACGATCCCGGCGATCCTCGCCTTCTTGTGCTGCCTCTACAGTACCGGCCGCCGACCCTTCTTCACCGAGCATCACCACGCCCTGCGTCGCTCCGGCCATGGGTGACGACCTCCGCGCCACCATCGAGAACCTCGCCAAGGCCGTTCAGGCGCTCCAAGCCACCGCCGAGGCCAATTCCAGGGCAATCCAAGCCCTATCCACCGACCAGTCATCCCCCACCGGCCATCGCCAACAGACTGGCGAGCACCACAACGACCGTCCGCCGAGGTTCCAAAAGATGGACTTCCCACGCTATGATGGCAAGTCTGACCCGCTCATCTTCATCAACCGTTGCGAGTCCTACTTCCATCAGCAGCGCACCATGGCGGAAGAAAAGGTATGGATGGCCTCCTACAACCTCGAGGATGTGGCCCAGCTATGGTACATCCAGTTGCAGGAGGACGAGGGAACGCCGCGCTGGAACCGCTTCAAGGACCTCCTCAACTTGCGGTTCGGGCCACCCCTCCGCTCGGCGCCGTTGTTTGAGCTCACCGAGTGCCGGCGCACAGGGTCCGTGGAAGAGTACTCAAACCGCTTCCAGGCTCTTCTTCCTCGCGCCGGTCGCCTTGAGGAGATCCAGCGCGTCCAGCTGTACACAGGCGGGCTGCTTCCGCCGTTGAGCCACGCGGTCCGCATCCACAACCCGGAGACACTCGCGGCTGCAATGAGCCTCGCTCGCCAGGTCGAGATGATGGAGCTCGACCGGTCGGCCCCACCTCCAACACGGCCGACCTCGCGAGGTCTTCTCCCTCCGCCGGTGCCACGGCCAGCGATCGCCGCACCTCCACTACAGCTCGCGCTCCCGGCACCCCCAGTGGGCGTTCCCCCGGCCCACGGCTCGAGCAACCAGAAAAGGCTAACTCTGGAGGAACAGACGGAACGGCGGCGTCTGGGGCTCTGTTTTAACTGTAACGAAAAATACACTCGTGGCCACAACAGATTCTGCAGGCGCATCTTCTTCGTCGACGGAGTAGAGATCGACGACACCGAAGACACCACCGCTGGGGCTGACGCCGAGGCACCCTGCTTCTCGCTGCAGGCCTTGGCCGGGGTGCCCACGGCAGGTACCATGCAGATTGCGGTAACGCTTGGGGCCACGTCCCTCGTCGCGCTACTCGATTCGGGCAGCACGCACAACTTCATCTCGGAGGAGGCGGCGCGGCGCACCGGCTTACCACTACGACGCCGACCCCGTCTTACGGCCATGGTTGCAAATGGCGAACGGATCACCTGCGAGGGCGTAATCCGTGACGCACCCCTCCTTATCGCCGGTGACCCGTTCCCAGCAGACCTCTTCGTCATGCCGCTTGCAGGATATGACGTCGTCCTCGGCACCAAGTGGCTCGGCGCAAGGGGGCCTATCGTCTGGGACCTCTCTCACCAATGCATGTCCTTCCAGCACGAAGGCCGCACCATTTGCTGGCAAGGTGTGCCATCACCGACCGCGCCACGTCTTCATACAACCATCGTAGAAGCCGCGGATGTCCTCCTCGATGGGCTGCTGGGTACCTTCGCCAACATCTTCGCGGAGCCAACAGGCCTTCCGCCAGCCCGGGGCCACGACCACCGCATCATCCTCAAGCCTGACGCATCCCCGGTGGCAGTGCGCCCGTACAGGTACCCGGTCGCCCACAAGAATGAACTAGAGCGGCAGTGTGCCGCCATGATCGAGCAGGGCTTCGTCCGCCGCAGCGACTCGCCGTTCTCTTCACCAGTCCTCCTCGTGAAGAAAACGGACGGGGCATGGCGCTTCTGTGTGGATTACCGCGCCCTGAATGCACTAACCGTCAAAGACGCCTTCCCCATTCCGGTGGTTGACGAACTCCTCGACGAGCTCCACGGCGCGCGCTTCTTCACCAAGCTCGACTTACGGTCGGGGTACCATCAAGTGCGGATGCGGGCCGAAGATGTGCACAAGACGGCGTTCCGCACGCATGATGGCTTGTACGAGTTCCTGGTGATGGCGTTCGGCCTCTGCAACGCGCCGGCCACATTCCAGGCGCTCATGAACGATGTTCTCCGACCGTTCCTCCGCCGGTTTGTCCTCGTCTTCTTTGATGACATTTTAATCTACAGCAAGACATGGGCCGACCATCTGCGACACCTCCGTGCGGTCTTCTCCGAGCTTCAGCGCCAACAACTCTTCGTCAAGCGCTCCAAATGTGCCTTCGGCGTAGCCTCGGTCGCGTACCTCGGCCAGGTCATATCCGAGGCGGGAGTCGCCATGGACCCGGCCAAGGTGCGGGCCATCCATGAGTGGCCAACCCCCCGCTCGGCTCGGGCGGTCCGCGGTTTCCTCGGCTTGGCAGGGTACTATCGCAAGTTCGTCTTGAATTACGGGACCATCGCCGCCCCCCTAACTGCCCTCCTCAAGAAAGATGGTTTCCAGTGGTCCGACGGGGCAGCAGCGGCCTTCGACGCCCTCAAGACGGCCGTCTCCTCCGCTCCGACCCTCGCCATGCCGGACTTCACCAAGCCATTCGTCGTCGAATGTGACGCTTCATCACACGGCTTCGGCGCCGTCCTCGTCCAGGACGGCCATCCGGTGGCCTTCTTCAGCAGGCCGATAGCGCCCCGTCACCGCGCCCTCGCCGCCTATGAGCGTGAGCTCATCGGACTAGTGCAGGCGGTCCGGCATTGGCGGCCCTACCTCTGGGGGCGTCGCTTCCTCGTCAAGACTGACCACTACAGCTTGAAGTACCTACTTGATCAGCGCCTCGCGACAATTCCCCAGCATCATTGGGTGGGCAAGCTTCTGGGCTTCGACTTCACCGTCGAGTATAAGGCCGGGGCGGCGAACGTCGTGGCCGATGCTCTCTCCCGCCGCGACACTCCAGAGGAAGGGACTGTCTTGGTCCTGTCCGGGCCACGCTTCGACTTCATTGCACGACTTCGGCAAGCACAACTCACTGATCCGGCACTCGCCGCCATCCACGCCGAGGTACGTGCGGGCTCTCGTGGGGCTCCTTGGACGGTGGTCGATGGCATGGTGCAGTACGCGGGCCGCCTCTACATCGCGCCGACATCCCCCCTCCTGCACGAGGTTCTCCGGGCTGTGCATGACGAAGGCCATGAAGGGGTACAACGCACTCTCCACCGACTCCGGCGCGATTTTCATTTTCCTAACATGAAACAGGAGGTACAAGACTTTGTCCGCGGTTGCGTCACGTGCCAGCAATACAAATCGGAGCACTTGCAGCCGGCCGGTCTTCTTCTTCCTCTGCCAGTGCCACAGGGAGTGTGGACGGACATCGCCATCGACTTCATTGAGGCGCTTCCTCGCGTACGGGGCAAGTCGGTCATCCTCACCGTGATCGACTGATTCAGCAAATATGCCCACTTCATCCCGCTCGCGCACCCGTACTCCGCCGAGTCCGTTGCCCAAGCATTCTTCGCCGACATCGTCCGTCTGCACGGCGTGCCACAGTCCATCGTGTCCGACCGCGACCCGGTCTTCACGTTGACATTCTGGCGCGAGCTCATGCGCTTGGTGGGCACCAAATTACATATGACGACTGCCTTCCACCCGCAGTCGGATGGGCAGTCCGAGGCGACCAATAGAGTCATCATCATGTACCTTCGCTGCCTCACGGGCGATCGGCCACGCCACTGGGTACAGTGGCTTCCATGGGCGGAGTTCGTCTTCAACACGGCATACCAGAGCTCACTTCAGGACACCCCGTTCAGGGTCGTGTACGGGCGCGACCCACCATCCATCCGGTCCTATGAGCCTGGTGACACACGCGTGGTGGCCGTTGCAAAGACCATGGCAGAACGCCAGGAGTTCCTCGCTGACATCCGCGCTCGCCTGGAGCAAGCGCAGGCGGTTCAGAAGCATCACTACGACCAGGGCCATCGGGATGTGGCGTACAAGGTAGGTGACTGGGTGCTGCTCCGTCTTCGTCAGCGTCCGATGGCGTCACTGCCCCAGGCCACCTCTGGCAAGCTCAAGCCGCGCTACTTCGGGCCCTACCGCGTCACTGAGATGATCAACGAGGTGGCTGTTCGCCTAGCTCTCCCACCTCAGGCTCGCCTACACGACGTGTTCCACGTGGGTCTCCTTAAGAAATTCCATGGCGCACCGCCGGAGGCACCTCCACCGCTTCCACCGGTCCTTCACGGCGCCATTGCTCCAGAACCTGACCGTGCTGTCCGTCGGCGCGTCGTTCAGGGCATTCGGCAAGTCCTGGTCCAGTGGAGGGGGCAGTCTGCGGCATCAGCCACCTGGGAAGATGTTGACACGTTCAAAGCCCGGTACCCAGCCTTTCAGCTCGAGGACGAGCTGCCTCTCGAGGAGGGGAGAGATGTCATGTCCAGACGTTACGGCCAGACATACACCAGACGGCACCGGGCGCGCGACGTGCGTCGCGCAGCAGCACGCGCGTCGCACATGGCTGGCGCACAGGAGGAAATCGGGGCAAGTGCTTGAGATGGAAACTAGATAGCTTGCTGTTTTAATGCCTTCCTAATTAGCAGATAGCTTGCTGTTTTAATCCCTTCCTAATTAGCAGATAGCTTGCTATTTTAATCCCTTCCTAATTAGCAGATAGCTTGCTGTTTTAATCCCTTCCTAATTAGTTGTGCTTTCCTTTAGTTAGTTTCTAAATAAGTGGGCTGATAGCCACATAATCAGGGATAGCCTTCTATCTATAGTCCTTTCCTAGTTAGCAGCTCTTTCCTTGCATTAGGGGGGCTGTTGGCTATATAAGCATGTAAGCAGTCCTGGAAGAACCAAGCAATAAGAATATCTTCTATCTTCCACTCTCTCTAAAGCCTGCGGTTGAGGGGTTTAACCTCACCGGAGAAGACGGACAGCGGCTACGAGCTACGTAGCCGAGGTCCGGCCAGTCAGGGGTTTAACGCCCTTGACAAGCTAGTTGATCAGTAGTCTATTGCTTCGCTCGAGAAAACTCTGTCCAAGTACAGAGCACAACTTAGCTGAACTCCTTTTGGTTTTACAAATTTCCTGAGCTGAGAACATTCCTGCATTCTTTAGCTGTTCATCATCAGCACTAAGGGCTGGAAGTTACTTTCAGAAATAGCTACAGCTGTTTTTGTCTCAATACAATTGCCTCTTGCATTGTGTTTTCACCAAGTTAGCCGTGAGGTAGAACCATCGTAACTGAGTACACAGGTTGTCGGCAAGAAATTGTTCCCCTTATGAATTGCTTCCATGCTCTTGATTTGCTTTTTAGTTGTTTTTGATGAGATTGCTGATTCAACATAGGAGAAATTTTTGGGAGGCACTGTGCATTTTATTTAATTCATGTTCATCAATTGGTTCTTGTCGTGAAGCAGTTTTTGTGCCATCAGATCAAGTGTTGTCATTGTGGTTCTATTCATTGTCTTGTGCTATGCAAATGATTGGCTACAGTAAATTTCAGAATGCCATGAGTAAATATCAAGATTAATTTATTTGCCTTGCAAGTGCAGCTGTAGTGATTCATCACCAAGTTCTGATTTGAATTCTTTTTTTCTTGAATACTTTAGTTTGAAAACTACAACAAACATTTACTATTTCAGATGATCAATGTATTCTGAGTTTTACTCCTACTCAAGTTAATCTTCTTTTATTACATAGCAATTTTCTTCTTGTGTTGATTATGATCATCAAAGTATGCTGAATTTTTATTTGAAGTGAATGTGTATGCACTATACTTGTGTCTTAACAGCAACAGTTGCATAGTTTCACTGAAGTAATCTGTTTTCTGAATTTCTGAACACTGTCGGAGTTTCATGTTTGTGCAAGGCCCTGGCGAATCTGTAGATGCCATGTTTGCTCGATTTGATGGGATTGTGAGCAACTTGCGCTCCACTGGGACTTTAGCTTACTCTGATCATGATAGAGCAATCAAACTTCTCTATGCTCTTGATCGTAGCATATGAGAGGTGAAGATCTCTAGTATCGAGGAGTCAGCAAGTTACGACACGTTGACTTGCGACGAGCTCTTTAGTAAGCTCAAGTCCACCGAGATTGCTTTAGTTTCCGGTCCTGGCAGTGGTACTTCATCTAGAGGTAATTTTTCTGGTGGTTCTAGAGTTTGTGTTTTTTCTGGTGGTTTTGACCTGTTCTCTCTTGTCTCTATCACAAAAGAACAAGTGGACACTTTAGATGATGAGGAGCTAGCTCTCATTGTCAAGAAGATCACCCGCTTCTACAATGATAGACGAGATCAGAGAAAAGGAGGGTCACAGGTATGTTTTGAGTGTGGAGATCCGTCTCACATACAAGCTAAAACTAGAACTAGAAAATGAAAATGAGCACAAGCACTAGAAGTGGAACAAAAAGCGTTTCTTTAAAGGGAAGCACGACAAAGTGGCTAAGAATGTAGCCAGAGATTTTGTGTTCGCCCTCAGCGACATCGACACTTCATCAAGTGAGGAGTCAAGCTCAGAGGAGGAGGAGCCTCCCAAGAAAGAGGAGAAGAAGGAGAAGAACAAAATGGAGTTCACCGGCCTCTGCTTCATGGCCGATAGCATCCATAGCAGCGACGAGCCCGACACATCTGAGGTATATCTATCCCGTAACCAGCTTCTTGTTAAAAATTATTAATTACGTGATGTTGTCTATTCTCAGGATAGATTACTTAAACTTGCTGCTACAGAACGAAAAGAACTAAAATTCAGACTTGAAACTATTTCCACTGAACTTGCAATTTTAAAATCTAAGTCTGATGATACTAAATGTGAGTCATGTCTTGTTGTTATGAGTGAAATTGTTGAGTTGCGTTCTACACATGCTCAAATTGTTGAAAAACTTGAAATTGTTGAGAAGCAGCTTTTGGAGGTGGAGTCTAGTCTTGTTGTCATCAACGAATGCATGAATTGTCATTTACTTGTTGAAAGCATTAATTTGATAGATAGGCATGTTGATGAACTTAAGGCTAGATTGGAGAGTGCTGAGTGTTCTAAGGATGTGCAGCCAGCATGTCTCACTGCATCACCCTTAAGGACCAACTCAACTTTGCTAGAGAGCAAGTCGAAAAATTAAAATGTGAAAATGATTATCTTCTCTCCATGGTTGAAAAATGAACTGAAGGGAAGGGTAGGATGGATTTTCTTTTGGCTAAAACAAAAATGTGTGTTGACAGGGCAGGGTTAGCTCTAGGGTTGGCCTATGAGAGAACCACTCCAAACACTTCGAGGGAAAATATGTTCACTCTACCGATGACCCTTGAAAAATAAAGAGCCCAGTTAGACCCCACACAAAAAGCTGATAATCCTACTCAACCTATAAAGAAAGCCCTACCTTCACCAAAGGAAACTCCTCAGCAAAAACCAAGAAAACTGTGAGATTTGCTCCTGAGACCCATACTTATACCCCCAAGAGAGTGTATCATTGTTCTTATTGTTATCGGGTGGGTTATTTGGTTGGGTGTTGCTTTCGTCGTATCAAGGATGAACGACGTTCTTATGTGATGAGCTTTCTGGACATGCATTACCCATCTTTAGGTATGCATGAGTTTGTTTTTCACTCTTGTTCTGATTTTGAGGCTCCCCATGGTCCGATGAGAGATTATGCTTGTCGTGGTGTACACCATGCTTCATATGGTGCTAGACCGCGTGTAAGAGGTTTTGATTCTCGACAGATTAGGAGACCTCGTCGTTTTCCAGGTTCGCACTTTGTAGGTAGACCATGCAATTTTATCATGATTCATACCATGTGCATAAATAGTCTACAACTTTGCCTGGCTCTCGAGTTTTACAATGCTGGATTCCTAAACAGTTTTTCACTCACCCTAACACTAAGCACTCAAGTTTTTTCTGGCATATTTTGAGGGGGAGTTGTGTATCATTGCATGAGCTTCTGTAATATGATTAATATCTTTTACAAGTACATGCTTTAATATGCCTTTGAAGTATTGTCTTTAATACTGTTGATTACACTTGTCTTGAATACATCTAATATCTATTATGAGCATGGATTTTATTTGTGAAAATTTAAAAATGATCACTACTTAGTCTAGAAACTAGCATGAATAGGTTGAGTGCATTTGCTATCTTTTACATACCTGGTAACTAGGTCCTTTTCACTTGGATGCTAATATGCATCTTGATCTTATCAAAATATTGTGCTGAAAATTAAAAAATGAAAATGAAAAATGAATGAAAATGAAATGAAAATGATTGATATTCATGCCATGCACTACTACAAACCGTCACTGTAGTGGCGTTGGGCAAAACCACTGTAGTGGCGGGCCATTAGATGCCCGCCACTACAGTTGCTGGTGCTGACGGCAGCACCAGCGCCCGCCACTATTGTTGGTAAAGTAGTGGCGGTCGGTGCTGACGTCATCCCGGACCGCCACTATTATACCAATAGCAGTGGCGGTCACTGGTGCTGCCCGCCGCTGCTAATATGGCCGCCACTAAAGTATTGATGACATCACTTGCGACCTCCACTACTATTCTAGCTATAAATGCGCAGCTTCTTCCTCCCCGAGCTCTACTGGAGTTCGCATTTAATTTTGTCCGTACAATGGCGACAAAAATCTAGATAAAGAGGGGGGAGGCTTTGTTTTCGTTTCTTTTGAAGGATTTCATTCTAGGAGGTAAATCCATGCCGAATCTCACATTTATTTTGTATTTAATCATGTATACAATGAGTTATTAGCGTTTTTCTAATTTAGGGTTTGTGAATAGAAATTTTCAAATAATCTTCCATTTACGGTGTTACCTTCTCCCAAATGAACAAATATGACCCTCCTCACAATTATTCATCACTTGTATATTGATTTACGTCATTTTAATCCCTTTTTTAATTTGATTTATGATTATAGATCTAGAGTTATGTTGTTTGGAGAGAGAGAGAAACCAATATAGTTAATTTATTTAATAATTTTTTCTGCTTAATAAGTAGTTTTAATTAAAGCATTGAGGATTTTTAATTAATGTTGTTATGAGCGATAATAAATCAATATATTTTCAATTTGTAAATTACTAAAATTAACAATAATGATTTTATTAATATTTTTTCAAATAATATATGTTTTAGATGGAGCACAGGTCCTGGATGTACTCGTCCAACGACGGAGATGTGGTGGCATATTTTAACAGAGTAACTGAATTTACTGAAGCTGCCGCACAATATGCTTCCCGTCAGAGTGAAGAGGCAATATATTGTCCTTGTAAAGTTTGTAAAAACGAAGCGATGTATCCGTGTTCTGATCGTGAAACCATACGATTTCACTTGTTGAAAAATGGTTTCGTGAAGAACTATTATATATGGACGAAACACGGTGAGATGGGCCAAAATCCTCCTGAAGATTATGATGTGCCGCAAGATGCTCATCAACATAGAAGAGGTTGTGATCATACATCCGACATAACACATGATGATGTTGATCAACATGATGATGACGCCTTTGATGTGGAGGAACTGATGTGAAATGTTGCGCCTGAGGTGTTGTTGCAGAGAACTACAACCAAAGGATACGATAACTTTGAAGCACTTGACAAAGCATCAAAAAACCTTCTTTACGAGGAACGCCACGGATGCGATAAGCAGTATACTGTGTTGTACACAATTCTTGAGTTTATGAAACTGAAGGCCAGCAATGGATGGTCTGATACCGGTTTTTCAGATCTTTTACAACTCCTAAAAAAGGTTTTGCCAAAACCCAATGGTTTACCATCTGATACGTACCAAGCAAAGAAGATGATTTGTCCGTTGACTTTGGGCGTTCAGAAGATTCATGCATGCCCGAACCACTGTATCCTATATCGAAAAGAGTATGGATTGTTAGAGAGATGTTCGCAGTGCAACGCGAGTCGATACAAACGTCCAAATGACTGTGTGGAGGACTACAATGACCACCAGAAGAAGAATAATAAGAGGTTGCAGAAGAGGAATAAAAATGTTATTGAAGACCATCCTGGAAAAAAGATGGAGAGGAAAGTTCCGGCCTTAGTAATGTGGTACCTACCGGTGATTGATCGCTTGAAACGTATGTTCTCTAATCCTAGAGATGCTGAACTATTAATCTGGCATTTTGCTGGGCGAAAGAAGGACGGAAAACTTCGGCACCCTGCGGATGCTAGGCAGTGGAAATCATTTGACTTGGCCCATCCAGATTTCTCGGATGATCCTAGAAATATCAGGATGGGACTTAGCACGGATGGAATGAATCCCTTCGGTGAGATGAGGAACCCACATAGTACGTGGCCAATCTTTCTATGCTTGTTCAACATTCCATCATGGTTGTGCCATAAAAGAAAATACCTTATGCTCACTACTCTAATTTCTGGTCCAAAACAACCTGGCAATGACATTGATATCTTTCTAGAACCTTTGATGGAGGATATGAAACGTCTATGGGAACATGGTGTCTGTGTGTGGGATGAGCACAAGAAAGAGCACTTCAATCTAAGAGCCATAATCTTTTGCACCATAGCTGACAACCCAGAACGCATGTCCCTAACAGGACAGGTTAAAGGAAAGACAGCATGTGTAGTGTGTGTGGACCAGACAGAATCTATGCATCTTCCATCATTCGTTAAGACGATATATATGCGACACCGCAGATTTTTACCAAAAAACCACAAATATCGAAGAAATAGGAACCATTTCGACGGTACAATCGAGCTTGGACAGCCTCCACGAAATCGAGATGGCAAATTTCTATTCGAAATGGTAAAGAATATCAAAGTTGTTTTCGAAAAGAAGAGGAAGAAATCTGAAAAAATTTCAAAGGACGCTCCATTTAAAAAGCAGTCGATCTTCTTTAGATATTTGCCCTATTGGAAGGAGTTGGACATTGGTCATGCTATCGATACAATGCACGTTGAGAAGAATGTCTTCGAAAGCACTATCGGTATTTTGTTAGACATACCGGGCAAATCAAAAGATGGACTCAAAGTACGAAGGGACCTTCAAACTCTCAGAATTAGACCCGAGCTTCACCCACAGGAAAGGGCCAATGGAAAATTTTTCCTTCCGGCTGCTAGCTATAACCTCACAATTGATGAGAAAAGATCAATCTGCAGGTGTCTACATGGAATTAGTTTTGTTGATACCTCTGCATATTTTGTGTTGTTTTTCCCTCTAATGTTCCATGGCAACAAAATATGCTGAGGCCTCAACGACATTGTGATCAGTTTACTACCGCTATTATTTCTAAGGCTACTATATACTAATCCTCAAGTTCATGCATCTGGCTGAAGGACAACATTAGATTCTGCAATTCCTTTTAGAGGCCTATGATGCAAATTGTTATTTAGTTATCTGATGTATGTCATCAAGCCATGGGACACATCCATTCCTGTCAACAATTTCTTCTTTCTCGTGTTGCTGAGAGGGAATGGATGTGCTCATGGTTCCATGGCAGCCATGAACATTTTGAAAAGCTACACAAAATATGCTGAGGCCTCAACAACATTGTGTTCAGTTTACTACTGCTATTATTTCTAAAGCTACTATATACTAATCCTCAAGTTCATGCATCCGGTTGAAGACCAATATTAGATTCTGCAATTCCTTTTAGAGGCCTATGATGCAAATTGTTATTGAGTTATCTCATGTATGTCATCAAGCCGTGTGAAACGTCCATTCCTATCAACAACTTCTTTCTCGTGTTGCTGACAGGGAATGGGCATGCTCACGGTTCCATGGCAGCCATGAACATTTTGAAAAGCTACACAAAATATGCTGAGGCCTAAACAACACTGTGACCAGTTTACTACCGCTATTATTTCTAAGGCTACTATATACTAATCCTCAAGTTCATGCATCTGGCTGAAGGCCAACATTAGATTCTACAATTCCTTTTAGGGGCCTATGATGCAAATTGTTATTGAGTTATCTCATGTATGTCATCAAGCCATGAGACACATCCATTCCTGTCAACAATTTCTTCTTTCTCGTGTTGCTGACAGGGAATGGATGTGCTCATGGTTCCATGGCAGCCATGAACATTTTGAAAAGCTACACAAAATATGCTGAGGCCTCAACAACATTGTGTTCAGTTTACTACTGCTATTATTTCTAAGGCTACTATATACTAATCCTCAAGTTCATGCATCCGGTTGAAGACCAATATTAGATTCTGCAATTCGTTTTAGAGGCCTATGATGCAAATTGTTATTGAGTTATCTCATGTATGTCATCAAGCCGTGTGAAACGTCCATTCCTATCAACAACTTCTTTCTCGTGTTGCTGACAGGGAATGGGCGTGCTCACGGTTCCATGGCAGCCATGAACATTTTGAAAAGCTACACAAAATATGCTGAGGCCTAAACAACACTGTGACCAGTTTACTACCGCTATTATTTCTAAGGCTACTATATACTAATCCTCAAGTTCATACATCTGGCTGAAGGCCAACATTAGATTCTGCAATTCCTTTTAGGGGCCTATGATGCAAATTGTTATTGAGTTATCTCATGTATGTCATCAAGCCATGAGACACATCCATTCCTGTCAACAATTTCTTCTTTCTCGTGTTGCTGACAGGGAATGGATGTGCTCATGGTTCCATGGCAGCCATGAACATTTTGAAAAGCTACACAAAATATGCTGAGGCCTAAACAACACTGTGATCAGTTTACTACTGCTATTATTTCTAAGGCTACTATATACTAATCGTCATGTTCATCCGGCTGAAGGCCAACATTAGATTCCACAATTCCTTTTAGGGGCCTATGATGCAAATTGTTATTGAGTTATCTCATGTATGTCATCAAACCATGTGACACATCCATTCCTGTCAACAGCTTCTTCTTTCTCGTGTTGCTGACAGGGAATGGATGTGAACATGGTTCCATGGCAGACATGAACATTTTGAAAAACAACACAAAATATGCTGAGGCCTCAACAACACTAGAGAGAGAAAACAACACAACATCCTAACTTTAGGATTAATATGACATCAGACCTTTTTTGCATAACCAAAATTCTGATACATTAGCCTCTTAATATGAATAGTTTATCTATGGCGGAAGAAGGACGTTCCATCGAGGAGCTCATCTACGAGTCTCCCGCAAAAACAAATAAAGAGGGTTCATCTGAAGGATCCTCCGATAGCGAATCTTCGTACCACTCTCCGGAGAATGAACATCCAATGGAGCCTAGGAAGAAGAGAACGAGAGAAGACGCCGATGAGGATTACATTCCTGAAGCTCAAGCGGAGGTAATTATTATGTTAGTAACAAGTCAGAGCAGCTTCTAACCGAGGATTACATTCCTGAAGCTCACATTGTCTATCATCGTAGGATCGTCCAAAGCGAGGAAGCAAGCGTCGATTATTCCAAGTCGAGAAAAGAACAACTATTGTCCCAGCTATTGAGTCAGCTGAGCGAACAGATGTTGAGCCCGCTGCCACAACATCATCTGCAAATGCGAAGAGGAGAGGGAAACGGGAGAAGAACAAGCTACATACAGCTATCTATGAGGTTGAAGAAGTGCATGTTGATGGGGCTCCAAAGAAGCCAAAAGAAATCACAGCGAAGTGGCGTAACGACTGTGGATGTCTCGCCAGGGAGCGATGTAAGATAGTTTGGAAAAATTGGAAGACTGTCCCTGAAGCTACAAAGAACGAATTGTGGCAGCATATAAAAGCGCATTATAAATTCCCGGAAGACCGCTTAGAAGACGCTAAAGCTGCCACATTGAAGACTATCGGGAAGGCTCTCCGTACATTTAGGACTAAACTGAACACACAATACCTTCAGAAAGATGAGTCGCCACTCAACGACTACGGCTTTATAACGCCAAATGAATGGAATGAATTCAAAATGCAGCATTGCTCCGAAGAAGCCAAACAAGAGAGCATAATGTTCAAAGAACTTAATAAGAAGAATAAGTTCCCCCATAAACTTGGGCCAGGTGGATATAAGGCTAAGGAGGATGAGTGGAGTAAAAAGGAGGAGGAGGACCGTGCAGTTGGGTTACCTGAACAGTTTTCAGGTGCTGATCAGCGCACTAAGAGATGGCTCCTAGGTCGAGCTAAAAAAACACCCGAGGGCCAATATATGCTCTCCGACTCACGGACTAGTGAAGTATTCCAGAAAGCACAGGAAATCGCTGAGTTGGAGAAGACTGGAAAGTTCAAGCCCGAGGGATGTAATGACCAACTTACATCTGCTCTCGGAAACGAGGAACATCGAGGGCGCACCCGAGGTGTCTCTTCTATAGCACCCTGGAAAAATACTTTCAAGAAACAGGAGGGTGCCACATACAAGAAGCGTCAAGCACGCACAGACGACGCCGCAGAGCGCCGTGCAGAGTGGGAGCGACACTTTTTTGAATTTATTAACGAGAATCCAAACATAATGCAGGTTGCAGCTGGACAAATAATTGTGCCAGAGGTACGACTCGACGTACCAAGCAGTGTTGGCTCAGTACAAGACAAATTTCCTGTAAATTATATTAAAGAGGACACACCCTGCAGCCTGCATGTACCGATAGGGCGCAAAGGGCATTCCCAAGAGGCTGCACGAGGCATTGCTATGCCTGGGGATTTATTTCACAATCGGCCTATTCCTGCTGACTATACCAAGGTTCAGGTCAATGAGATCACCAACGACAGATTTATTAATGACCCCTTGGATCTTCCAATGCCTGATGAGGGGATTGAGACAATCGGAGATGCTCTAAATAACTTTGTCCTATGGGCGAGCCGAGATATCAAATTACTGCAGACAAGTTCTCAGAGTAAATCACCTATTGTCTCATCACAATCCCCCACATATCTTTCATCTCAGGATGTGCAAAATATAGGATCATTATCACCTGTTGATGAGCGTGAAATAGAGGAAAAGGCAGAGGAAGAGCCAGTGCCCAATAAAGTGGCAGAAGTGATAGAATCGAAAGTGACTTCTGATCCTCAAGTGACAAAGCTAGTGCCAGTGCTTGAGCCCACTGATGAGCCCAACACAAATGTGCCAGAGCCAGATCAAATGCCAGTGCTAGTTCCGACTGAGCCTCAAGTGCCAGTTCCGGCTGATCCTCAAGTGCCAGTGCTAGTTGCTGCCGAGCCTGAAAAACAAGATGCATGCCCAAAGCCAGCAATCCACAAGATAACTGTTCAAGCTGGGCAGTGTTCTGCGCTGAAATCTGAGATGCATAAATTTTTTAATACTTTGGGGCAAACACGTTCTATGCCCGAAGCGGCTCCCATAAATGCTCCAGTACAAAAGCATGCGGGCTCACTTTCTGTTGATAAGAGGACCTACGGAAACGAGGATTATATCGAATACGAACCAGGCAAACCATTACTACCCCAAGGAGTACTTAATTGTATGCCTTGGACGATAAAAACATTTCATGACTGGTACCTCGAAGCGTCTTCGTTAGGTGTAACACAAATAGAACTGACGGTTCCACAAGAAATATTCAACTGCCCAGAGTTTAAGCTTGCACTATTTTTCGACGACTTCCATCGGATGTTTCGTCTGAAGCGAACCGACATCACAAGCATGATGCTCTGGTGCATGTAAGTACTTTATACTTTGTCAATACAAAGAAAAAATAAATAATGTCTTATATTGACTATTGTTTTATAACATATGCAGTTGTAATTCACGCGGTGACGAGTCTAAATTGTATGGGTACTTAAACCCGTCATTAATAAGCCAAAGTGCGCTGAACCCGACACTAAACTAGAATGATAGCAAGTACTGGACTGCCGGTAAGAAAAAATTTCAAAGAAAGATGTTCAATAAAGACGAAGACAAACTTAAGAAGAACAAAAGGAGTTGTGCCGCGTTGTATATTGCGCGGTGCATGTATCAATGGAAGGACAGAGAAATTATATGTGGGGCATATAACTTTAAGTAAGTATACCCACTATATCCACTTAAACACGTTTTATCGATTATGAAACTAACATAATCATATATTACTTCTTTCGATAGTGATCATTGGATTGCACTTCTGATATACCCAAAAAGCTCAAGGGTTTATGTGCTCGACTCGCTCGACAAACCCAAAAAAGAATATCAAGATATATTAAATGTTATTCAGAGTGCATATAGATACTACGTGGAAAAGTTAGGTGGCCCACATGATCCACAGAGGTCGAAAGAAATGCTTATCAGAACCAACTTTCCGGTAATATTATATTTTTAAATTTGTTAATTCAATTGATAAAGCCAAACTATATATCGTTCTAACTTTGTCTATTTTGAAGTGTCACAAACAATCTCTTGGTTCCGTGCATTGTGGCTACTATACTTGTGATTTCATGAGCAATAACTTAGGAAAGTTTGGGCGGACAGTATCTGAGGATACTAAAGAAGTAAGTTGATTTCTTGTGTGTTAATCTAATATAACTTGCAGCGTATGTACTTATATTTTACGTATGCAGGCGTCAGGTCCATCAACCGTTGCCCAGAAGAGGCAACTCTCTGAATCACAAATGTACGAAATCGTATCAAGGATGTGCCGCTTCACGATGCATGAGGTTCTTCATGAGCTTGGAGTATTTTTCGATCCTGAGAGTGAAGTGGCCAAGCATCCAACTCTGTATGATTGGGCCGGAAGAATGAAAAGGCGAACCAATTAAGATATGAGTTAGCCTTCCAAGAAAACATAAACCGCATGAGCATGTATTTGTGAAACAATGAATTGTGTTGATGGATGTTTATTGTGAAACATAAACCGGAAGAATGTAAACATTGTGAATTTTTGAAAATTGATGAGATTGATGGTTGTTGTGTTGATGTGTTGTTGTTGTGGATGTGTATGTGGATATGTGGATGTTTTGCTGCTGTGTATGTGGATATGTGGATGTTTTGCTGCTGTGTATGTGGATGGCTGTGTGAAGCATATAATTTCTGTGTTTTGGTTTGTGGGATCACAGCATTCTGTTTTATGGCTTATACACAGCAGTGGCGGGCAGATGAGGTAGCTTGCCCGTTACTGCTGTTGACATAGTGGTGGCGGGCGTGCTGACATCATCTGCCCGCCACTGCTGTTGACATAGTGGTGGCGGGCGCGCTGATATCATCTGCCCGCCACTGATATTGATAATAGCAGTGGCGGGCCGATGAGGTCAGCGCGCCCGCCACTGCTGTTGACACAGCGGTGGCGGGCGCTCTGACCGCCACTGCTAACCAGCGATAGCAGTGGCGTTAGAGCACTGGCGGACTGGATGCCCGCCACTATAGGTCGATTTTGCCCGCTGCTACAGTGTCGCTTTGTAGTAGTGATGATGTGATAAAATTGAAAAGATCTAGGTGGGTTGTCTTTGTCGCATCACTTTGTTCTAGACTGGACATTAAAGTGTATACCAAAACCAATCCTTTAAGCTTCTGATGGTTTCAACCTAGGCTTAGCTTGGTCAGTTAGCATAACGTTGACATGCAAATAACCCCTGGCACTAAAATGAAAAATCAAAAAATCAAAAAACTTGAATCGATTGCATATCAAGTTTGTTGAAGATCCTTGTAGTGGGATATGCTTATCTGGTTAGTATTTGTTAGCTTTTGCATCTCATGTCTTTCCATGTCTAGTATGCTAGTCTGAGTGGTGATGTCTTTATTTGTCAAAAATCTGAAAATGCTAGCTCATGCTTTTGTTTAGATAGTATTCATTTGAGCTTGTCATACAATACTTTTAGACGATATTCAAGGAAAATGCTTGTTTGTACTATAATTGGAGTTTCTCATGTTTCAGAAGCTTGCATTCATCACACCCCTCTTTGCATCATTTTTATCACTTTGATGCCTTCATTGCCAAAGGGGGAGAAATGGTTTACATGATGTTTTTGCTTGGTTAAGGAGGAGAAATGGCTTTCATGATGCATTGATGATTTTTCCAAAGATGGGGAGAAATTGATGCTTTTGCCAAAGATGGGGAGAATGTTTTGCTTTGCATGAGTTTTTTTATCAAGTGACATGTTTTGGCTCTTTTCTGAGTTTTTATGGTCACTTGTGTGCTGAACTTGAAACTTTCATCATGATTCTTTTTGAAGTTGTCAATGCACTCATCGAGGGGAGATTGTGAAACCAAGTGAAGTCACATTGTGGTTTTTGTCTTTGTGATGAGTGATTGACAAGGTTGATTGATTTGGAGTGATTAGTGAGTGATGATTTTCCTTTATCGACGAGATCGATGTGTGAGTGTAAAGTATGTGCCGAGGGGATCAGTATGCATCGTGTTTCGTGTTTTTTCTTGTCTCATGTGTGCAGGGTGGAGATGCTAACCAACTGTCAATGGCAGTGATCAAGGGTCAAGAAGGGAGCTCGATACCAGAAGATCAAGGTGGCTGGGTGAAGTTGGAAATGATCTCAGGAGTACACGAGAAGATAGAGCAAGACATGGACGGACGGATGATCGAGATAGCCTAGTGACCAAGTCAGCGAAAGGGAGGCCAGTACAAGTGATTAGGTGGCTCAAGAGAATCGAGAGCGGGAGAGACTTTCTGGCGGTCGAGTTCGTGGATTGGCGTCTCATGTCGGCGATCGGGAAAGCTTTGTCGATTTTGGCTGAAAACAATCGTATCAGAAAGTATTTTTAAATTCCAATAAATAGAAGTTTATTTTTTTGTTTAGTCGTCTAGATTAAGTGTAATATTTTAATATTTTTTTGCAATTTTTAATTCTGGAAAAATATTAAAAGAATAGGGTCAATGATGTAATAAATTAGGAGTATACTTTTGTATATTTTTCAGAATTAATATTTCTGAAAATACATAAGAGTATTTAGGTAAATACTTGGTCTTTTAACCCTAATGGCATGTTGGGGAATACTTTTATAGGCTTGCTTGCCTATATAAAGGACCCCATGCGGGTTAGCTTAACATTTTGGAGGAACTTTGGCTGCTCACTTTGGGGGCTGAAACATTTAGAGAGCTTTTTCATTCCAGAAATTATTTGTGCGTCTCTGATCTGCAATTTGCTACCGCTTTTCTCTAGATCATCTAATCAAGCACTGTTGGTTTTCGGATGGGCTACAGGACTCTAGTGCCAAGCTTCCTGCTGAGTGTGATGCATTGTTCATCTTCTGAATACTCCTTCTGATTGCTCGATAGTCAGATTTTAGTACATTTTTCACCTATGATCTCTTCATATCTTTTGGAGATCATGATTCCAAGATTCCATTTTTGAAATATGAAAAAGTTTTTGACCACCTCTTCATAGAGTTTTCTGTTCATCAAATGGGCTAAAAATTCTGGAAAGTAGTTTTGTACTGAAAACTGTGTAGAATATTTTGGACTTTTTGGCTGAACCTTTGGAGTTTAATCAGATTGCTTGGAGTTGTGATTTTGATCTGATATAGTATACTGCCATTTGTTACTAGCCTCCATCGGCAATTGCCTGAAGATGAGCAGAGCAGCGATGGAAGTTGTTTTGCTTGCCTGAAGGGGTATAGAGCTAGTTTCTTCTTTTTGCACACTGATTTGGGTTTCTGGTTTGGTTGTTTGTTTTTCAACTTTTACTGGAAGTTTCTTCACTACCCGAAACATGAGGCCAGAGCTTCACCAATGGGTTTGATTTTCAGCAGCCAGGGTAGCCAGAACAGCACACTGATTGTTTCATACACTGCTGATTGAGTTCTCTGAAAACAAAGTCCTGCTTTCTTTGATGGATCTGAATTGAAGTGGATTTTAAATTGCTAGAGATTTTGTTCTGGCCAAAGATAGATGCTCTGATTTTAGTTCCATCCCTAATTACTTTGTTTGGTATTTCTTGAGAAATAGCTAGTTGTTCAGTAGTCTATTGCTTCGCTCGAAGAAACTCAGTCTGAGTACAGAGCACAGCTTAGCCGAATTCCTTGTGGTTTTACAAATTTCCTGAGCTGTGAAACTTCCTGCAGCCTTTGGCTGTTCATCATCAGCACTAAGGGCTGAAAGTTACTTGCAGGAATAGCTACAACTGTTTTTGTCGGAATATAATTGCTCTGTTATTTTCTTCTGAAATTTCTATCTGCTGCTGACCTAGATCGATTGCCTCTTGCATTGTGTTTTCACTAAGTCAGCCGTGAGGAAGATCTAGAACCATCGTAAATGTTCTCCTTAAGAATTGCTTCTAAGCTCCTGATTTGCTTTTCAGCTCTTTTTGATGAGCTTGCTAATTCAACACAGGACAAATTTTTGGGAGGCACTGTGCATTTGATTTAATTCCTGTTCATCAATTGGTTCTTGTGCTGAAACAGTTTTTGTGCCATCAGATTAAGTGTTGTCATTGTGCTTCTGTTCATTGTCATGTGCTATGCAAAAGACTGGCTACAGTAAATTTCAGAATGCCTTGAGTAAATATCAAGATTGATTTATTTGACATGCAAGTGCAGCTGTAGTGATTCATCGCCAGTTTTTGACTTGAATTGTTTTTTTCTTGAATAATTTAGTTTGAAAACTACAGCAAACATTTACTATTTCTGATGATCAATGTATTCTGAGGTTTACTCCTACTCAGGTTGATCTGCCTTTATTACATAGCAATTTTCTTCTTGTGTTGATTCTGATCATCAAAGTCTGCTGAATTTTTATTTGAAGTGAATGTGTATTCACTGTACTTGTGTCTGAACAGCAACAGTTGCATAGTTTCACTGAAGTAATCTGTTTTCTGAATTTCTGAACACTGTCGGAGTTTCATTTGTCGATAGCTCTATATCGGCATTTCAATTACTAATTTAGACAGTGCAACTCGGCAAACCAATCTACGATATCTATTTTGGAGTTTCAAACTCCGATCTAGAGGAAGAACTCAATTTGGATTGTTTTGGTCTGAATATAAACAAGTGATATTCAATTTTGTTCTGCAATATTTTAGGAGTGCGTTCGGTGATTTGAACAGGCCATCAATTCATGAGAATTTGTCAAGGCGCCTATTCACCCCCCTCCCTCTAGTCGCCATTCCAATCCCATAGAGAAGAAGACGAGTTTGAGTCAAGGACGACTCCAATTCAAGAAGGGGAGGATGATGAGGACATCAATAACAATGATAAAGACATCCAACACTCTATCATTCCTGGACCAATCACTCGCTCTCGTGCCCGGAAGCTTAATTATGACGTGCGGTCATTTCTTACATTATATAATGATATGGTTATTGATGGGATGCTACTCATGGGTGATATTTTGACTCTGAGGAACATGGGAGAAGAACTTCTGGATCAAACACAAAAGGGAGTGGCGGCACAACAATCCAATTCGGATTCTACTTCAAACTCTGATTTCGGTTTGGATTCAGCAGAGCACCCTTCATTAAAACAGGCATTCCTTAAGGCATTGGAAAGATAACAAAAATATCTTTCCAATGGAACTGGTTCGTTATGAAACATTTTGTGTCATTCGAACAAGTCATTAAGTGTTGCATCACTGTTTTGGTCCACTTTGGGCCTTGTATCCATTTAGGGCCTTAAGCCCGACATTAGGGAAGACTTTCCACAAACCCTAGGTATTAATACATTGTAGCCGTCATGAATTAGGGTTGGGTTTTTCTTAGTTTCGAACAGCCTTGCAGATTGAACTCTGACGTTAGTCAGATTATGGAACCCCGCTTGAGAAATCGATCTCTCATCTGTTTGCGAGATTGTGTTTTTGTGTTCTTGCTTGTGTTCTCGATTCGCATGCAGGGATAAGCCTTCTTTGCGAGGTCAATCACGTTCGTGTGTGGTTGATAACCGATGGAGCCATGTTGTAGCGATTGCGGGGTTTGGATCAGTGCTGGTCGGAAGCTCGATCGTCAACGTTGTGTACTCCACCAATCGAGTTTACCCCCTTCTAATGAAAGATCGACATCCCGTGTGTATCCGATGCTTCGTACTGTTATTCCATAACAGGGTAGTAATAAAGGTTGTTTTCATCTGTGTTGTGAAACATGACTTGGGATGTGAGTGGTCAAGATGGAATTTACCCCTCCTAATAATGGGAGTCATCTCTCGGCCCCTTGAGGTATTAGATTGGAAAAGTGCATGGCCATGCTACTATGACTAAGGAGTTAGTCATGATTTGAATCTGATACTTGATCGAGTGAAATGTCGAGCTAACCAGCAAGGGTGGCATGTATCTCGCCTTGAGCTTGACTGACGACATGTGGTAAAGGGACTAGTGCTTGTGTATATCAAGGTTCATGAAAATTTGATTTTGTATGCTTTCGGGAGTCAATATGTGTTGCTAGGTACCGCTATTGACCAGTGAGTCAGAAATAGTTTCTGTTAAACAGTCGTTAGTGTACGAACCTATCGGGTCACACACTTAAGGGGATGGATTAAAAACATGCAAAGAATTGGTTCTTGTGCAAGTGGGAGATTGAAGTATATGCCCAAGAAAATTCAGTCTATTGGAAGTTCCGATAGGAAGTATCGGAAGTTTTGGTTATTTTCTTGACTCGATACAAGGAGAAAATGTTGCTTCGAAAGTTCCGATAAGTTATCGGAAGTTCCGAGCAGCCAGAAGTTCCGGATCGGAATCGGAGAATTTTTGTACTGATCGGAAGTTCCGATATGGTATCGGAAGTTCCAAGGTGGGCAAAAATAGATTGTGTTCGACCGGAAACGGCGACCAGAGGGGGGGTGAATGGGAGCTTTTAAAATTTCGAGCTAAAAACTAGCCTTCAGTTTCAGTTCTGTCTTCTGCGGAACAGGCTTCGAACACTACCTTCGGAGGTCTGGTTCGGAGGTGCTTTGACAGCTCCGAACGCAGGCTTCGCAGGTCCAAAAGTTCGAAGCCAAGAAGACTTCGCTCCACTATCAACCCTCGAAAATCTACTCTGCTAAGTCAGTGCAGGCTCCGCACACAGGGTGCTTCGAGCAGGCTTCACACTTCACCCTTCGCAAGAGTGGACACCCACTGAGGACTTCGACCAAGTACTTGGCAGCAGCAACTGGTGCTGGGCTTCGTACACGAAGGTCTAAACGCACACTAAACGACTTCGCTAGGGGGTTCGACACAAGGAGCAAAACGGGCTTCAATCAGGGCTTCGCTAGTAAGCATCGAGGTCTCGCCTCCTGTTACACAGAGCGACAGCACACTGAAAAACACACTTCGCACAAAACACCCTTCGCCTAGACAGGCTTCGGTGAACTACAACTAGCGAGGTATGTAATGCGAGCTCAAGCAAAAAGCACACAGAAGCAGGGCTTCGCCGCTTGAACAAGGAACACAGAAAATGAACTCTCTGAATGAATACAACGAAGTATGTGGCTAGTATAGGAGCTCAACAGTAATTGCTCAAAGTGTTAAATGTTACCTACCGAGTCCCCATATTTATAGCCCACAGTTCACCCAAAGGAATTGACTACTTTACCCCTACGGTTTACACCAATTTTGTCTCTACAGAACAGAGGGGTACAAAAGGTAGTCAACATTATTGGAGGCTTCTCTGTCAGCCTTTGCAGAGGGGACAGCGCCAGCTTTTTGCAGAGCAGACACTATCAGACTTGCAGCCTTTGACCTTTCCGAAGCCCCCCTTCGCACGCGAGGGGTGCGGTAACTTCGGTGAGAAGCCTTGAGCCAGATGGCCTTCGCTTCACCGAAGTCAGCCTTCGATACAGTGACAGTTTTGAGCCGAAGCCGTCAAAGCCCTTGGGCCTTCGCACCAACACCTCCGGAGTGGACCACCACGGCTTCGCAGCTTCTCTCAGCTCGAACTCCGTCAGTCCGTGTACCGAAGCCATGCAGGCCGAAGTACCACAAGACAACCTCGCTCCGGAGCTAGCCTTGCTCCGAAGCCTTCCTCACTCCGAAGCCCCACCTTCGGAGTACCACCCTTCGAAGTCCCTCCTTCGTCCAAGGCCTCCGCACGAAGCATTCCATGAGCACTTCGTCGCAGTGTCTCTCCCCGAGCACACTCCTCGACGAGCCTCACCCGGACCATGCCTTCGATGCACCTCGACTTCTGAGTCGTCGGGTACCTTCGAATGTCTCCCTCCGGAGCACACTTCGAACGCCTTGCCTCCGCAGAGTACTTGATCCATCCAACTCCGAAGTCACTCCATCCGGAGTACCTTCGAAGTGCCTCATCTCCGAGGACTTTGTCTCAGAGTACCTTCAGCCGGAGCCACGCTCCGCACTTACTGCCTTCACCTGGTGCACCTCGACCCGAGGACCGACCCGGACCCCTTCGCAGCCACCGTGACGGAGCTCCCCGCTCCCCTGACATCAAGCCTCCCGCTTGACCCAGGTTCACCTGCCGCGAACCTGTCGGTCGCCTCCGAAGTCCCTGCGCACCACCGACAAACAGACAAGTGTATCCAATACTCCAGAGACCTCTCCGGGTTAGCAACCTCCGGCACACAATCCGGTGTACCGCCCAAGGTACCGAAGCCTTCGGTACACACCCAGTCATCGTGTACTGTCGGACCCCTCCGACACGCACACTCTGCTGCAACAGCTGCAGCAACCAAACACCGAACACCCTTCGGTGAAACCACCTCCGAACAGAGGTTAAAAAGCCTGTCAATCACTCATCACACTCCGAAACCAACCCTTGGTTTCTCAATCTCCCCCTTGATGAGTGCATTGACAACCAAATTCAAGTTCAAGAAAATATGAAAAATTTCAGCACACAAGTGACCATAAAAACTCAGAAAAGAGCCAAATCATGTCACTTGACAGAAGAAATTTTCTTCCCCCTATCTCAAAAGAGTAAAAGCCCCTTCGGCAAATCTCAAGATAAAAGCTCCCCCTGAGTTAAATTTTCCCTTTGGCAACAAAGAACCTTCTCCCCCTTTATGTCAAAATCTTCTCCCCCTTGGGAAATTATACCCCCTTGCGGCAGAGAACTTAGCAAGTCTCTTTCCTTGAGGAATTTCTCCCCCTTTGGCAATGCAAGCATCAAGGAGCATGTAAAAAATGCAAAGCTTTGAAGTAAGCAGAATTGCAAAGACATATGAAGCAAAAATATGCCAATAATAACACCAATGGGCTCAGCTCAAATTAACATTCTCTAAAAACATGATGAAGCATGTGATTTGATCATTTTTGAAATAAAAAGCATCACCACTTAGTCAAGTGAATTAGACAAGTAAGAGCAGGGACTGCGCAAAGCAAGTCAAATTCTACTCTAGACAGACAAGTCCAGTTCAAATGGAGCATGAAAAGCAAACTTGATAATCAATGAAAATGTTTTTGTTGTTCTTTTCTTAGTGCCAGGGGTTATTTGTTTGTCCACCTTATACTTTCCAATCAGGCCAAGCCTAGGCATGAAAGCCATAAGAAGCTGAAGGCAATGATTTTGGCATACACTACACTATTCCAGTTCAGACCAAAGTGCAATGGAAAGCAGTCTAGAATAGAGTAGTGCGACAAACAAACCCACCTGGATCTTTTCACTTTGTGCAAATCATGGAGTTTTTGATTTTAACTAAGTGAACCAATTGTTTGGCACTTTATGAATATCCATGAAAATGTAGAACAATTTTTCAAATTGCAATTTTAGCATCCAATGAACAATGTCTTGCTATCAAGTAGATAAAAGACAGCTAAAAGCAGTCCTGCCAAAACATGCTAGATTCAAGACTAAGCAGTGAGCACGATTTGATTTTGAAAAGAAAACATCATGCACATGAATGTTTCAGATAAATTAAAAGAGCTGAGCTGTCATGATGTCATGAATTATAAGCAGGCATATAAATGCAAAAGATGTAAATGCAATTCCAGCACACAATTTAGCAAATGCACATCCATCTAAAAACTGCTCCCCCTCACAAAATGCCGTAAGGGTGACAAATACCAAGTTCCCCACGCAAGTAGGCAAATCGAGAAGCATCGAGGGGTTTTGTGAAAATATCGGCAAGCTGGTGTTGGGTATCAACATATTGAAGTTCAATATCACCCTTCTCATTGTGATCTCTGAGAAAATGATATCGCACATCAATGTGTTTGGTTCTGGAATGCTGAACCGGGTTGTTTGCAATACAAATAGCGCTAGTGTTATCATAGAAAAGTGGAACACTCTTATAATCTAACCCGAAATCCCGCAAAGTGGAAACCATCCACAAAATCCGAGAACAACAGCTAGCTGCAGCAACATATTCGGCCTCAGCCGTCGATTGTGCAACACTAGACTGTTTGCGGGAAGACCAGCAAACTAAAGAAGTACCCAGAAAATGACAAGTACCAGAGGTACTCTTCCTATCAATCCTACACCCAGCAAAATCCGCATCGGAATAACCTCGAAGACATAAAGATGAAGAAGCTGAATACCATATGCCAAATTCGAGGGTATGTTTGAGATACCTTAGGATGCGCTTGACCGCTTGGCAGTGCGAAGCTCGTGGTGAAGCCTGAAAACGAGCGCACAGACACACAACGAAGTGTATGTCCGGCCTCGTAGCAGTCAAGTAGAGGAGGGAGCCGATCATGCTTCGGAACTCCTTCTGATCTACGGCTTCTCCATCTTTGTCAGGATCCAATGCTACAGATGTAGCCATTGGAGTGGCGAGGGGCTTCGCATCGGACATATCAAACTTCTTGAGCAGGTCCTTGGTGTACTTTGTTTGGTGGACGAAAGTACCTTGTTTGCTTTGCTTGATTTGCAAACCAAGGAAAAAGGTGAGTTCACCCATCATTGACATTTCAAATTCCCTGCTCATGGTATCTGCAAACTCGGCAACCAAAGCATGAGAAGAGCCACCAAAGATGATATCATCCACATAAATCTGAACTAGGAGGAAATCTTTGCCATGCTTGAGAGTAAACAGTGTTTTATCAACAGAGCCCATCAAATACCCTCGCTCAAGCAGAAAAGACTTAAGTCTATCATACCAAGCCCGAGGGGCCTGCTTGAGTCCACAAAGAGCCTTATGAAGTTTAAGGACTTTATGTGGGTACTTGGGGTTTTCAAAACCAGGGGGTTGTTTTACATAAACATCTTCACCTATGAAGCCATTAAGAAAAGCACTTTTGACATCCATTTGATAGAGTTTGAATCCCCGGGATGTCGCAAAGGCAAGCAAAATCCTAATGGCCTCAAGGCGAGCAACAGGTGCAAAAGTTTCAGTAAAATCAATCCCTTCTAGTTGAGAAAAGCCCTGAGCTACAAGTCTAGCCTTGTTTCTAACTATAGTCCCATCCTCTCCTTGTTTATTTTTGAAAATCCATTTTGTTCCAATGAAATGAACATTTGGTGGAGGATCAACTAAAGACCAGACTTGGTTTCTCTCAAAATTTTCAAGCTCTTCATGCATGGCATTGATCCAACTAGAATCAGAAAGTGCATGACTAACATCTAAGGGCTCGAAAGAAGCAACAAAAGCAGCATTAGTGAAATGGGCATATGAACGAGTTACCCTTTGATCAAGCTCACCAATGATCTGCTCGGGAGGGTGCATCCTTTGAACATGATGTGGAGCCTCACGGCGGGATGCAGTCTCCCCCTCAACTTGTGCGTTGGAGTGGTCCAAGATGACCGATGTCGAGGTAGTTGCTTCGGGACCTCGTGCCAACGTGGTCGAAGCGGGGTCAGCTTCGGGGGTCGATGTCGAGGGTAGTAGGGGTTCATCCTCGAATTCTCCGGGATCTTCTTCTTCAAATAAGGTCTGTTCCATGTCGTGTTCATTTGCCTGTTCAAAAGCAGAACTAACAAAGGGGGTTGATTCATCAAAAGTCACATCACATGACTTGATGACAGTGTTAGTCTCCAAGTTATAAACACGATAAGAATGACCATGAGTAGTGTAACCCAAAAAGATCCCGTCAGAGGAGCGCGACTCAAATTTATCCAAATTACCCCATTTTAGGATGAAGCAGCGACAGCCAAAAACTCGAAGATGAGAAACCTTGGGCTGTCTCCCAAAACGCAGCTCATAAGATGTCAAATTTAAAAATGAGCGCAAGAATATACGGTTTGAGATGTAACATGCAGTGTTCATGGCCTCAGCCCAGAATTTTCTAGGAGTCCTATGCTCATCAAGCATCGTCCTAGCCATCTCAACCAAAGTGCGGTTCTTCCTCTCAACAACACCGTTTTGTTGAGGAACCCGCGGAGCAGAGAATTGATGTTCTATGCCATGCTCCATGCAAAAGTCAATAAAGAGACTGTTTTTGAACTCGGTGCCATTATCACTTCGAATGAATTTCAATGCACCTGGGAGTTCAGTGAAAAGTCTCAAAGCCAAGCTCCGAAAGTGTGAAAACACTTCATCCTTGCTGGCAAGAAAGAAGACCCAAGAGTAGCGAGAGAAATCGTCGACAATAACTAATACATACCACTTGCCGCCTAAAGAACTAACCCGAGAAGGACCTACAGTGTCCATGTGGAGAAGTTCTCCGGGTTGTTCAGTCATCACTGTGGTGACTGGCGAATGCGAAGCGGCAATCATTTTTCCATGTCGACAAGGAGCGCAAACTAAATTTTTCTCAAACTTGAGCTTGGGCAATCCTCGGATCAGGCCTAGGGCGCTCAGACGAGCGAGCAACTCAAAGCTCATATGCCCTAGTCTCCTATGCCACTTCCAAAGCTTAGACGTCGAATGTGCAACAAGACAATGAGAAGATCTAGACGACTCAGAAAAATCAGCTCCAAAAACTCTCCCAACTCTAAAGATCTTACACACCACAACGCCATCAGAATTGAGTACTTGCGAAGTATCGCGATGAAATCGCACTTCGAAGCCCTCATCAAGCAACTGAGATACAGACAGCAAATTGTATCCCAGGTTTTCAACCAATGCAACATCTTTGAGAGTGAAATTCGAGTTAATTCTTACCACACCTTTACCTTTCACTCTACTCCTTCGATTGTTTCCGAAGGTGATATGTTCCCTTTGCTTGGTTGTGGTGAGGCTGGAGAACCAAGCTGCATCTCCGGTCATGTGGCGCGAACAACCAGAGTCCATGATCCACGTGCCCTCCAAGCCTCGATCTGTTGCCTACACATGATAAGAATATCTCGATCGCTCAGTGCTGGGGTGAGTGAAAAAATGACGAGGCATCCAACACTGAGTGACACGAGTAGTAGGCACAGTAAAAGTAGACGGTCTACGCACATGATAATCTAAATGATGCAAAGTGCGAAGTCTACCTACATGCAGTGATCGAAAAGCATGACGAGGTCTCCTACACTGACGAGGTACAAAGCTACTCACCCGAGGTCTACCACCATATGGAACATGGTGAACACCTCGAGGGGCAACACCTCTCCGAGAAGCACGAGGAGCCTCAAAAGCAGGACGATAGTACAACTCAGACTCATGCATACCTAAAGATGGGTAATGCATGTCCTGGTAACTCATCGCCTGAGCGCGTCGCTCATCCTTGATGCGACGAAAACAGAACCCAACCAAATGACCCGCCCGCTGACAGTAGGAACAATGAAACACTCTCCTCGGGGCACTCTCATGGGTCACAGGAACAACTCTCACAGGCTCCTTGGGTTTCTGCTGAGTGGTTTTCTTGGGAGGATTTTTCTTGGCATGAGGTGTGGTTTTCTTTGGTGGTCGGGTAGGCTTTTTGGCTGATGGGGTGTCTAACAGAGCTCTCTCTTTCTCTAAGGTAGTGGGAGAGGTAAAAACAGTTTTGGTCTTACTGTCTGAAGAAATCCTCTCAAAACCCAAACCTAGAGCTACCCCTGCTCTGTCAGCACACAACTTGGTCTTGGCCAAGAGCAAATCCATCCTACCTTTCCCTCAGTGCATTTATTAACCACGGAAAGAAGGTATTCATTTTCTGACATGAGGTTTTCAGCTCGCTCTCTAACAGTGCCTAGCTGGTCCTTAAGGGTAATGCAAGTGTCACAAACAGGTTGCACATCCTTAGAACTACCGGCCCTCTCCAATCTAGCCTCCAAATCATGAACATGTTTATCACGTAAATTAATGCTCTCGCGTAATAAAGAACAGTTCATGCATTCAATAATATCATGAGGTCTAGAATCCACCTCCAAAAGCTACTTCTGTGCAGTCTCAAGCTCAGAGAGAGTTTGAGCATGAACAAAACGCAACTGAGCAAGCTCACCCATGACAGTGGTACAAGAATCACATTGAGCATCATTAACTTTAGACTTAAGCATGGCATAATCAGTAGAAACAGATTCTAGCCTAAGTCTAAGGTCTTTTCTTTCTCTAGCGGCTTGCACAAGCAATCTATCCTGACCAAGAACTACTTCATTCAGCTCATCTAATTTAATCAATAGCTGGTCAGATGATAGAGTTACCTCAGATGAGTCAAGCTCATCGCCGCTGTGATTGCTGTCGGCCATGAAGCAAAGGCCGGTGAAATCTCGTCCCTTTTTGTCCTTCTTCTCCTCCTTCCTTGGGGACTCCTCCTCCTCAGAGCTCGACTCCTCAGTTGAGGAAGTGTCGATGTCGCTGAGAGCAGCAACAAAAGCTCTGGAAGTGGCTTTGGCTACTTTCTTAGCCATCTTGCCGCGCTTGCCCTTCACAAAAGGCTTCCTCTCCTTTTTGTGGTATTTGGGGCGATCACTCTCATCTCTCTTTTTGAGTTTTGGGCAATTGGCCTTGATGTGAGAAGTGTCACCGCATTCAAAGCAACCACTAAAACCACTTCTCCTCTGATCCCGTCTCTCATGGTGAAAACGGGTGAACCTCCGGGCCATGAGAGCAAGCTCATCATCATCTAGAGTGTCCACCTGCTCCTTTGTGACGGAGACCAGGGAGGACAAAGCAAAACCATCTGCAAGAACACAAGTGCCAGATGTGCTTGGTTCAGCAGTGGTGCCACGGCTAGTGCTAGAAACCAATGCCAATGGCTGTGGCAAAGAGCTTCTGTGCACTGCAAGAGATGCCTTGGCAATCTCTGTGGACTTCAGCTTGCTGAAGAGCTCATCACAGGTCAAAGTGTCATAACCTGCAGACTCCTCAATGCTGGATATCTTCACTTCCCATATGCTACGGTCAAGAGCATAGAGAAGCTTGATAGCCATATCATGATCATTGTAAGCAAGCGTCCCGTTGGACCGCAAGTTACTCACTATCGCATCAAAGCGAGAAAACATGGCATCTATAGATTCACCAGGTGCCTGCACAAACAGCTGATACTGTTGATTGTATGTGCTTTGGAGCCTGGCCTTGATCTGAGTAGAGCCCTCATGAAAAATAGTGAGTGTTGTCCAAATCTCCCTAGCAGTCCTAAGGTGCTGCACCCTATCGAACTCACTCCGGCTCAAACCAATGAACACTATGTTTCTTGCCTTCGAGTTGGCATTATACTGATCCTTCTCTGTTTGAGAGGTGCGAGTCTCAAGGATGGAGTATTGTGAGTCCACAATCTCCCAAATTGCATTTCCTTGGCTTAACAAGTAAGCCTCCATGCGCACCTTCCAGTATGCAAAATCAGTCCCATCGAACAGAGGAATTTTACTGCCTCTATCCATGTCGCCAACAGATCAAAAACCGGTTAAGGTCAACTGGTGATCTTAACCTGCTCTGATACCAATTGTTGGACCGGAAACGGCGACCAGAGGGGGGTGAATGGGAGCTTTTAAAATTTCGAGCTAAAAACTAGCCTTCAGTTTCAGTTCTGTCTTCTGCGGAACAGGCTTCGAACACTACCTTCGGAGGTCTGTTTCGGAGGTGCTTTGACAGCTCCGAACGCAGGTTTCGCAGGTCCAAAAGTTCGAAGCCAAGAAGACTTCGCTCCACTATCAACCCTCGAAAATATACTCTGCTAAGTCAGTGCAGGCTCCGCACACAAGGTGCTTCGAGCAGGCTTCGCACTTCACCCTTCGCAAGATTGGACACCCCACTGAGGACTTCGACCAAGTACTTGGCAGCAGCAACTTGTGCTGGGCTTCGTACACGAAGGTCTAAACGCACACTAAACGACTTCGCTAGGGGGTTCGACACAAGGAGCAAAACGGGCTTCGATCAGGGCTTCGCTAGTAAGCAGCGAGGTCTCGCCTCCTGTTACACAGAGCGACAGCACACTGAAAAACACACTTCGCACAAAACACCCTTCGCCTAGACAGGCTTCGGTGAACTACAACTAGCGAGGTATGTAATGCGAGCTCAAGCAAAAAGCACACAGAAGCAGGGCTTCGCCGCTTGAACAAGGAACACAGAAAATGAACTCTCTGGATGAATACAACGAAGTATGTGGCTAGTACAGGAGCTCAACAGTAATTGCTCAAAGTGTTAAATGTTACCTACCGAGTCCCCATATTTATAGCCCACAGTTCACCCAAAGGAATTGACTACTTTACCCCTAGGGTTTACACCAATTTTGTCTCTACAGAACAGAGGGGTACAAAAGGTAGTCAACTTTATTGGAGGCTTCTCTATCAGCCTTTGCAGAGGGGACAGCGCCAGCTTTTTGCAGAGCAGACACTGTCAGACTTGCAGCCTTTGACCTTTTTGAAGCCCCCCTTCGCACGAGAGGGGTGCGGTAGCTTCGGTGAGAAGCCTTGAGCCAGATGGCCTTCGCTTCACCGAAGTCAGCCTTCGATACAGTGACGGTTTTGAGCCGAAGCCGTCAAAGCCCTTGGGCCTTCGCACCAACACCTCCGGAGTGGACCACCACGGCTTCGCAGCTTCTCTCAGCTCGAACTCCGTCAGTCCGTGTACCGAAGCCATGCAGGCCAAAGTACCACAAGACAACCTCGCTCCGGAGCTAGCCTTGCTCCGAAGCCTTCCTCACTCCGAAGCCCCACCTTCGGAGTACCACCCTTCGAAGTCCCTCCTTCGTCCAAGGCCTCCGCACGAAGCATTCCATGAGCACTTCGTCGCAGTGTCTCTCCCCGAGCACACTCCTCGACGAGCCTCACCTGGACCATGCCTTCGATGCGCCTCGACTTCTGAGACCTTCGTCGGGTACCTTCGAATGTCTCCCTCCGGAGCACACTTCGAACGCCTTGCCTCCGCAGAGGACTTGATCCATCCAACTCCGAAGTCACTCCATCCGGAGTACCTTCGAAGTGCCTCATCTCTGAGGACTTTGTCTCGGAGTACCTTCAGCCGGAGCCACGCTCCGCACTTACTGCCTTCACCTGGTGCACCTCGACCCGAGGACCGACCCGGACCCCTTCGCAGCCACCGTGACGGAGCTCCCCACTCCCCTAGCATCAAGCCTCCCGCTTGACCCAGGTTCACCTGCCGCGAACCTGTCTGTCGCCTCCGAAGTCCCTACGCACCACCGACAAACAGACAAGTGTATCCAGTACTCCGGAGACCTCTCCGGGTTAGCAACCTCCGGCACACACTCCGGTGTACCGCCCAAGGTACCGAAGCCTTCGGTACACACCCAGTCATCGTGTACTGTCGGACCCCTCCGACACGCACACTCTGCTGCAACAGCTGCAGCAACCAAACACCGAACACCCTTCGGTGAAACCACCTCCGAACAGAGGTTAAAAAGCCTATCAATCACTCATCACACTCCGAAACCAACCCTTGGTTTCTCAGATTGGATCTGTTGTGTGTCGTGCTGAATTGGGAGACCAGAAAATACCTTATCGGAAGTTCCGATCCAGGATCGGAAGTTCTGATGTGGGGTATCAAATTGGATCTGTTACAAATATGAATTAGTTGTAATTAATTTGTCGGTTCCAAGATGGGCACGACCCAGGGGGCTTTCATACCTATATAAAGATAGGAGGAGATCTTGTAATAAGCAATAAGCCTAGATTAGACCTAGCCACCAAAGACTCCTCTCCTCCCTTTCTTAATCTCAAACATTGAGGTCGAGGATCTTCCATCTCTCACATGCGGTGCTAGCACGCTGCCGTGGGAGGTACTCCATCTCTATACGTGTGGACTTCGTGGAGGCGTTGCTCCAATAGCGACACTCGTGGACATCTACATGCGAACGACTATGTCATCTTCATCGATCAGATCGGTGAAGGACAGCAAGGATGAAATGAGGATAGCCTTGACGCGCTACTCTAAAATCTTCTTCTGCTGCACCTATCATGTCTCGTGATCGATGGTACCGATCCATGATCTCGCACGCGCATGATTCTTGGGCCTAGGGCGTAAAATTTTAATTTGCCAACTAGCGTAGCTCCCCTACTCCACAACCCTGAGAACTAACCTTGACTTAACACAGCTTCCATGACCCTCCGGCACCAAGCTCCCTGCTTGACTTAAGGCACCTACTGTGCTGACCATCCCGTCGCATCCGAAGTCACTTACACACCATCGACTAGCAACCAAGTGTTTTTGATACACCGAAGGCCTCTCTAGGTTAAAATACCCTCCGGTGCACACTCCGGTGCAAAACCAAAGTATCGAACCCAACAGTACAACCTCCTACATGTATTCTGTCGAACCCCTTCAACAGACATACTTCGCTGCATACTTGTGCAGCCACATCTACCGAACCCCTTCGGTGATGACATATGAACCCTTTCAGAGAGGACCCCTTCTTCTATAAAGGCACTTGCCAATCACTCATCACGGACTGAAACAAAGGCACATCTCAACTTGATTTCTCAATCTTCCCATTGATGAGTGCATTGACAAAAAAACCAAATTCAAGAAAAAAATTAAGTTTTCAGCACACAAATGACCATAAAACTCAGAAAATAGCCAAAGCATGTCACTTGATATTAAATGGAGTCTTTCCTTTTGCAAATTCTCCCCCTTAGCCACGCAAAAATTCCCCCTTTGGCAATTCTCCCCCTTGTATATTTCTATGTCTCTCCAACTTTGGCAATGCAAGAATCAAGGAGCAACCAAATGATGAAAAGCTTCTGAGATACTTGTGTGCAAGGACATATAGTTTTAAAAATGTCAATGATAATGTCTTAAAATGCACTCAGCTCAAAGTAATACAATTCAGTTTTCATTTGAAGCACATCCCCTTTCATTTTTTGAAAAATAAAAGCAGTCTAGAATGGAGAAAGTGTGACAAGACAAACCCACCTAGATCTTTTCAAAATGTTAGCACAAAGACTTGGATATCAATTATGATTTTCATCATTTTACTGAACAGGATTTCCATGAAAAGCATTTAAATATTCAAGTTGCATGTTTGAATCCAAGATAAAAGGATTTCAACTACCATGTCTATAAAAGATAGCTAAAGCAATTAGCCTACACATGCTAGATACCAGACTAAGCAGTGATCATGTTTTGAATTTTTCAAATTAAAATCATGCCTATGGTGAAAACAGACATATTAACAAGAGCTGAGTTAACATGATCATGACAATTATACAAAGGCATACATGAGCAGAAATATGTAAATGCAATCAATCATATGAAAGAAGCTTATACAAGCCAAATAAATCATGCTGCCCCTCACAAAATGCCATAGGGATGACAAGTACCAAGTTTTCCACGCAAATAAGAAAATCAAGAAGCATCAAGGGGTTTGGTAAAAATATCAGCAAGTTGATTCTTGGTATCAACATATTGAAGTTTAATATCACCCTTCTCATTGTGGTCTCTCAGAATGTGATATCTCACATCATTGTGTCTAGTTCTAGAATGCTGATATGGATTATTTGCTATATTAATGGCACTAGTGTTATCACATAAAAGTTGAACACTCTTATAATCCAACTTAAAATCCCGCAAAGTGGAAACCATCGACAAAATCTGAGCGCAACAGCCAACTGTAGCAACATATTCAACCTCAGCTTCGGATTGTGCAATGCTAGACTGTTTGCAGGCAGACCAACAAACAAGAGATGAACCTAGAAAATGACAAGTACTGGAGGTACATTTCCTATCAATTCTACAACTAGCAAAATCTGCGTCCGAAAATCCACAAAGGCACAAAGAAGATGATGCACAATACCAAATGCTGAATTCAAGGGTATGTTTGAGATACCTGAGTATGTGTTTTACTGTCTATCGGTGCGAAGCCCGTGGGGAAGCTTGAAAATGAGCGCACAGACAAAATGTGAATTGTATGTCTAGCCTCGTAGCTGCCAAGTAAAGGACGGAGTCGATCATGCTCCGAAACTCCTTCTAATCTATGTCTTCTCCATCATCATCCGGATCCAATACTACTGAAGTAGCCACTAGAGTGGCGAGGGGCTTCGCATCGGCCATGTCAAATTTCTTGAGCAGGTTCTTGGTGTACTTCGTATGATGAATGAAGGTACATTGTTTGCATTGCTTGATTTGTACACCAAGGAAAAATGTGATTTCGCTCATCATGGACATCTCAAACTGCGGCTCATGGTATCTGCAAATTCTGCAACTAAAACATGTGAAGAACCACCAAAGATGATATCATCAACATAAATCTGAACTACTCCACAGGCAGAACGACCTCTTGCCCATATAGCAACTCATATGGACTGACCTTGGTAGCACCGTGCTTTCCAATCCTACAAGCCCATAGCGCCTCGGAAAGCACTTCATGCCACCTTTTAGGAAACTCTTCAATTTTCTTCTTAATGAGCTTAATCACGGTTTTATTACTAGACTCGGCCTAACCATTAGCCTGAGCATAGTAAGGTGAAGACTTTATCAACTTAATACCATAATATTCGGTGAAGTCCCTTACTTCTCCAGAAACAAAAGAACTACCTTGATCCGTAGTAAGAGTTTGAGGAATGCCGAATCTATGTATGATGTGCTTCAAGATAAAATCACGTACCTCATTGTGAATCATGTTCTTGAGAGGTACGGCCTCGGTCCACTTAGTGAAGTAATTCGTTGCCATCAATACGAACCGATGCCCTTTTGAGGAAGGAGGGTGAATCTAGCCGATGAAGTCTAAACCCCAACCTCGAAACAGCCATGGCTTGACAATAGGATTGAGCAATGAGGCAGGAGCCAACTGAACATTGCCAAACTTCTGACATGCTTCACATCCTCTATAGTACTTGAAACAGTCTTCAGTCATAGTCGGCCAATAAAAACATGCTCTTTTGAGCATCCAACTCATTTTCTAGGCCGACTGATGAGTGCCGCAAAGCCCTTCATGGACATCTCCCGTAGCCACCTAGGATTGCTCATGGTCTAAACACTTCAATAGTACTCCGTCGATGGTTCGGCGGTACAATGTGTCGTCTATCAACACGAATTTGAATGCTTGTCGCTGAACCTTCCGATCAACCCTTTGGCTAGGGTCTCTCAAATACTGGATGATTGGGATCCTCCAATCGCCCTTATAGGTTTCAGAGGGTCTCGTTCGCCCACCTTCTGACAAGACTTCTAAATTCCTGACTTTGAGGTGCCCCCCGAGCCATTCCAGCTCCTGCCGAAGCCTGGCCGGGGCGGCCGTTCGGAGTGTGCTGGGCTGAAGCCCTTTGGAGGGTTCGGACTCCGCTGAGCCTTCTCCGTGCGGGAGGCTTCGGCCTATGGACTCCGGCGTGCTAGGTTTCATGGTTGGCAGAGTACTCCGGTCCAGGGGCTTTGGCACGCAGTGGCCTTCGGCGGTCAGAGGGGTTCAACCCAGAGGGTGCGCCTACCCACCGTTACTGGCTTCGGTAGTGAGACAAAGCACCGGCTTCTCCAACACAGAAAATTTTCCCCTCCTGACTTGGTAACCAGATGCTTGCTGAGCAAAATCATTTGCAACTGAATTGGCTTCTCTTAACACGTGAGAGATTTTGAAGTCATCAATAGTAGCAACTATGTCTAGACATTTATCCAAGTAACTATTCAGCAAGCCGTTAAAACATTGAGCACTCTTAGCTACTTGTTGCACTACTAACAAAGAATCACCGTATGTGTGAACATGTTTAGCACCTACAGATTCTAGTAATTCAAGACCTAGCAATAAAACTTCGTATTCGGCTTGGTTCTTAGTGGAAGAAAATTCTAGTCGGGCCGAAGTTTCAATGTGCATTCCATTAGGTGATATGAGAACCACCCCAATACCTTGGCCACTCTTGCAAGCCGAACCATCAAAATAAAGTTTCCATGGCACTACTTCAACTAGAGCAACATTGTCACTCCAGCTAACATCTACGTGGTGATCAACTATAAAGTTGGCTACGATTTGGCCTTTCATTGCTCTCAGGGGTTCGTAGGTCAAATCGTACTCAATCAATGCGTAAGCACATTTTTCGATTCTTCCACTTAGAATCGGCTTCTGTAACATGTGCTTGATAACATCGGTTTGGCAAATGACAACACATGTAGCGGGGAGAAGATAATGGTGTAATTTGGTGCACGGATAGTAAAGTGATAAACACAATCGTTCTACAAATGCGTACCTGGTTTCGGCGTCCAGCAGGTGGCGGCTCAAGAATGTGATGATGTACTCCTTTCCCTCTACCTCCTGGGTTAGCACGGCACCAATCACGTGATCTTCAGCAGCGATGTATAGCCGAAACAGAATCCCAGCTTTTGGTGCTCTTACCACAGGCGGTGATGACAAGCACTCCTTGATCTTCTCCAAAGCACTTTGCTGGCTTGCCCCCCAAGTGAACTCAACTTCATTTTTTAGCCGGAGTATGGGGACAAAGGCATCAATCTTGCCGGATAAGTTGGATATAAAGCGACGCAAATAGTTCATCTTGCCTAGCAACTTCTGTACGTCCCTTTTGCACGTCGGTGCTGCAATGTTTCTAATCTTCTCAAGCCTCTTAGGATCAATTTCTATGCCTCTCTCGTGAATCATGAAACCTAATAACTTGCCCGCCGACACACCAAAAGCACACTTGAGTGGGTTCATTTTCAACCCATACTGTCGCATCCTATCAAAAGCAACCTTAAAATTGGCTAAATGGTTTCCCATAGCATCCGATTTGACTATGACATCATCGATGTAAACTTCTAACATAACTCCTAACAAGTCATGAAAGATCAAGTTCATAGTGCGCTGATAGGTGGCGCCAGCATTCTTCAAACCAAAAGTCATGATGACCCACTCGAACAAACCGATAAAACTAGGGCATCGAAAGGCAGTCTTGTAGACGTCCTCTTCGGCCATAAAGATTTGATTATAACCAGCATTGCCATCAAGAAAACTTAGTACCTTGTGACCTGAAGCATCATTGATCAGCATATCGGCTATTGGCATTGGATACTCGTCCTTCAGAGTGGCTTTGTTTAGATCCCTGAAATCAATACACACCCGTATCTTGCTGTAGCCTAATAAATTCAGCCTTGAGTAGCCGCTCCACTTCTTCTTTAACTCGGTCATAGACAGCCGAGTTAAAGCGGCGGGGAGGCTGCTTATAAGGCCTAAATTCGGACTTGATAGGCAGCCGATGCTCCACGAGCTCGCGGCTTAGCCCTAACATCTTGCTATACTCCCATGCAAAAAAATCGACATATGACCGAAGTAACTTTATTACTTCAGCCTTTTCATTGGGCTGTAAATGTTGGTTTACAAAAGTCGGCCTTGGGATGCTACCATTACCTATGTCAACTTCCTCCAAGGGGTCGGCCGACGCAAAACCTTGTCCTAATTTATCTACTTCGCTAAACTCTCCGATGGCCTCGGCAATACCGTCTTTATTAGACCGATATTGCTCCACACGAGACTTTAGCCAATCTAGATTACTCTTGCTAGACATGACTATCAATACAAGAACAACCGTGCTACTCCAGCCGACTTTATAGACGCTGGTACGATCCGTCCTCCGGATACACTAAAAAAATCGTAATCCGAAAGATCTCTACCTCATAGACACTCTACTTTGTTATGGTCGGTGTCAACCGATACATTGGCCAATGCTACTTGGGCCGAAGTATCTGCGGGAATGACTTCTACTTCATCGCCATCCCACTGTATCAGGCACTGGTGTAGAGTAGAAGGAATGCAACAGTTCGCGTGAATCCAGTCACGCCCGAGTAGTACGCTGTAGTTACCTTGTACATCAACGACGAAAAATGCTTTTGGCAATGTCTTGTTGCCCACCGTCAACTCCATGGAGAGTACGCCTTTGGCTTCGGAGCTCTCGCTGTTGAAGTCGTTGATCATCAAGTTGGTTTTATTTAGGTCATCCTCGTCCCTGCCAAGTTTCTTCAACAACGAGTAAGGCATTATGTTAACAGTGGCGCCGCCGTCGACGAGCATCCGGGAAATCGGCTTTCCATCAATGTGACCCCTAACGCAGAGAGGCTTCAGATGGCGAGCCGAGTCCTCAGGTTTCTCGAAGATGGCATTGTGCGGGCCGAGGTTCAATTGAGCGACCTCGGCCTCGTCCTGTGGCAGGGCGAACTCGGCAGGCAGCGTGACGATGTTGATGTCCATCACCTGGGGTGCGGACCCTGCAGATACGGGTGAGTAATCGTCGTCGAGCATGTCATCGTCGTCGCTCAGACTAGGATCCGGGTTGGTTATCTCAACTGGCATCTCCCTCCATACCTGTCTTGTAGCTAGCCGAGGGCGGATTTCTTTGAAGATAGCGTCGCGCTCGTCCTCAGCTTTCTTCTCGCACATCTCCTGTGCCCGTAGTATTTGTAGGCGTCTCTTCTGTGATTTGGACATGCCTGGAGGTGGCCATGATGGCTGCGGCTTGGTGCCGGGTGCTACTGTTCGGCTTCCATTAATTATGGCTGAAGTGGTACTGTGCCCTCTGGCCTTGTGCACCCCGTGTTCAGAGGGGTCTTCGCCGCGAACCCCGACGGATGGATAGGCCTTGTTCGGCCGATCGAACCAGGCTTCGGCGCAGAGTCTGGCCGAAGCATGGGACTTACCTTCGTCAGACCTCGGTGACAAAGTCTTCGGGATTGGGACTTCCTGAGACCCAACTTTGATGGTGATGGCTTCGGACTCCCTGACCTCGGCCTCCGCATGCTCACACCCTTCAGCTTTGCTCCGCATGGTCCGATTCGGAGGCACCACGGACAGTCTGTGGACGATGCCCCCCTCCGCTACGTCTGTTTGCCCCTGCCATCCATAGTATTCCGAAGGAAAACAAGGCATAGTGTTAGGTTGTGGAGGGTACCCTGACCCGGATACGTACAGAGCCCACGGGGTTCCCGCCTAGTCATACGGCGGAGGCATCGGCGGCTCTAGTGGCCTTCCCCAATGAGAGCCGAACCCGTTACCCGAAAGGGGGTTCGACAGAGTTGATGGTGTCTCGGACCACACCAGCGAAGGGTCCTACCAGGCTGGAGGTATGTTCGGCCACTTACAGTACGGATGCTTCTTTAACTCATCGGCAGATGGAATGACTTGACCCTTAGGTAACCTGAGAAGCTGACTTTTTAAGAGAAAATCAAATATTTTGTCACATTTAGTTATATCAAACTCGGAGCAGGTGATAGGTTTATTCTTAGCATTCCACACCCACTCGGCTACGTACATATCGGCTGAATCCTCCTCTTCTTACTCTTCCTCGTCAGAACATTCCATGATGTGGATTTCAGCCCTAGGCTTGCTGAACATCTTAATAAACCTTTTATGTTTGGTTCGGCCTCCCTAGACCAAAGCCTGTTGTAAAACTTGGTTAACTTCTAAAAAGTTTTGGTTATCTGACCTCTCCTTAATTTCGGAACGCAACCCATTAAAAGCTAGTTCCGCCAAGTCCCTCTCCGAAATATTAAGGCTAAAACATCGGTTTCTAGTGTCCCTAAAACGCCTGATGTACTCAGAGGTGCTCTCGTCAGATTTCTGCTTAACCGATGTCAAATGTGAAAGCCTAAGTTCTGTCTCACCCGTGTAGAATTAATCATGGGATTTCCGCTCTAAATCATCCCACGTCTGGATGGAGTTCGGCGGGAGCGCCGAAAACCAAGTGAAAGTGGTGCCGGATAGCGAGAGAGAAAATAGTCTAACTTTTAGAGCATCTATCCCGCTAACTTCTTCACACTGTGCCAAAAATTGACTAACGTGCTCTAGTGTAGTTTTGCTACCCTCGCCATCGAACTTAGTGAATTCAGGGATTCTATAGCCACGGGGGTAGGGTACTGTATCGAGATGGTCAGGGTATGGCTTACGGTAAACCCTAACCCGTCCCTTGGGCACGAAGCCGGCACACTCTCTAAATAGTGCGCGGACCCGCTCCTCTATGTCATCTTGGCATGTCGCTTGTGCGCGCCTCTCATGTGGGGGCGCGACACGTGGTGGTATATCGGCGTGTCGGCCATGGATTTCTTCCCTGCGTGCTATCTGCATGACGTGCTCGTGTCCGGGTGCCTGCGTGTGCGGTGGGGGCAGCGCGGGTACACTACAACAAAACAGGGAACTTCCGTCGGCCAAGACGACAGAAGTTAGCCCTTTCTCGACGGAAGAAGCTAACTTCCGTCGGCAAAAGGATAACTTCCGTCGGCCTTTGGCCGACAGAAGCGAGTAGACGGAAGTTAGCTAACTTCCGTCGGCCGCCGACGGAAGTTAGCTAATTTCCATCGGCCAAACCTAGCCGACGGAAGTTACCAGGAAATCAGTAACTTCTGTCGGCCAAATCCACAGCTGATGAAAATTACTTTTTTTTTCTATCTACGGGCCAATAACTTCCGTCGGCTAATGTTGGCCGACGGAAGTTAACTAAAAAATCCGAAAAAAAAAGTAATTCACAGTAAAGAAAAAAGATAAACAACAGAGGTTATATCAAATACATTAGATCTTTTAAGTAAACAACGAAATGTTAATTCAATATGGATGCTGTTGACATCACCTGAAGACAACAAGAAAGGGAGATAATTATTAGAGATTAGACAAAGCCCTTGGTTACTCAATAGTACATTCAACAGTCATACTAAAGATGAGGACTTACCTCTCTAGGATTTGCATCCCTCAGCATATTGATCAGTCTATCCACTTCAATGGTCTTCTTGAAGGATTGTTCTGGACCTTTATCAGTTTCACACAACAAAGTAGTGCCCTCCTGTTTACCTCAAAAACTCTTTAACATTACAAATTAGTTATGCTAGATGCCTAGATGGCACATGTCAGGATCAGTATTCAGTGCAGTGCTTCGCAGCAGCAAGACACAAACACGACGATATATACCACTATACCAGCATTACAATTCACCAAGCTGGCTCAGCGATGGACAACGAAATTCCCAATACAACACGGGGAAATGCGAAAACAGGCTAACCGGAAGGTCTGGAACCGACCGAAATCCCCCCTAATCAATCAAAGGAATCAAACTAGCAAAAGGTCGTTAAATTAACAACAATCCATACGAGGGGCGGGGCACGGGTAGAGAACACGAACCACCTCCGCCAGTCCACGTGGGATGTCCTCCTCGAAGGGCAGTGCGCCGGGATCCCCCAGCACCACCAACGCGGTGAACTCTGTCGATTACCAGACGAGGATAACCGGTCAGAGATGTCGAACAACGAGAGGTAGACCGATAGAGGGAGGGGTGAACGTCGAGCTCTCGGAGGAGACACTGGTGCGAACCATCGGGCTCGCCTCCGCCTCGCCGCCTCCGCCTCCAACTCTGCTCGCCGCGCGCTGGAGCCCTAGGATCAGCGCGGATACACGCAGGAGAGATGGCGAGCGGCCAGCGAGTCCGTAGGGTGCGGCGAGACGGTGGCGGTCGGTGGCGTAGGAGAGAGGGGGGAGAAACGGAGGGTTGACGGTGAGAGGAGGGGAGGAGGCGTGGGTTAGGGTTTTTAGATGGGTGAGTGTGTGCGGGAGTGCGGTAGGTGGAGAAAATGGGGGCCCAAAAGTGGTGAGGATCGAGGGCACGGTGGGTCTGCACGTAACTTTCGTCAGTTTTATGGAAATGCCGACGGAAGTTACGTAACTTCCGTCGGCTCTAGGGAAAGCCGACGAAAATTATGCTAACTTCCGTCGGCCACTGTGAAAAGCCGACGGAAGTTAATTTAACTTCCGTCGGCCTCCAGCAGCCGACGGAAGTTATTTAATTTCCGTCGGCTTGCCCAAAAGCAGACGGAAATGTTCTGTTTTGTTGTAGTGGTACCGGCGCAGGTGGTGGTGCATGGTATGCAGTGTTATTCTGACCGTAGGTGTAATGATTAGTCTTGGCCATAAGTGTTGAGGCCGGAGACATGATTGTGCCAGAGCTATCGTTATTTCTATCGTACACGTGGTTTGCCGGAGGTGCACTAGCAATAGGAACCGGGGGTACGACTTTAGTAAAGACGAACCTCCTGATAGTCGCCTATACTTGGGAGCTGACTGTCGAATCTAAACAGTTGGCTAGCGAAGCGCTAACGGCTTGATCTATTGATGTGGCTATTTTTTGCTCAATCTCTAAAGAAGATAAACGAGGCGATACAGGTGTTACCTGGACCTGAGCGAGGTCAGGGGTGATGATGTCATACTTGATGAAGCCTACGTGCGTCTTAACGTAGCCCCCAAGCATCATGTCTTGGAGTGCCTTTAACTTTGCCTTGATCTCTGCTTGGTCTTCTGCCGGGATATCTTCAAGTGTAGGTGTCAAGATGTTGCGGTTGTCGATATTTGCGCCTCCTATTGTGTCCATCGGCGGTGTAGACATAGTAGTCGACGTAGATGTACCGGTGGCCAATGTAGATGTACTTGTCATGTTGGCATAGGTATTCCCCAGCGGATTCACCAAAAAGTGTGTTGACATGGACATGTGCCCCCGCACTTGGGTTAGTTCGACGATCCAAAGTGTGCGGATACTTAGGGACAACCCTAAGCGTGACGCAGCACCGACGTCACGTTCCGACTACCCTTAGTCGTGATAAGGGGGTGGAGTCGCTAGGCAGTCAGATCACACAAAATAACCCAATTAGCCGAAAGAGATATATTAAACAGAATAAAATCAGCAAACCAGTCGGAGCCTGTTTGCTTCGAAGTCTAGTGCGAAGGGGTCGCTGAAGTATACCTTCGACGTCCGGTTCGAAGTGTCTTGCCGAAGGGTGCTAATTCGGTGTTCGGACTAATCCGGCCGAAGATGAACTCCGAATGGATCTGGACGTGATGATCACCTCCGAACAGTGAGGTTCGGCGTGAGGTCTCTGATACAGCGAAGTACAAAATAATAACCCAAACGCCGCGCGCGAGCGACTTCGTCCAGAGTGAGGTACGAGCGTGGCGAAGCCTGTTGTGACGAAGTGTGCTGGCGAAGCCTGTCATCGAAGCTTGTAATCTCGCCGAAGGGTGTCCTGATGACCTCCGAAACCGATCTCTCAGCTCCGGACACCTCCGACGAAGTAGCTCCGAACGTGGGAACCTGCAACAAAGAGAGTTCGAAGTACTAATTCGGCCTGAGGACCGAATTCTGCTAAGTGTTGCACTAGTAGCGAAGGTAGCAATCTGTTATGCAGATTAGCGGATACTTCACAGGCGAAGTAACAAGGCAATAGTAATCTATTACGTAGATTAATGGATACTTCAGAAGCGAAATAATAAGGGTTACTACTGTTCTGAAGTGGCCGGCGGAGGGCTTCCAGGAAAACCCACGAAGAGGTACAGGAAAAATAAAGGTAAAGTAAATACGATCAAAGCTAGGGCTTTGGTTTGGTTTATGTCGGGGGGATCTCTAAGCTAGCCTCGCCTCTTTATTTATAGGGGCCAAACTCCAGATCGAATCTGCTATATTTCGGTTTGGATAGAGATAAAACCCAGCCAGAATCGTATCCAACTCTGTCTCTACCGAAGTGGGCTTCGGCCAGGCCCATCAGAACCTGCTCCTAGGGCCGAAGCTTCGATGACATGGGCCTCCGTAGGCTTCCTGGCCGAAGACCGTGGGCTGGCTAGAGGCCTTCGGAGCCCATGGCCCAATGGTTCTTCGGCCCTGTAGGGCTTCGGCCTAACACTGGACATGTGTGTTTTTGGCCCAAATCACCAAAATTGATATTTTGACAATCTCAGCCATTAATGCCATTTTTGCTATCAACAGAAATGAACACCGGCGACCGTGAACAGTGGAGACAGAGGAAAAGATGACCCAAATTTTTGAGATTGGTTAAGTAATTTCTGAAAATAGGTAACCCAACCCTAGGTATTGGGGCCTTTTTATAGGCAGCCCAATAAATGGGAAAAATCAAAATACCCCTAGGGTTTAAATAGACGCTAAAACCAAAATGGAAAAGACCGAAATGCCCTTAGGGTTTTTTACAAACTCGACTGACAAACTATGGACCTAAAGGCAAAATAGTAAAAACCTAAATAAAGATAACTTGTCTTGATGTGGAGCTTTCATAGCAGCTACGTCTTCGCCTCAAAACGGTCAGATCTGAGATCAGCGGTCATCAGTTTTCCGCCGAAACTGACAAAGTGTCCACCGTCTTCGCACCGAGTACTCGGATTGGGCCGGCTCTATTCCACAGCTCCCTCAGCCCGGCAATCACTCGCCGCCCATGTACCTGAGTCAATCCTGGTCAACAGCCCAATGGACCTCTACTGCTCCGAGCCCATGTACTTGGATTGGGCCAGCCCGACTTCACGGCCCCTCTGCCCAACAGTCGCTCGCTGCCCATATACCTGAGTCACATGCGGCCCAGACACAGAGGTCTTCTCTTCTCTTCATGTCATCTTGACTTCCGTTGACAATCACTCATCACATCTGGAGCCATGAGGCCCATGCTCTTCAACATGGCTCCTCAATCTCCCACTTGATGAGTGCATTGTCAACACTCTCTTCATTAGCTCTTCGATACCTACAAAACACGTGGAAACACGAAAAACAAAACACAAGAAGATAGAAAGAAGAAAATAAAATAAAAGTTTAACCCTAATGACCAAAACCGAACAAAAGCAAGAAAAACAGTCATTATGGTTAACCAAAACTAAAAACTCAAAACAAGTGCAATCTCAAAATTTTCAACAAGGATATCTAAAGAGTAAAGGCAAACGAGACTAAAACTCCCCCTGAAACAAATCCCAGAGAAAGCCAAAACTCCACCAAAACTCTTTTAAAAGATCGAGTAACCCAAAATTTCTCCCCCTTATTGACAATTGGACTCATCAAGTGAGACTAAATGCACTCTAAAGAGACACAAACAAAAACCCCCCATGAAATACAGCTCCCCCCTCAAAATATGCAATGAATGCAACTGGGGTGCAGGTGGAGTGTAAAAAGCATGCTTCTTAGATATGATTGACTGCAATGACAACATCTAGCAAGTATAGCAAAAGAAGTATTGTCTAAGACACATGGAATGATCAGTGAACCAGATGATATCCAAAGAAAGTCATTAACACACATTTTTAGATTTTTGCAAACAAAAACATCACCACATTTCCTAGTTGCTAAGCAAGGTAAAGCATGAGATGCAAGGGCTAGCTGATATCTACCAAGATAAGCATTATCCATATCAAAGTGCTTCAGCAAACTTGTTATCTTTTTAATTTTCAGGCTTTTTCTTTTTCTTTTTCAATTTTTTCCATGGGTTATTTGCATGTCAACCTTATGCTAACCGACCAAGTCAAGCCTAGGCCAGATCTGGACCATCAGAAGCCTAAGACATTGGTCTTGGCATACATTACACTGTCCTAGTTCATACCAAAGTGCTATGGTAAGCGGTCTGGAACAATGCAATGCGACAAAGCAAACCCACCTAGATCTTTTCAAATTATGCATAACAAAGGCATGGATTTTTCATTTTTTTCTGATTTTTATCATTTTACAGCATATTTTCCATGTTTAAAGCATATAGATGTCCAAGTTGCATATCTGCATCTAAGTAAGGATCTAGCAACCAGGCATGTAGCAGATAGCAAAAGCATTCAACCTACACATGCTAGTTACCAGAAGCAATGGTGATCATTTTTCAATTTTAAAGCATAAAAGCCATGCATATGACAGATATCAGACATATCATGTGAACTGAAGCAAAGCATGATCATCGACAAGTATTCAAAAGCATGTACTAGCTAGAATAAGAAAAGGAGATCAATCATATAATAGAAACAAGCTCAAAGTGTGATATGTGATTATGCATGATATGAACTCAGACAAAAAGACTCAAGAAATGTGTAAAGAAGAAAGAAAACTGACTCAAAATATCCTAAAAAGGATACACAACTCCAAAATCCCCTCGCAAACGCTCAAAAGTAGATGGATCTAGCGGTTTGGTAAAAATGTCAGCCAACTGCTGATGGGTATCAACATGAACAAGATCAATGACCCCTTTCTCATATTGATCCCTCAAAAAGTGAAAGCGCACATCAATATGTTTGGTTTTTGAATGAAGACATGGGTTTTTCCCTACACTACTTGCGCTGGTGCTATCACAAAACAAAGGAACTCTGGCAGGGAAGAACAATCCAAAATCTCACAAGGTTGAGATCATCCAAACCAACTGTGAGAAGCAGCTAATAGCAGCTACATAATCATCCTCAGTAGTAGAAAATGCAACTCTAGATTGTTTTCGAGAAGACCAAGAAACAAGCGAAGAACCGAGAAACTGGCAAGTACCGGAAGTCGACTCACGATCCAGCCGGCACCCACCGAAATCATCGTCGGAAAAGCCAGATAAATCAAGAGATGATGATGTTGAATAGTAAAGACCTAGATCAGGAGCATAAGTAATGTACCTGAAAATGTGCTTGACAGCCTGCCGGTGAGATGTGCGTGGTGAAGACTGAAAGCACGCGCACAAACCCACGGTGAACTGAATGTCCAGTCTGGTCACCGTCAAGTACAGCAACGATCCGATCATCCCTCGATACTCTCTCTCATTGACCTTGACGCCACTCTCGTCCTTGTCTAGGCCCCCAGATGTATCCATTGCGGTCATCTGAGGCTTCAGTTGTCCACCAAAATCAAACTTCTTCAGCATGTCCCGCGTGTACTTGCCCTAGTGGATGAAGATGTCGTCCTTGGTCTGCTTGATCTATAGCCCTAAGAAATACTTAAGCTCACCCATGAGGATCATCTCAAACTTGATGTGCATCTTCTCAAAAAACTTGGACACAAGCTCATTAGTAGAACCACCGAAACTAATATCATCCACGTAAATCTGAGTGATCAATAAGTTTGAGCCAACTCTAAGCAAGAAAAGAGTTTTGTCCACAGAACCCATCACAAAGTTGTTCCCCAACAAAAATTTCTTTAGGCGATTATAACAAGCCCTCGGGGCTTGCTTCATACCGTATAAAGCTTTCTACAACTTGAAAACATGTCGAGGAAACTTAGGGTTCTCAAAACCGGGGGGCTGCCTAACATAGACCTCCTCCTCCTCTATATACCCGTTCAGAAAGGCACTCTTGACATCTATTTTAAAAAGCATAAAACCTTTAGAAGCAGCAAAAGCCAAAAGAATATGAATGGACTCATGATGGGAAACAGGGGCAAAGGTCTCCTCAAAATCAATACCCTCTTTCTGGCAAAAACCCGATGCAACTAGTCGAGCTTTGTTGCGCACTACCACCCCATCTTCACCTTGCTTGTTCTTAAACACCCACTTGGTGCCTATGGGGTTGCATCTAGGTGGCAGCTCAACCAGTGTCCAAACCCAATTATGAACAAAATTCTCAAGCTCCTCTTGCATGGCGTTTATCCAATTTTAATCAGAAAGAGCATGAGAAACATCTCTGGGCTCAAAAGTGGCAACAAACGCAGACTCAGCAAACATAGTAAGAGAACCAACAGAAGAACGCAAGGATCTCAAAGTGAGATCACCGATGATGAGCTCTGAAGGGTGATCACCGGAGTTAGCAATTGGCACCTCTGGACTAGGCTGAGGGGGCTCGATCGAAGTAAAAGGAGTGATCAGAGGTCTGCCCTCATCCTTAGTTGAAGTCTCAGAAGGTGTGGGGTCTGCAAGCTGTGCAGAAGGTCCACCCTCATCAACAGTAGGAGCATCATCATCTTCCTCGAAGATGGACTCTCATAGCTCATCATCTCTAGAAAGATCAAAAGGAGTCACCGAAGGCATGGACTCATCAAAAGAAACCTCACAAGTCTTGACAAGCTGCTGAGAGTCGAGGTTCCAAACACGAAAGCCTCGAGAATACAAAGCATAACCAAGAAAGACTACATCCCATCAATGAGACTCAAACTTGTCCAAATGCCCTCCCTTCTTGAGCACAAAGCACTTGTAGCCAAACGCTCGCAAGTGACTCATCTTGGGCTATCTGGCAAACCACAACTCATATGATGTCTTACCTAAGTAAGCTCTAAGAAAAATGAGGTTGGCCAGATAGCAAGCCGTGTTCATGGCTTCAGCCCAAAAGCGCCTAGGAATCCTATGCTCATCGAGCATCGTCCTGGCCATGTCGACCAGTGTGTGGTTCTTTCATTCCACAACACCATTCTGTGGGGGAGTGTAAGGAGCAGAAAACTGATAATCAAGGCCCTAATCACTACAGAAGCTAACGAACTGAGAGTTCTTGAAATCAGATCCATTGTCAGAGCGAATTCCTCGCATCCAACCATTGTTCTCCTTCTTCAGCTTCAAAATCAGGTCATGAACAAAATGAAAAGCCTCATCCTTAGACTCCAGAAAGAAAACCCAGGAGAATCGAGAAAAATCGTCAACTATCATAATTGTGTACAACTTCCCGTCAACTGAGCATACTCGAGCTGGACCAACAGTATCCATGTGTAACAGCTCTCTCGGGTACGAAGTCATCACCTGAGTCATAGGTGCGTGAGAAGCAGCAACCATTTTCCCATGATGACAGGGATGGCAAACTAGATCCTTCTCTATCTTCAGCTTGGGCAATCCTTGGATAAGGTCCATAGAGCTCAATCTGACTAGCAGATCAAAGCTCAAATGACCTAACCTCCTATGCCACTTCCAGAGCTCAGAGGAGGATCCAGCAATCAAACAGCGAGAAGGGCAAGAAGAACTAGAGAAATCAATACGAAAAACCTTACCGAAAGGTAAGATCTGGCAAACCAAAGATCCTCTAGAATCAACAAAAGAAGACATGCCCTTCTTAAAGCGAACCTATAAACCATCCTCAAGAAGTTGCGAAACAGAAATCAAATTAAAATTCAAGTTTCCAACCAAAGAAATATTCTTCATAGAGAAATGATCGGAGATGCGAATCGACCCAATACCTTGTACCTTCCCTTGACCACTGTTCCCGAAAGTGATGTACTCCTTGGAGCTCAAGAGAGTGAGGCTGGAGAACCATCTGTGGTTCCCGTCATATGGTGAGAACATCCTGAATCCATGATCCACAGGTCCTCCAATCCTCGATCCTGCAAGATCAATGGTCATGAGTAGGAGCAAATGGTCTGACACCAGGTTTAGCAAAGGAGCTAAACTAGTGTCGAGCCATCTACTCGTAAGTAGGAAAGTAGAAGGAATCATAAGTGCCTGGACCAAAGCGCGGCTCAAAGTGCGGTCCTCTGTTCTGCCTAAAGTCATGGCCACGAGGTCCAAAGTCGTATCCCGAATGACCTAGAGCTCTGTCGGAGCGAAAACCACCCTCCGGAGCATGGTCATGAAAGTCGTCTCCTCTACCACCACCTACACGACGCGGCCTGGCCTCTAGCCTCTCTCCGTGATGAGGGACTCTCAGTCTACCACCCTGTTGGTAGAACTGCTCCTGCCCACCACGAGCTCTCTCTATTCTCTCAACCCGCTTCCACCTGAAGAAAAACTCCTCAAGATGCCCATCTATCTGACAGTACTCATAGTGATAGGTAGTCTTCTTGGGATTTGTTTGAGGCTTGGGGTTCTTGGGCTTGATGGTGTTGGGTGTAGACTCTTTGGTGTTAGAGAATCCAGGTAGAGAGTCAAGAGAAGTGTGGAGATGCTTGGGCTTTGGGACCTAGATGGGCTTCTTAGGTGGAGCTTTAGGTTGTTCTTGGAACACTCCATCCTTGGGCTAACTAGCCTAGAAAGACTCCACGAAGTGAGTCTTAGGATATCTCTGCTCAGGAGTCATCTTACTCCACTCCACAGCCCAGCTAATAGCACTCCCAAAATCAGCCTTGGTATAGGTGTAACCTACCCCAAACCCATCGTGCCTCTTGAATTCCTGGATCATCATGCTGAGTTATGGCTCTCTGGCACTCACCCAACTCAGGATCTGACGGAGGTAAAAGTTCTCATTATGAGCATCAGCTAGCTCTTCTCTCAAAGAAGCTAGCACCTCCACATGAGACAAGCAGATCTCACACTCTCTATCAACATGGACAAACTTCTCAGCTTTTATCTTGATCAGCTTCAATCTCATGGACAAGAAGTTCTCACAAAAGTGAGTGGAACTGATAGTGTCTCAAGCTCAGGCCTAGTCTGCTCCAGTTCAGCTCTGACACTCTCCAACTCGCCCAACTGCTCATCACCCTTGGCTCTCAGCTCATCTAAACTAGATAGATGGGATGGGCAGTAAACACAGGGCACAACGACAGTGGCATCAGCATCTTTCAGCTCCAGCTGAGTGCTCTCAAGCTCAGTGGCCAAAGCATCTCTCTCATCTACCCTCTCTATGTACCTGGACTTCAGAGTCGTCAGGTCACACAGTAACACCTCACAATTAGGGCACTCACTTCTACCACCCAAGCAAGGGGAAGAAGATAGACTCTCAATCCTGCTGTTAGCCACGACAAGCTCACTCTCAAGCTCATCTATCCTCTCCTTAGCCCCTCTAAGCAGTTTCTCTTGATACCTCAACTCCGGATGGTTCTCTTCAAGTAAATCAACGACTTCTTGTTCATAGGAGGATACCTTTTCATCGTCATCATCGTCGGAGTTGTCGGGGGATCCCTTCTCTTCCTTATCTCCAAGAGCCATTGAGCAGAAGCTCTTGCGAGATCTTCGGCGGTGGTGCGAGTGGCTTTTTGGCTTGTCCCTAAAGGCCATGAAGCACAGGCCCGCTGGGTCATCCTTGTCCTTCCCCTTCCTGATCATGATCTCCTCATCACTTGAGCTTGATGAAGAGGAAGAAGATGAAGACCTCTTGGAGTAGCTTCTCTCCATCTCGGTGAAGTAGGCCTTGTCTCGCTTCTTGTTCTCACGCCGGTAGTCCTTCAGGGCCTTTCGAAAGAATCTTGTCTTGGGCTTGCCCTTTGTGAAGGTGGAGTTGTTGTGCTTGCCGGAGTCATAGGAGCCAACACCAGTACTCTTCTTGTGACCATTCCGCTTGGGGCAGTGGGCGATGAAATGACCTGGATCACCACACTCAAAGCATCCGGATTTTGTGCCGTGTCTTTTGAACATTCGCTTATCATAGACACGACGAACCCAGTTGTTAAGCAAACACAGATCATCATCTCCTAGCGAATCAAGCTGGTCCTCAGTGATAGACATCAAGGAGAACCTAGCACAACTCAAAGAAGAGGAGTCAGCAGAAGGTGTCGCAAGGGCCAGGGTTTTTGAGCCAGAACCAGTAAGATTTGATCTCAACTGGATATCAACCTCTATGGCCTTGAGCTTGCTGAAAAGCTCTACGATAGTCAAGGTATCCTAAAAAGTGCTCTCAATGATAGAGGATACCTTGATCTTCCAGATCTTAGGGTCCAAGGTATGAAGAACCTTGAGCGCCTGCTCATGATCTGAGACCAGCTGAACTCCATCGGCCTTGTTGGCCCGAAGCTTGTTGATGATTGATTGAAAATGACCAAACAAAGCTTCAATAGATTCACCCGGCTTCTGTGTAAAATTTTCATATTCACACTGGTAGGTCTGATAGAGCCGAGCCTTGACTTGGGCTGTCTCCTCATGGTGTGCCTGGAGGGTAGCCTAGATCTCTCTAGCAGTGCTGAGATGGCTCACACGCTCAAACTCAGTGGGACCTAAACCAAAAAACAAAATGTTCACCGCTTTGTTGTTGTTCTGATGCTGGGAAATTATCTCGGGGGATGTACGCTCATCAACAGGAAGTATGGTAAAAGTAGCATGAACACAAACGTCCCAAATGTCTGAGCTCTGGCTCATGAGATAGGCTCACATGTGAGTCTTCCAATAATTGTAGCGAAAAGCTTCCAGGAACGAGACCTTGCTAGAAGAAGTCATGTTCACTACCTGGGGTTAGAACCGGTTAAGGTATGGAAAAACCCTAACCAGGCTCTGATGCCACTTGTATGACCGAAAGTAGCGACCAGAGGGGGGTGAATGGGCGCCTAAAAAATTCTTTCGAATCAATGGCCTGTTCCCAACACCCAACGCACCTCAACAAAACAATAAGCGGAAGAAACCAGATCAAACAGTGCTAAAAATAATCTAGCCTAAAAATGACCGGTGTCCTAAATGAAAAGACACCAACAAAGTGCTTAAAGGCAGATCAACAGTGCATTCAACTCATGATCATTTCTAGCATCATGGCAACAATCATCAAAGGCATTTAATCAAACAAAATAACTGCTGATGAATAAGTTCTCTAACAAATAAAAAAAGTGCACTAACAATACAGAACCATATCAGTGACCAATCGTAGTGCAATCTGAAATAAACTTCTTGCAACAATTAAATCTATTCAGAGATTAACTACAAGTGCACGGAAATCGAGGAAAGTAATTATTGTACACTCTTGTCATGGAAGTCGAAGCCTGTGCGTGTGTTTTCCGAAGCCTGCTATCCTGGTCGTCGAAGCCTAGCGCGAAGTCAGGACTGCATCAATCAAAGTCGAAGCAGGAGATGTCGTGCGTTGTGCTGTCCTCACTGGCGTCCGACTATTCCGAACAGCGTGCACAAAAACCAGGGACCTCGTTTTCTTCACTTACCGATGGGTGACCTTGGCTGCCACGCCAGCTGCTGCTTGGCGTGGTTCTTTGTGTAGGAACACAGCTGCTAGCTACTCGCCCTGCCGCTGCTAGTTCACCGCATGGAGGCCAACGCCTCTTCAGCCACAAGCACGCGCAGCTACACGCGCGTCAGGACAACAGTCCTCGGCTGCTGCTTCCGTTTTCAAGCAACGCACGCAACCCAGGCCAAAACGGCCAAGCATTGCGACTTCTCCCATGCCAAGTGCAGCACGCCGCTCGAGGCTCTCACACCACTCATGACGCTAGGAAATGGAAAAACACCGGCGGGATTAAATAAAAACAGGAGGCAGCAATTTCACAGGAAATGAACACCAGCAGCCGTGAACAGTGGAGACGGAGGAAAAGATGACCCAAATTTTTGAGATTGGTAAAGTAATTTCTGAAAATGGCTAACCCTAACCCTATGTATTGGGGCCTTTTTATAGGCAGCCCAATAAATGGGAAAAATCAAAAATACCCCTAGGGTTAAAACAGACGCTGAAACAAAAATGGAAAAGACCGAAATGCCCTTAGGGTTTTTACAGACTCGATTGACAGACTGTGGACCTAAAGGCAAAATAGTAATAACCTAAATAAAGATAACTTGTCCTGATGTGGAGCTTTCGTAGCAGCTACGGCTTCACCTCAGAACGGTCAGATCTGAGATCAGCGATCATTAGTTTTGTGCCGAAACTGACAAAGCGTCCACCGTCTTTGCAACGAGTACCCGTATTGGGCTGGCCCGATTCCACAGCTCCCTTAGACCGGCAATCGCTCGCTGCCCGTATACCTGAGTCAATACCGGTCAATAGCCCAGTGGATCCTCTACTGCTCCTAGCCCATGTACTCGGATTGGGCTAGCCCGACTTCGCGGCCCATCTGCCCAACATTCGCTCGCTGCCCGTGTACCTGAGTCACATGCGGCCCAGACACAACATGTATTCTCTTCTCTTCATGTCCTCTTGACTTCCGTTGACAATCACTCATCACATATGGAGCCATGAGGCCCATGCTCTTCAACATGGCTCCTCACTTTGTGCTAAAGAAATTAAGAAAGAGATGATGGAGAAGTTGGAGAAAGAGGCACCGATGTTTTTTTCTAAATTGGAAAAAATATTCCCTCCAGCATTCTTCAATCCAATGCAACATTTACTGGTTCATCTTCCATATGAAGCTAAGGTTGGTGGCCCTGAGCAATATAGGTCCCTAAAGAAGCTTAGAGTGATGGTTGGCAATAAAGCCAGAGTTGAAGGTTGCATCGCGGAAGAATTTAAATTGAAAGAGATAGCATACTTCACTAGTGTATACTTCGCTGAGCATCACAATGGGAACACACATACTAAACGGTACCATGTGGATGAAGACGATCCTTGTAGTGACCTTAAAATTTTTTAGTGGAAGTGCATAACTGTTGGTGTCTCCATGACATATTATGTAACTCAGGAAGAACGGACATTTGCCTTGCTATACATGTACTCAAACATGGAAGATATGAATCAATATTTCGCATAAGTGAATGCTTTTTAAATTTATATTTTACTGGCGATGGTTCATAGCTTGTTTGTTTACCTATTCATTCACAATGACAGAATGTTTGATTTGAAATACTTTATGTTTGGTCGTCAACCAACAGAGAAGCAATTAGATAAGGTCCGTCGAGAAGGAATAAATGGAGGGCCTAGTTTCCTCACTTGATTCAGAGAACATGTAAATCATTGTCTTTTGTGGCACGTATTATTTTACTCTATTAGGTTAATTATCTTATAAACCCGTATAACTTGCAGTGAGTGCTCGCCGACAATATACATATAGACTTATGGCAGCTCTCTTAAGGATGTACTACTGCCAGAAGTTGTAGTCGATATGATGTAAACGGTTTCCGCTTCTGTTATACTAATTTTGAAGCATCTCGACCTCTTACGGCAACAACTAATACTGGAGTTTTTACAAGGGTCTTCGATGCCCAAGGACATGAAACTAAGTATTATGGAATCATCAAAAATATAATCGAGTACAACTTTGCTGGTAATAAGGAGCTTAAAGTAGTCTTCTTCGATTGTGATTGGTTTGACCCCAAACATGGTACTCGAGAAAATCAATTTGGGATTGTTGAAGTCAAACACGTGGAATGACTACAGGGTTGCGATAATTTTGTCATTGCTCACCAAGTCTAGCAGGTGTATTATATATCATACCCATGTCAAAAACTAAGTGCTTGGTGGGTACTGTACAAAGTGAATCCTCGGGAATGTCTACAGACCCCTAGTGATGCTACTTATCAATTGGAGGTTCAAGAGGTCGATGGGGTTTACCAAGATGATGAATTGCTGAGTTTATTTAATATAGCACCAGACTCGCAGTAGATTCTTTACTTGGTGATGCTAATGATGTAGCAATTCCTGAGAAAAGAAAACAACAGCATAAGAACAAAAAGTAACATGGCGTGCTTTGGGAGAAGCGGATGAATTGATCCTGATTTTGATGATAATTGACAAGTAATTGTTTTCATACATTGTGTATGTCAAATATATTTCATATTACATTCTTTTTCATAAGTTCTAACTTTTCGTACTAATGAATACTCAGTTGTGTTTGTTTTTAATATGATGTTGAAAAAGTTTAGGAGTATCATGAAGAAGCTTTTTAGCAACAAGAGTACGACGAGTCAGGAGAACACCCTATTCTAGGGTAGTTCCATATCTTCAAGCAAGCGTCGTCAAGAGAAGCTCTTGCAATATGTACACCCGAAATTGCAGGGTCGTCAAATTGCATTTCAACGAGATGATGAGGTAACATTCAAATTGAATTTTATGCCAGTTATAAACTATTACTAATTGTTTTTCATTTCATTTTGCATGATGAAGAGAATGAACCGGAGGGTGCGGGGCAGGACGGGGATGACACGGAGGGTGTAGGGTAGGAGGATGATACGGAGGGTGCGGGGCAAGAGGCTGACCCGGAGTATGCAGGGCAGGAGGCTGACCCTGAGGGTGTGGCACAGGAGGCTAACCCGGAGTATGTGGGGCAGGAGGAGGGTAAGGGTCATCCCGACGTAGAGGCTTCAGGGTCATCCTCACATCATTTCAAGATGAGCCACCTAGTCGCCCAACCTATAGCCCCTTCGGGTGGAAACAAGATCGAGATCACGCCTACAGGTGATAGGTAAGTCTCATACTCTAGTGTTTTGCTTTACTGCAAAAAATTTCTTTTAGTTTGCTGATTTTATTTATTATGTATTTCTAGGTCTTGGATTGACTCTCAGTTTGATGGCACTTCGAGGGTCAGACAAGTTAAAAATATATTGGGTAACTTGTATCGTCTTCATTACCCAGGGGTGCTGACACTACCTACCAGTGAGATGCAACTCTACATACATGGGACCAATACTGGTTTGCTCCAAACGAGGCCCACGGAACTGCCTAGGGCACAGTGTGTCATGACTTTTGGGTATGATATTTTTCATGCATTGTTTTGTTTTAACTTAAAACTTCTAGAGTGACAGTAGGTTACTAATCATGTTTTTTCAGTTACGTTTTTGCTTGTCAAAATCGGGCAATCACCATAATCATGCCCTTGTTGTCTTAAACAACAATGCGCATTAGGTGGTGAAGGACACAATTTCGTATGCCCAGATTTAAGCGAACAATACGTACTACAAGGAGAAGCTAGGGCAAAGAATTAGCAAGGCGATGGGTTCGTCAGCAATATACTTGACTGAGGAGTAATATCATTCGGTGAAAAATTCTAACTCTTTTAATCTTCGATTTTTGAGATTTATTTTCATATAATGCAGAAGATTAACATCTTAACAGGTGAGGATAACGTGGTTTGCAAACCGCGACGATGCCTAATTTGAATTCTGCAAGTTTTGGTCTTCAAATGAATTCAAGAAGGTTTGCGAGAAGAAAAGGCTATGCGTGGAATGGATCTAAAGAATTGATATGGGGCTGATGGACATATCCGCTTGTCTAAACGCGTGGTGGTAAGACCTACACTTGTCACTTTATCTATATATACATTGTAATGCGACTAACTCATATCTACAGGAAGCTAAAACTAGTGTTGTGCCAAGTGACATCGAAGTTTATATCGATGGTCATAAAGGAGCAGATCCTTCACATCTAGATACATTGTGCAGTCAGTCAGCCATGGATCATTTGGTGAGATGTTAAAAATTTTAAGAGTTTGCAACCTTTTTCTTCGTCTAATCGGCATTGTTGTTTTTTTGCAGACGCAATATGGCCAACAAATGGTTCAACTCCATGGAGACGAGTATGATTGGTGGAGGCAACTTGTTGACCCAATGACCGTGTACTCTACGGAGGTGGAAAGAACCATGGATGGTGAGACAATGTTTTGTGTGTGATACTACAATGGTAACTAATTATTTCAATGTTGCGGGTATTCCATGTTTAGTGGAGTTATTTACACAAGGGAGGTGAGAGCTTAGAAGTTAGGTCAGTCATCGCAGGGCTCCTCAAGAGCTAGCTCTCGTCGCTTAGAAGAAACCTCGTAAGTGATTCAGCTGACGGAAGAATTGAGGAAGCGAGATAAGGAAATGAGGCAGCAAGAGGAGGCAATGAGGCAGTTAGACGAGGCAATGAGACAGCAACATGAGTATTATGCCGCTTGTTTAGCACAGCAGCAGGCGAAGATGCAAGTAAGTTCACTTTACTTCATTACAGTTATATAGCATTTAGCAATAGGTTTAAAACTAACTGATTGCATTACAACATGTATAGCAAATGGCCCAGCAGCTTCATGGATTTGACATGTCGCGGTCCCAACCGATACCTGCCCCACCACCATTTTTTCCATTTGGTCCTCCTCCTGCAGCTGAGGTACCTCTTGACATGTCGTTACTTGAGTTATTTGAGTTATCATTTAGATGGTTATTTCAATTGGTTTGTTAGTTCACAATTTTTCTCTAATTGTATATATTGCTTCAGATTGTCCCTACTCCCGGTCAGAATGGACCCTCGGCTTCAAATGTGAATGATCCGAGAGGCAGCGACGGTGATGGTGTTGAGTATGTCTTGTATGTTATGTATTTGAAAGCAACTTTTGAATTTGAACACGAATTTGAATGACTTGTGCACGTAATGTTGATTTGTGACTTCGAATGGTTACTTTTGTGAAAGTGGATGCTTTATGGAAGTGGACAATGTGAATGTTGGTTAATTTGTGAATGTGTTTGCGGAGGTGAAGATTGTGGATGTATTTGTGGAGTGATGTGATTTTGAATTGATGAATGTGTTTGTGTATGTGATTTTGAATTTGTGAATGTGTTTGTCGATGTGAATGTGAATGTGTGATTATGTTTTGGATATGTGAATGTGAAATTGTAATTTTCTTGTTAGATTTGATTGTGAATAGGAGAACTAGACAAACAAA